>CM066230.1:15727609-16082153 GCA_033675125.1 Athetis lepigone
AATACAGAGCCTAAATCAGTCCCCTCTATTGAAGATTTTACCAAAGCACTTTTAGAACTTCTTTCCCAATTTAATTTTTCACCGTCCAACGCTGCTTCCTTTACTAATAGTCATATTCCCACCACCTCCTGTGATGGACAAAGAATCCCATCTCCTACAATGGAACTGCCGAAGCCTAATAAATAAAAAAAGTGATGTTATTCATTTAATCAACAAATACAAGCCATTTGCCTTTGCTTTAGCAGAGACATGGCTTAAAGCTAACAACATAATTAAAATTCATTCTTACATTACAGTAAGATCAGATAGATCTGATGGGTATGGTGGAGTAGCCATTCTCATTAAAGATTCTATCCCTTTTACTGTTATTTCTTTACCTCCTCATAGTGAGGAGATTTCTATTGTAGCTATAACTGTAAATAGTATGTGTCTTGTTTCTGTGTATATATCTCATCCTTCTGTTTCTATCCTTCAAGAAATTAATAATCTTTTTTCCTTTCTTCCTAAACCATTTTTAGTTCTTGGAGATTTCAACTGTCATCATCAGTCATGGGGCAGTTCCTTTTCTAATGCCGATGGTGAAGACTTATTACAGATCTTAGACCTTCACAACTTATGTACATTAAATACTGGATCTCCTACTCGCAGATCTGAGCCTCACCAAAATCAGAGTGCAGTAGACCTGTCCATTTGTACTCCTAACTTCTCATCTTCTTTATCTTGGTCTACTCTTTCTTCTTCCTATGGTAGTGATCACTTTCCTATACTCATAACCCTTCCTTCTTTCAAAGCAAAATCTTCAGTTAGAAAATCTCATTTCAAATATAGAGTTCCTAACAAAACTGATAGTTCTTGGAAAAAATTTAAATCCTTAGTTCAATCAAAATTTTCTTCTCTTCCTCCTCTATCTGAAGGCAATGAACTTTTGTGTGCAGAGGCTTTATCCAATGCTATGATTTCTGCAGCAACTGAAGTCTTTCCTGTAAAAAACGGTAACCATTACAACAAAATTCCATCTCCTCCCTGGTGGGACTCTGAGTGTTCAGAGGCAGTTCTTAAAAGAAAAGAAGCAGAGATTGCCTACAACGAGAATATGTCGCCGACCAATTACGAGTCCCTCTTGAAAATATTGGCTGACACTCGAGAATTGTTTAAAAAAAAGAAGATAGCCGGGTGGCGAAATTTTTGTCATTCAATTTCCCCCAATACTCACCCTACTTTAGTTTGGCAAAATATTCGAAGATTTCGATCTGCATTTAATCAATCAAATTGTTCGCAAATATCCAACTCAGTTGCTAATGATTTTCTAGATAAATTGGCTCCACCTTGGGTGCCTGAGGTTATTCAGACAACTTCGTCCCCCAACACTAATCTCATAATAAACTCCAATGATTCCGATTGCACCCTAGCTCTCCCGTTTTCATTAAATGAGTTGAAAAATATAGTCCATCACACAGTAGATTCAACACCAGGTAAAGACGGCATTCCATATTCCTTTTTTACAAATGTTAGTGATAGTATTCTCTGTTATTATTTAGATTTAATTAATTCAATTATGACGTCCGGAAATGTACCTCAGGAATGGAGACATCAAGTGGTGTTGCCAATCCCTAAACCCAACAGACTACCATCTGACGCGTCCTCCTTTCGTCCCATTGTTTTGTCGTCGGTCCTGATGAAATTGGCCGAACATTTAATAAAAAATCGACTTGAGTGGTATGTCGAAAGCAAAAGCTTGTTGGCGACTTCTCAGTATGGGTTTAGAAAAGGAAAAAGTACATCGGATTGTTTAGCCATTTTTACCACAGATATCCGTCTAGCTTTCTCTAACAATCAGTCAGTGGTGGCAGCATTTTTAGATATAAATGCTGCATATGATAATGTTGTATTATCTATATTACAAAGTAAATTAATCTCTTTAAATATCCCAATAAATCTTATTAATTTCATTTTAACAATTTTATCCGAACGCTCCGTTAGCTTGTCACTTTCTGATAGGGAGTTAACTCGTCTCGTGTGGCGAGGCCTACCACAAGGCTCAGTTCTAAGTCCTTTATTGTATAATATATATACTTATGATCTGGATCAATGCTTTACCGTAGATATTCAAGTTTTGCAATACGCTGATGATTTGCTTCTATATCATGCCTGTCAATCTATTGATCAAAGCTGCCTTCTTTTGACCTCAGCTTTGAAATCCTTATCTTCCTGGCTACACAATAATGGCTTAGATCTCTCTCCCTCTAAGAGTGCTTCTGTTATTTTTTCCAGAAAACGTATTCTTCCTCCTGCTCTCGTCTTGTACAATGATATTCCTATTCCTTTTCTTGAAAAGTTTAGGTACTTGGGGGTCATTTTTGATTCTAAACTTAACGGTGTCGCCCATTGCGACTTCATTTCTATTAAATGTGAACGTAATATTAACATCCTTAGATGTCTTTCTGGTGTATGGTGGGGTGCTCACCCTACCTCTCTTAAATTAGTGTACAATGCCATAATCAGAAGTATTTTTGATTATGGGCTATTTATTTTAGAGCCTATAAATGTATCAGCCAAACAAAAATTGGATCGTATCCAGTCTAAGAGTTTGCGCATCATATCTGGAGCTATGAAATCAAGTCCCATTAATGCTCTTCAAGTAGAATGTGGCGATGCTCCTTTACACATTAGAAGACAGTTCCTATCTGATAATTTTTTATTCCGCATTATTCAGTTTTCAAACCATCCCCTTATTCCTAAACTTGCAAGTCTTGCTTCACTCGTTAATACTTCCTCCTACTGGTCTCATAAATCTATTCCATGCTTAGTTCAGAGCTATCAAAAATGGACTTCTCTTTCTTCTCCCTCTCACCGTTCTAACAAATTGCCGTTATTCAGCCATAGTTATGATAGTTTAATTTTCTCCCCTTCAGTTATATACAACTGCGTTGATAAGTCTGACCCAAATTGTGGATTTTTATTTAACATATTCTTAGACGAACAAAGCGAAGACTATCACCATCTATACACCGACGCTTCCAAAAGATCTCCAACGGGTTGTGTTGGAGTAGGAGTCTTTCATTCCGAATATAAAATAGTACAGAAAGTTAAACTTCCTCAGGAGTCTTCTGTATTTTCTGGGGAATGTTTTGGTTTGTTTAAGGCAGTGGAATATGTTTGTATGTTTAAACTGAAAAACTCTATCATTTTTACAGATTCTTTGAGTGCTCTTCAAGCCTTAAGTAAATTTCCTTTTAAATTAAAATCATTTTTTCCCGTTATTTTAGAAATTAGAGAATTAGTTTATAAAGTTACTTTGGCAGGGGGTTCTATTAAATTCGCCTGGGTTCCTAGTCATTCCGGTATTCACGGAAATGAAATTGCTGACAGGCTTGCCAACGAAGCTGTGGAGTGTGGTGACATATTCCCATTTAAACATTTCCCACAGGACCTTCCTTCCTTATCTAAAATCAGTCTACGGGAGTCTTGGAGAGAAGCGTGGGAGGAATCTATTCTTTCTAAAGGTTTATATTATTCTAAGATTCAACCCGATATTCCAGCCAAACCGTGGTTTTCAAAAGTTAAGTTTAACAAAAAAGAAACGTCTATTTTAATAAGATGCAGATTAGGCCATGTATGTTCTCCAGCCCACCTTGCCAAACTTGGCATTGTGAATAGCCCAGCTTGCGAATGTGGATCTGACTTCTCTGACATCAACCACATCCTTTTTTCCTGCCCTCTCTATGATCGTTCTCCTTTCATTTCTGACCTTATTTCTTTAAATGTTCCTTTTCCTTGTTCGACCCTTTCCTTACTGTGTTCTAATAATCTATTAATTTATAAGTGTATAGCTTCTTATATTTTTGTAAATAATATTAAGTTGTAAATTAAGTTGTATATTCCATTTAAATTATTACTGATGTATATAGTCATATATGTAGTTCAACTCTCCTGATTTTTTCCAAATTCCGATTCCTTTTCTTCATTTTATCCCAGTTTCCCTACCTTTAAAATGCTACCAAATCAAAATACTTTGACACTGGCAATGTTAAAAACGGTGCCAAAAGAAGAAAAAAAAAAAAAAAAAAAGTCAGCACGGGAAGGGGCCCAACAGGGCCAACCAGAGGCGGATTAAGAATGCACGCGGCGAATTCGAAACAATGCGCGCGACTTTTTAAAAACTCAAGCCTAATGTGTGCGTTACCTACGCTGTGGGGTTAAGGTTGAATTTGTTATGTTCAGTTTTGGATAGACGCTTTGATGCGCTTCGACTCTGCGCTGGTATAATTTGACCCTAAGTAATTTACCAATGGGGAATGGTCATAAGTAGGTAATCATTTTTATTAATAATAGTTAAGTACTATGATTTATTACGAAAAAAAGCGTAGGTCGTTTTGTCCAAAAAGAGTGAAGACACATAAACACTCCATGCTTTCTGAATTTTCTATAAAAGCTTGCGTTATGCTTCTCGAGCGTATTATGTACGTATTGTCTCATTCTATTTCTATGGCACACTTAAGTGGATGATCAAGGTAGCCCGCGAAATTAGAAATTTTCTTACGTTTTTTTGGAATTTGCACCTCAGTGTTTAGGTGTGTTACCTAATACATAGAGAATGATTTGTGACTGTAATAGGCCATGAGTTACAGAATTATAATCATTTAAATCATCAAAACAGCCCTCAAAGCGCGTATAACTCGTTTGATTGCCTATTTCATGAAAGTCATTCAAACGAGTTGAATGCACTCTGAAGGCTGTTTCTAAGGGCTGTTAAAAGGCCCAGAAGATACATATTAGTTTAGTTTTGTCAAATTAGCCAGAGCCAGTAAATCTACGTATTTTTAGTGCCATGTTTTTAATAGCGTCTAAATTATCTATGGAGTATCTTAATTTGAGAGGACTAAACTAACATTTTATCTTCTGTTCTTTTCTTAATAAAATAGAAAGAAAAAGATACAGTTTGTGTGATCAGGGAACCGCACTTGGTACCATCTGAGGTACCAAGTGCGGTCGATAAGACGACAACGTCAAAAGGAAAACTGCTGTAAGCAAAATAAAAATGCTTGTTTTATTAAAAGAAATTTATTTGACAAGGAGTTTGTTAAAGACAAATTAGGTAGTGCATGATTAGATATTTAAAATATGAACTTAATACAGGCAATAAAGCACGCAAAGGTGTTGGTCCTTGGCCTGATCTATACTCGGTCGGATTTTCCTTGGCGGAAAAAAAAATTGGACAGCACTGTCATGAGCCTCCGTAGGGACCGAGCGTGCTCCGGGACACTGACGCTACGGATGCGCCCCACGAGAAACTGTGTGAACCTGTGTGAACCATTTCCTTACTATTTCGTTCAAGTTATACGTAGCTGATTTTTTCCCCGTCCTGACGGAATCAGGAGGTTACGACCAAATGTCACGATCAAGTAAATAGAAGAATTCTTCTCCTTCTGCTGCTTCTCTATCGATGTGTTATAATACCCATCTTCGACAAAAGTTAAGTTTTACTTATTTGTTTTTCTTCTGTCTCCTTGTTAAGTTTCCAGGACAGTCGGACATTCATACGTTTTCTGGAACACCGACGGATGAAATCAAGCGAAGCATAAATCAATTCAACCCTTTATTGGTGCTGATTCTTTTGTTCACAAATTAACCTAAATTTATGTTAAGTGCGTATTTCTCATTGTATTTGATTATGAAAAGTACAGAATATTATATTTGTTAAGTCCTGTCATTAGACAGCGCCTGAAGAAAATTGGCGTAATGTAGTGTCTTAATTTGACAGGACTTAACTAATATATTTTTATCTTCCGTCCTTTTCATAATGGACAGAGAGAGAAATATGCACTTAACTTAAATTTAGGTAAGTTTGTGAATAAGAGAATCGGCACAAATGTCTACTATAATTAAAATTTAGAGAACAAAGTAATCATGGTTTTTTGGGGTAGCTTATAATGTTAATGACTGTTCTGGATTTTTATCTACTCCGTTGACTGTACATAAAATACAAAACTGTCACTTGATAAATAAAACTAAACTATAATACTTATATATAATAATCATTTAGGCGGTTATCAACAGCGGCGCGTTACCAACTCCGATTAGGTACTTTGTATAAGCACACTTTCTGCACTAACTAAAATGACTACTATTAGGACCTGTTCAACAACCTCGAAATAGTACCTACTAGATAAATTAAAAAATGGAACAAATTTTGTATGAATTTATCTGTCAGATATTGTAATCAGAACTTTCCAGAAGAATGTGAAACAGGCGCTTACTATTTATTGCTCAGATTATAAAACAGATAGACAGCGGGGAACATTACGAGTGCGGCGAACGTCGAGACATGTGTGCGTGACTGCCACGTGACTGCGCTGTAAGAACACGTCGTCTCTGTGTGCGTTCCGGTTGCCAGGATGATGAAAAATTACCCGAATATTTCATTCTTATCTGTCTATATTAATTAAGTATTAGTATTATTAATTAAGTATGTAGGTACGCGCGTAGCATAAGAACTGCTACGCCTAACTAGGTGAATCTACTTTGTTGTGTTTGTAATTGCCAGGACAATGTTGGTATGACAACATTGATTTAAAAAAATGCACCCTGGCTAAGCTGGAAGCGGGCAGATAGTACAAAATAATAATTGATTTATTGTGTTTAAGATTATGGAACAACTTAGGGATATAAATAATAAAGTGCTTAGGCAATTTTATAAAGTTAAAAATTTTGTTTTTTTTTAAACTTGAACGCGCTAATTTATTCTCTTATTCACAAACTACTAAATTTAAGTTAAATGCATCTGTCTCTTTCCATTTCTTAAAGAAAAGGACAGAATATAAAATATTTGTTGTCATCTTTTTCTGTTCACTGTTTTTTACTATATTTACTTTATGTTGGCGAATCGACTGGTGTACATAATTTTAGTTAGAGACAAAACATTCACTAGTTTTATACGAAGACTTTTGACACATACCTACAAGATAAGTACACACACATGATACAAACATACCAACCAAAAAGAAAAAAACACTCGAAATAAATATTCTTGTAGATCGATAATCCTGTGTCCAATACATATTTCCCAACTTAGGGGTAAAATTTTTCACAATAAAATAGCAACACCGACAGATTTCTGTTGAGGTTTTGTGTTCCAAATAAAATAACATCCAAAAAGGCAAAAATAACCATATTAATCTATAAAAAGGTACTCCATCTTCTTTCTTTTGATTTAGGGAACAATTTTTGCAATGTTTAAAAACAAAAGACGGCATCATTCTCGAAAATATGAATATTTTCTGTGACATGTTTACGGCGCGACGCTTCGTGCCGTACTGACTCGAGATTGTATTCGCTTTTGGTTTTGTATTTGCTTTGTTGACCTCACTCGCGGTGTTCCGCGCTATCTATCTGCCTTCTGTTTACTAATCTGAGATTTATTGTTTACTATACCGAGGTAGTTCGGTTTAATATTAGAAAAACCAGGCTACGCGAACACTATGATAACCACCTTAGCACATAACAACACCTACATAATATTTAAAAATCGTCTGTCAATTGACACTTAATGCTATAATTATTAACAAGTGAAGTGGACCCCTACTGGCCCTCAACGCAAAGATCAGCAAAAAATATTAGCTTAGTACGATTCGATGCGATTTGCCCGGTCCGGTCGAAACATAATGTACTATCGACAAAATTGAATCATGACCCATTTCGACGACAAATCGTTTGAAGCTGTCAAAATAATAAGACAAGACGTGTGACATTTTTAATACATGTTTACGCGATTGTCGACCTAATTGTATTTGAATGTCTATAGGAAAATAAGCTGTGGGTCATGATTCCATTTGGTCGATTGTACCTAATGATTATTAAAAAAATTAAATACTTATAAAAAAACATAAAATAACATAATAACACATATCAACGGCTTCCAGTCGTAAAGCGCTTACATCTGAGTGGCCGTCAAAATCGAATGCTGGGGTTTTTGACTTGTTACAGATTTTAAGTAAAGGACATCAAGCAGTTTTCAAATATGTCTGGTCCAAAAACAGCAATTACGTGGCCAGATCTAGAATTATTCTTAATTGCTAAACTATTAAGTACTCTCCATAACCCTCTTACTGCTTCTTCTTATTAGTAATAAAATGTTAAACACAATAATGTTATAATTTATATTTAATACTATTTTCTCAAATCAGTCACCACTATGAAAAGGCGGTACCGGGGTTAAATTAGTAAAATAAGAGGGAAGCTTCGGTAGCCCGCGAAATTAAATTTCTCGTACATTTTTCTCACTTTGCTGGTCATTGTCAAGCTGTAGGTAAAGTCGCGGTCTGAAAAGGTTTACCAATTTTGAAAGTACATTCTATATCACACTTTTTTCATTAAAATCTAAAATGCCATATCATGTGACTTGTTACCTTTTAGAAGTTATTATGCAAAATGAGACAACGAGAATAACAAAGACGTTACTAAGCAACGGCGTCGGCTTAGCCATGTTTCGTCTCTATCGTGCACTTGACGTTTGGCAGTCGTGTAACAGTGACAGGTATAGTGCCAAAGTAAGTGCTTTGAAACTCTTTTCTTCATTTGTTGAATTGACATTTGTCAAAAAATATTGTTTGAACGTCGTTTAGACAAGAGTAAAATTTTACGAAATATTTTTTTTCATATCGAAATTAAATGGCAAGTTTAACCCTGGAGCAAGGGACAATCTTTGAACATGGACATAGTTTTATATCATTAGTGCCTTATCACGAAATTTATTATAACTATTGTGATTTACTGTGAGGTTTGAATAAGATGTCACGGCGAAGAGGGTTCCCTACTTGAAATCGAATGACGTGAGATCGAATAACACATGCTCGAAAACGTTTGCTCGATAGTTCTTGAAATCGATAAATCATGAGCTCGAAAGTTCACTTCCTCGATGCATCAAAATCTCGAATGACGGCAGCGCGAAGGCTCATTGTTTGATGTATCAAAATCTCGAAACGTCATTTCTCGATTGACTCTCTAATCGATTTATAAAACATGACATGAACATGAAATGACGTTTCGAGATTTTGATACATCAAACAATGAGCCTTCGCGCTGCCGTCATTCGAGATTTTGATGCATCGAGGAAGTGAACTTTCGAGCTCATGATTTATCGATTTCAAGAACTATCGAGCAAACGTTTTCGAGCATGTGTTATTCGATCTCACGTCATTCGATTTCAAGTAGGGAACCCCGGCGAAGAAGACCAAATAATAGATCATGGAAATGATCCAGGAAGAAGTGATGATGCCTACTACGAGATAGATCACGCTGTGCTCGAGTGATACCAGAAATACTGATCTATGCGCGTGTATTGTTGCATCTATGCACTGGTCGTAACTGCGGAGTAATATGTTATACTTGATATTGAATAAAGATTTTTTAAGATTTGATTTATTATTTCCTTATATTCTTATTTAAAAAAACTAAATTGTTCGTAGCTGTGGATCCGTACTAGTTCATACTACTATTATAATTGCGAAAGTAACTGTCTGTCTGTCTCGCTTTCGCGCCAAAACTACCGACACGATTTAAATGAAATTTGGTACAGAGTTAGTCTATAGCCTGAGCAAGGGCATAGGAAAGTCTTTTATTTAATTCCAAGGGAACGGGAACTACGCGGGTAAAACCGCGGGGGTCAGATAGTATTTACCAAAGATTTTATTCAGTGCTTTTTTTCTTCATATTCTTATTCAAAAAACTAAATTAGTCATAGCTGCGGAGTGATGTTATACCAGATATTGAATAAAGATTTTTTTAAACTTTTATTTATTATTTCTTCATATTCTGTATGTTTTTCAAAGTAGGTTTTCTGAATATCAAACCTTTTTAGTAGTCAGTCCATCACCTAAAGCGATTGATTGTCATATCATTAGAAAAAAATAATCTATGATCAATCAAATTATCATGAAATAGACATTTAGAACTTGTGGCCTTAATGTGTGCATGCAATTGTGATCCTTATGGTGGTAACCACTTTCAGACCGCGACTGTACCTACATGGAACAAAATTGATTTGCGGCTGTAATAAGTATTTAGTTACAGAATTCATAAATATTACCAATACAAATCACACAGTGCATACAACTCGATTGTATGACATTTTCATGAAATAGACAATCAATCGAATTGTAGGCACTTCCAGAGCTGTTTTGATGATTAAAATTCTGTAACTAAATATCTATTACTGTCTGTCCTGAGCTGCAAATTGCAAAAAAACGTAAGAAAATTTGAATTTCGCGGGATACCTTGAACATCCACCTTAAGGTACGAGTACGTACGAGTTGGAAATAATTTTAGGTTTTTTTTATCCTAATGCCCTTGCCCGATATTATTTCTCATTATATTACTAAATACTCGTTTAAAATATACAGGTACTCTTGTTAGCATTATACTTTTGTCTAGGTAACATTTTAAAGTCAGTATTAGGCATGGTTGTATTTGTGAAGACAGTGAAATGGGCCTACTTGCTCTCGTCGTCGTCGCCGGTAGTAGGTATATCTTTATTGAGATAGTCGCGCATTTCTGTGACATCGTAGGCATCGCAGTGGAAGTACTCAATGATGGAGATAATCAACTTCTTGACATTGTTCTTGATCGAAAATTCTATGAGGTTCCATAAGCTCTGTGCTGTGGTCGCGCCTTGCAGCAATTTGTCGATACAGCGCTGTTCCATCTCCGGCATGATGTAGTACGAGGACAGCAGCAGTAGCTGCTCCAAGCCGGACTCGGGTAGCGTTTGAAGGTACAAGTAGTCCTTTAGGTGCTCCAGCGTGGCCGCAGACGTGCCGGACACGTCCACGTGCCCCTCCCTGGCCTCGCGCCACGCGCCGGTCAGCATGCGGCGCAGCACGGGGCTCGCGGCCGCCAGCACGGCGCGGTGCACGGCACGGCGCCGTCCTCGCCGCGCAGCTCGAAGTCTGTCAGCTCCGTGTCGCCGTGCAGGCACGCGAACGGGCTCGCGCTGGGCACGATCTGCATCTCCGCCGTCATGTCAAATACCCCCGTCGCCCAGTTTTCGTTTTTGTATATTTCGTGCCAGTTGCCGTCGTCGCTAGTGAACGTTTTGTTCTTTATATCCAATTCTTCACTGTTAAAGCAGATCATGTAGGTGCGGTCGTCGGCGGGGCGTAGCTTGGTAAACCGCACAAGTATTGTGCTACGACAGCTAGGTTGTTGGAACTTAGTTGCCCTCACCGAGAACTGCACAACGCCGTTTATCACAAACTCGGGACTCGTAGCTTCTCCGCCATCAGGCCATCGGAGCACCACTTTAAGTGAGTTGGGTTTTTTTGCTACTTCTCTCACGTACATTCTGCAAGCAAAAAGAAAACATTTGAATTGTCGGTAGTGGAAAACTAGAGCAATAGCAGCTGACCATTGACAAAATAAATTCCGGTATTTTCTACCAATTTATTCATTACTAGCTGTTCCCTGCGGTTTTACCCGCATTACGTTAGGTTTTTGGTTACTGCTTCGCTCCCGTGGGACCTAGCGTGATATTATATAGCCTTTGAACCTATTCATTACAATCAAACAAACAAACAAAGTTTTCATCTTTATCATATTGGTATAGCTATTTGTAATTAATTATTTATTATTTTATTCTAATATTCAGATGGAAAACACCAATGTAAATTATAGTGGATCTACGGGATCACTGAACGACGCAATTAGATTACCATGAAAAAAATATTATTGTCCAAAGAGAAACAATAACAGGTCAAAGTTTTTAACTGTAACTAAAACTAAACCCGTACTAATATTATAAATACGAAAGTAACTCTGTCTGTCTCTTCTTCACGCCTAAACCACTTTACAGATTTGGATGAAGTTTGGTACAGATAGGTATAGTCTGGGACCCGAGTAAGGACATAGGATAGTTTACATCCCGGAAATCCCCCGGGAACGGGAACTATTAATCCATGCGGGCGAAGTCGCGGGCAAAAGCTAGTTGATCATAAACGTCAAATCCCTTAAACCAGGGTTTCCCAATTTATTTTGTTCGCAGCACATTATCAGGTTCAGTGTTATTGTTGCCACTGTCGAAATATTACACCTACAGACTGATTCCACCGGATGGTGGACATAACAAAATAATAATAATAAATAATATCCTGAGACAACTCACACACGGCCGTCTGATCCCAAACCGACAAGAAGCTGGTAAACATGATTACATAGTATCATCATAGTATAAAACGTCAATTTCTCTGTCCCTATATTCTTAAATATGCTTAAATCTTTAAAACTACGGAACGGGTATAGATGCGGTTTTTTTTTAATAGAAAAAAATATTTGTTTATGCAATAAGCAATTAGTACAACCCCTTACAGTATTCTACCAAGGCGACGGTTATATATACCTACCACACACAAATAAAACTAACTACACATCTCATTTAATATAAGAAACATACATAGTTTCAAAACAACCATTGTAAATATCAACATTCACTCAAAAATATAATTATAGTTAATCATATTAAAATTGCTATACAAACCTTTCAACGACCAACCAGCAGCCGGCTGTCGGGCTGCTATAGTCTTTCTATTGTGTCTCAGAACACGTGTGTTCGAAGGATTAAATAAAAAAATATCACTAATAATACAAAAAAAAGAAAAACAATTAATCAAAATGAATTTAAAAATTATAAAGAAAATAAAATCACTAATCAAATACTTACAAAAATAAACATTAAATAAAAAACAAGAAACCAAAAAAATACAAAAAAACATTAAATAAAATAAAAATCACGAATAAAATTACAAATAATATTAAATCAAAATAGCAAATAAAATCAAAATAATAACAATAAATTACAAAAATGAAATTCCGATTTTTTAATGTGCCTTTGCGTTCCTGCGGCAGGCTTTGATGAAACACGTCAAGTTCCGAGGGCATATCCGTACTAATAATAAAAATGCGAAAGTAACTCTAGTTTGTCTGTTTCTTCTTCCCGCCTAAACCACTGAACCAATATAAATTAAATTTAGTACAGATATAGTCTTGGACCACACGAGGGACATAAGATAGTTTTCATCCCGGAAATCTCCCGGGAACGGGAACTATTATTCCACGCGGACGAAGTCGCGGGCAAAAGCTAGTTGTTTATAATACGCGATTGATACAAGACGAAGGTTTTTAAGTACCTATCCAAGCTTATTATATTATTATATATAATACAAGTTATCCCGATAACTTAGCAAGGGTACTAGGACATAGTTACGACAACTTAAAATTACCTGCACTATATTTAAGTCTAAAAAGTATGTATTGTTAATAGCTGTACTGTTGATGCGAATAAATACTTATTCTATTCTATTATAGTAGAGAAAGAAAGGCCGGGATTTTTTAAGATTTGTAACACCTGTGCGAGGCCACGTCGCCGAGGCCGGCCCAGGGAAAGGTGGCGCGATGACCTTGACGCATGCCACAAGGGTTGGTTCGAGGCGGCGAGGGATAAGAAAATCTGGAAATAATTGGGGGGAGGCCTTTGCCCAGCAGTGGGCAGCACAGACAAGAGAAAAAAAAACACCCGTGCGAAGTTGGGGTGGGTCGCTAGTACTTATATAATTTATAAATACATACACATCACATACCTACATATAAATTCCACTCAGACACAGAACAAACAATGCTCATGCATAACACAAAGTTTGTTCTGGGTGGGAATCGAATCTCCGGCTTAGCAGTCAGGGTCACTTACTACTAGACCAACATGCCCGACATATGTAAACCGTCGTCGTAAGACAGACTCGACAGATGTACTAATATTTGCTATTCTATTTCACTTGGCGTTTTTGTTAAACTATTTAAGGTGGAAGCTCAAGGTAGCTCGCCAAACTCAAATTTTGTTACGTGTTTTTTCAATTTGCAGCTCATTTTCTGAGTGTGTGTAGTGTGAGATATAGTATGATTCGCGACTGTAACAAGTATTTAGTTACAGAATTATAATCAATAATATCATCAATACAACCCTCACAATGCATACAACTCAATTGAATGTTTTCTCAAGAAGTAGACAATTAATCGAGTACTTATTTAATTATTTTTTAACACAGCGCCTCGTATTTTCAGAAACCCGTGAAAACAATACCTATGATGCATAAATTGTAAAAGATATCCTGACCGCATCTTGGATTTTCATGTCGACTTCATTTTTTAACTCAGCACCCTGAAAAACTTTGAAAAGGAACGTCAGCGTCGTTTGCCCAAGTGTTCGTTCGATCGTAGGGGTTCGCAAAGTTTCATTGCTTAGAATGGTCCAATTCGCATAGTGTCCATTCCCTACGCGGAAATATCTATTCCCTCAAACGGCTCGCGCACGTCTCTTTCGCGAAAATGACCATTTCACCTTAACTAAGAAGGTACCCTCTGCTACCTAACTGTTATTAGGTCAATGTTACAAGTATTTAATAGCAAGTGTTATGGAATAGCTAAAGAGACGAAAATGTTAATAAAATTATTTGCAGGACAAGTTCCATACTTTTATTTTTAGAAAAGCGCTTCAAAGTTGTAAACACTTAGTGAACTTTGTTTCATTCTAGGGTTTGTCGAGCAGTATTAAGCTGTAAGCATTGAGTTCAGTTCTTGTAAATCGTTTTTTAGGGTAGTCAACTAGGAACCCTTATAGTTTCGCCATGTCTGTCTGTCCGTCCTCGCTTAATATGTACATCTATCACGCCGACAGTGGTAAAATAAAATTGAAAAAATGTTTTATTAGGGCAGCTGCAGCCCCAATACCTAGGTATATGTAAATTGGGAAGTGATTTTTTTTAAATTTCAACCCTAAGGCCGCGTTTCCACTGAAGCGGAGCTGGGCGGAGAGGAGCGGAGAAGAGCGGTGAAAAGTGGTCAGTGTTTCCACTGAAGCGGAGCTGGGCGGAGAGGAGCGGTGAGTGGTCAGTGAGCGGAGTAGAGCGGAGCAGAGCGGAGTGGAGCATACTTTTGGAATCGCGCATTTTTGCACTTAGTTACACCCAATCTCCCGGAAAGACCATACGTCATGTTGTTGTTTATAAAGAAAAAAGCAATCATTTTATATCTTTCTCTACTTGAAGACGAAGATAACGAATCAGATGAAGTAGCATTGACTGTTGCGACTTTTTTGGATTCGAAGAGAAAACATAGATTCTGGATTCGACAACATATAAAGTAGAAGTACCATTCTGTGCATGGAGAATTTTCAACTTTTGTTCAGACGTGTGATGACGAAATGTTCGAAACTTCGTATAGGGTATCAAGAAAACTTTTCCATGAATTATCAGTCATCTTAAACCATATATACAGAAGAAGGATACTAATTGCAGGAGATCGATTTCGTAATGTAAATGACGTAACGAAGACAACTGACACACTGCGCGCGAGTCACGCACCGCCCCGCTCCGCACCGCCCGGCTCAGCACCGCCCCGCTGTCCTCCGCTCTGCACCCCAATGCTCGCTGTCCTCCGCACTGCACCGCCTTGATGTATGAATATCCGCTCAGCTCTGCTCCACCCCGCTCGTACTGTTTCCATTGAAGCGGAGCGGAGATTTCAAGCATAGTCATTGGTCAATTTGTGCACCGCTAAGCTCCGCTCCGCCCAGCTCCGCGTCAGTGGAAACGCGGCCTAACGTGTGTGTGTGTGTTGGGTAGAAAGGTCGTATAAACCAAAACCCGACTTTTCAGGAGAGCAGAAAATCATTTTTTTTTTTACATAAAAATTCATAATATAGTGCATGTTGTGCTTTTCTATAAGTAATGGGGCACTTAGAATTAAGTTTGCAATGCATAAATGATAAAGTAACAGTGTACTCGTTGTTAAGAAGCCTAGATAAATAAATATTTTGTTTTTGGAGTTATAAAAAAATGATCTATGAGAAAGGTTTTTAGAATTAGCAATTGAAAAAGGTTAAATCATTAAAACCTACCTTTCTTCTTTAGTTTTAAAGTTAGCTTGGATTTACGTACGACTCAGAAAATATCAATTCTTGGTTCATACACCCCATGTAAATAAACTGTAACCCCATGTAAGTAAATAAAAGGTTAAAAAAAACTTTTCTTCTTTGCAGCGGGACAAATAGGCTGGTATTATTATTATTACAAAGACGTGAAACAAGAATAATCGACGTAAACTGGAACAAATCGTGGACTAGGTATATTGAATTTGAAATTTGTTCAAAGTTTTAGGTTAGATAAACAAAGATCCCATGGCTAAAAATTTAATTCATTAGATCCTTCCAGTGAGAATAAGAGCCAGTAAACAAAAGGTGGCCCACTAGCATTCTATGTATGATTCTAATACTGTTTCTAATATAAACAATAGTGTCGGTTTGGAATCAAGTTTAACTTTATCGAAATAACAAATGTAAGAACTACAATCAAGTCAGTGTACCGTTGTGAGATTGTTTACATTAGGTACGCATTCCATAATCTCAAGTAGGTCCAATACTATAGGTACTACAGTTAACCCATTTTCTTTCTATTGTGTCTCGAATCACAAATGTTCGAAGGTTTAAAAAGTTGTATATCACGTTGATGTAAGTACCTATGTGCATTAGCCATCTAAAATATCTTTCACAATAACTTCCATGAAAAAGTATATTTTTATAATAAAGATCGTATTAGGAGGTTATAAACAAAACAAATAGTGACGTCTAGTTGACACTGTTGACAGTCGACGGCTGTCACTGTGTGTGTGGCTGCTATTTCGTTGTGTTCAAGAACAGATAAAAAAACTGAAAACTTTGAATTGAATTAAAAAAAATATTTTCTAGTTTTATGAACTAAAACTAACAATAATATATTTTTAGATATTTTCTCTTAAACAGTAACCCTATTCTTTTTTTGTTAGAAAGAAGGAAAGAAGATTTATGTTCAGGATAATAAAATATGCAAACGTAGTTAAAAAAAATGCTTTCAAACACGATTATACTACAAACTTAGTCCAGAAATTATTTTGTACAACCTTTTTGTCTTTTTTGCACAAAAACTGTTGTTACCATAAGTTCAAAATAATTTTCCAAGAATATAAAGTTCTACTTTTCAGTTTTTTTTTCATATTTTCTAAACCTACGGTTCAAAAGTTAGAGGGGGGGACACATTGCTTTTTACTTTTGGAGCGATTATTTCCGAAATTATTGACAGTATCAAAAAATGATTTTAGTATACTTACCCCTATTCATTTTTAAATACCTATTTAACAATATACCACACGGTAGGGTTCGATTTAAAAAAAAATTACTTCTCACTTTACATATAGAATGTTCTATTAGGGCTACCCTAATAAAACATTTTTTTCCAATTTTTATTAATACCACTTTGATGGCGTGATTGATATAACATATTAGTACCAAATTTCAGCTTTCTAGTGCTAGCGGTCACAGAGATTAAGCGAGGACGGACGGACGGACAGACAGACAGACAGACGGACAGACATACATGGCGAAACTATAAGGGTTCCTAGTTGACTACGGAACCCTAAAAAATATCGGAAAATACATATCATTCTATAAATTCTATTATTAGCAAACTAAATAGGTATCTTGGGACTCGCACAGAGTTTAGATTCCTCTATAATTAAAAAAATATTGTAAGTAGGTATTGATAATTTTTTGCAAAAAAAAAACTGACTTCCCTCGATTTCGGCATCATCAGATCCTGGGCCTGATGACAATGGGACCATTTGGGAAGAATTGTTCAAATCGGTTGGTAAACGACGGAGATACACGCGAACAAACAAAAAAAAAGTACAAACATCCGAATTGAGAACCTCCTCCTATTTTTAGAAGTCGGTTTCGAAATAAAAAAATAATTTTATTGCGATGAATAATCGTTTTTTAATAAGCGTTAGGTAATGAAAACATTTTTAAATGATTTATGTAATTTGTTTGTGCAGTCCAGATTCTCAGAGTTCTATCTATCGCAAAGGCATAATTAATTACCTTCCGATTCCGAGATGGCAGCAATGTATATGTTGCAGTCAACACCATTAAGGTCATAGCTCATTAGAGCCACCCGGCACCCACTCCGCACCGACTCGCCTTATAATGGAGGCCATACACGCTAGGTTTTGCATGATGGTTATAACTGTGCATGCAAAACCGACGAGCATAACCGAGTTTCATTTGCACCGATAACTGTACAGTTTAATCACATACACGCTAGGGCTTGCCTGTCGGTTATGGAGGCCATACACGCTAGGTTTTGCATGATGGTTATAACTGTGCATGCAAAACCGACAAGCATAACCGAGTTTCATACTACACATACACGTTAGGTTTTGCATGCACCGTCTTGCCATGAACTCTTAGTTGACTGACCACCTAGTACGTGACGGAGTGTGTAGGACGCCAATACCAAACTACGATGATATGTTAGCTGTACTTGGCCTTACACTTGTTCTGCAGAACAGAAAAAGAAAAAGAGTTCGCACTGAATGAAGTTCCAACTGCGATAGATACAATTGCATGCACTTGCACGCTTATTATCATGACACTCATTACATTCATTAATTAACCTCATATGACCCTCGTTCACCTCACATGGCACTTATTCACCTCACATGTCAATCATTCATCTCACATAAAAACTTTTTCCAAAAAAAAGATAACCGACTTCAAAAACGAAAAGCTCAAAAATAACTATTTCGGAAGTCGGTGGCTTCTCTTCTGCCGGTCGAATTGTGTTGCCTTGCCACCGACTTCCGAAATAGTTATTTTTGATCTATTCGTTTTTGAAGTCGGTTATCTTTTTTTTTGGAAAAAGTTTTTTATTTTTTACTTTTTAGTTAGAGTCCCAACTACGTTTTAGAGTAAGTTTCAAAAAAAAATTTACGTTTTTCTATAAAAAAATTGAGGAGTTCCCTCGATTTCGGCATGATACCATCATCAGATTCTGGACCTGATGGCAATGGGACCATTTGGGAAGTCTACCCTTTCAAACAAAAAAAAGAATTGTTCAAATCGGTTGGCAAACGACGGAGATATGCGCGAACAAACATAAAAAAAAAAACATACAAACATTCGAATTGAGAACCTCCTCCTTTTTTTTGAAGTCGGTTAAAAACTGAGAACTATGGCAGGCAAGCTCGCCGAACGCCACACACGCTCGGTTATGCTCGCGCGCGAGCATAACCGAGCGGCATAAAATACCAATTTTGATATTTGCTCGGTTGCATGTACATGCATCGATAACTGTACAGTTTAATCACATACACGCTAGGGCTTGCCTGTCGGTTATGCATGCACAGTTATAACCATCATGCAAAACCTAGCGTGTATGGCCTGCATTATGCATGCACGGCTAAAACCATCATGCAAAACCTAGCGTGTATGGCCTCCATAATGGAGGCCATACACGCTAGGGTTTGCATGATGGTTATAACTGTGCATGCAAAACCGACAAGCATAACCGAGTTTACATGCACCGATAACTGTACAGTTTAATCACATACACGCTAGGGCTTGCCTGTCGGTTATGCATGCACGGCTAAAACCATCATGCAAAACCTAGCGTGTATGGCCTCCATAACCGAGGCGATCCGGTGACGCTACAAGTCCATATAAAGAATACTAGCCGCAGGAGGCGAGTCGGTGCGGAGTGGGTGCCGGGTGGCTCTAATGAGCTGTGACCTTTAACCAGTCAAAAGTACTATTGACTAGCAAAATCAGTCAAAAGTACTTTTGACCGTATGCTTTAGTCAATAGTACTTTTGACTAAAATAACAGTTAAAGGTACTTTTGCCCAATGGAGCTGGATAAAAGTACTTTTAACTAAGTAATTCCGTCTAAAGTGGTTTTGACTGGTTGTATCCGTCAAAACTCTTACAAAGTTAAGGTGGTCGATAAAAATAACAACTCAGGGCACCCCGACTCAGACAGGGTAGGTTAGAAGGCTAAGGCGGGAGCTCCGCTCCACTTCGCTCCCGCCTCTCCGAGTTTTGACTGCAACATGTACATAGATAATAATGGAAACTATTTTGATTAACGCTAGTAAGATAGTCTGCGTTAAATTGACGCGCATGCGTTTGCGAAATATAGCTCTCTCGTTCTTAATAGCCCCATCGCGGGGTTCCGTCCATTATTTGGGACTAGTTCAGCCTAGGCAAAACTAGTTTGTCTTGAAATCGAGTTTGGCCGGCTCGGCACCGGCTTGTTAGACGTGCTTTTGACTGATACTTTATTGCAGTTAAAACTACCTACTTTTGACGAAGAGCGTCAGTCAATAGTACTTTTAACCGCAAATTTGCAGTCCAAAGTACTAATAACCAATTTATTTTCCGTCAAAACCACTTTTGACCTACCTGTCCAGTCAAAAGTGCTTTTGACTGATTTTGCTAGTCAATAGGACTTTTGACTAGTTAAGAGTGTTGACTGCAACATGTACATAGAAAATGGAATATTAAAATAAACAATTTTTAATTTAAATACAAATCGACAATTTTATACTTTAACCCCTATTATGAAGAACGCGAAAAGTGGATTCGGTTTGTGCAGATTGTTTATAGAGAAGCCTAGCTTCCAATCTTCCATCAGTTATTTGTTGTAAGTTTAACCTTTCAACGACCGACCGACAGCCGGCTGTCGGGCTGCTATTGTCTCAAATCATGTGTGTTCGAAGGTTTAATAGTCATTTTTATTATAGGTAATGTGAACTAGGTACGATCTAAATAAACAATTTATTTTATAAGTAGGTGGGTACCTACTCGAATCGTTCTAGAATGTTGCGGAAGTAATAGTTACCGTGACCCTGGAACATAAAGGGCAATCGAATGAACATGAATGGGTTTTAGTCAGTAAAAGTCTGACACGCCCTCCCGCCGCACCCTGGACGGGAGCAGTCATTTGACGATTTCCCAATTCCCAATCACCAAAAAAAAAAAACGTTCTAGAATTTCCAAGTTTAAGGGCTATCCATACGTTCACATTGCCGGGTACCCGGCCCTGCCGTGTTCCGTCAGGGACGGGGAAAAAGTCGATTACAATTTGTACGGACTGGTTCATACCTCCGTGTCAGGCGGCTCCGGATCGTGTCCCGGGGCAAGCTCGGACACATGGAGGCTCTGTCAGTGGCCCCGATTTTTATCTAGCTATGTAGGTACGCTGACATTAACCAGAAAGGTTGCTAGAACTTCTACGACAAAATACCTACCTACCTACTTTACGGTTTTTTCTAATCCACATTATTTGAATTCTAACAAGAAAAATATAATATAATCAGCGTATCTGTGAAAGAACCACATTACACTAATACCGATTTCCCTGACATGGTGACCCTGTGGATAGCCCCTTAGCCCGCGACTTCATTCACTTAAATAGGTACCTAGGTACCTAAAAACTTTTCCAAAAAAAAGATAACCGACTTCAAAAACTAAAAGCTCAAAAATAACTATTTCGGAAGTCGGTGGCTTCTCTTCTGGCGGTCGAATTGTGTTGCCTTGCCACCGACTTCCGAAATAGTTATTTTTGAGCTTTTAGTTTTTGAAGTCGGTTATCTTTTTTTTGGAAAAGTTTTTTATTTTTAACTTTTTAGTTAGAGTCCCAACTACGTTTTAGAGCAACTTTCAAAAAAAAAAGTACGATTTTCTATAAAAATTGAGGAGTTCCCTCGATTTCGGCATGATACCATCATCAGATCCTGGACCTGATGACAATGGGACCATTTGGTAAGTCTACCCTTTCAAACAAAAAAAGAATTGTTTAAATCGGTTGGCAAGCGACGGAGATATGCGCGAACAAACATAAAAAAAAAACATACTAACATTCGAATTGAGAACCTCCTCCTTTTTTTAGAAGTCGGTTAAAAATCGCGGACGCAGCCAGTCATTTAATAGTCGCAAAAACAACCTTTTACAATAATTGTCTATCTTCATTGATCAAAATAAAATATTACTTAGTCAAAGACATTAAAGTTATAAGTATTAGGTAAGACTCATACTCGTCTTAGGGAAGACCTACGGATTTTGTATCACCTTAAAAATTGTTCGTTCGACTACGAGAAAATAAGCGACGGGGAATAACCTTTTCAGTTTTATAGGCGCACGCGCACGCACACACGATGACAGGAGTTGGGAGCACAGAGTACTTTAATGGGAGGTTTCCGAGTAACCAACCGAATTAGAGTATTGTTTTTATATATTTCTCCCGTATCATGTTTTGTGGTTACCAAAGACTATAAAATACCGTCAACTGTGGCAACTTTACCGTATTTTTTACGTTTTTAACTATTTATCACAAAATGTAGCTAGATATTTAAGCTTTTATTGATTTATTTTGTACAAAATGTGTGTCCCTTTTGATTAAACTAATTAATTCTACTAAATCTCGCATAGAATTGCTAAAAAAACCAAGAATATGAGCGAGGTAAAATTGACACAAATTTGGCAACTTTACCTAGCGTACAGTTTTTATTGAATATGTGTTCCAAAGTGCATGCAATGTAAAGTTGCCAAAGGTCCAGGCGATAAAAAAGCGATGTATTTTGTTTTGAAGTTTTCATCTTTCTTGGAGTAACCACTACCAATACATAGGTAAAGTTGCCAACAGAAATTCAAAATTATCATAGAAATTGCCGCATGCCATCAGGGTTGTCGAAAAATAATACACATAATTTTTATTTTTTTATTAATAAACTTTTATTTTTGCATTACTTTGCGTCAAAAAATTAAGTAGGAACTTGGCGTAATTATAATCAAACCTATTCGTTAAAAAGTATGTATGCGAAAAAAAACTCACGACCTAAAATAAATGATATTCTCTCCAAAATGAATAATCAAAACACCTAGGTAGGTTCATAAAAAAGCACAATAAATAAAAGTAATTCAATCTCTTGCTAACGTAAAAATATTCGTAACAAAAAACAAAAACTTTTGTTTTGTAAAAAACTTTTGTAAGTTAAATTTGACAACCCTAGCCATAGGTAAAGTTGCCTTCATGCTGAGTTTGGTAACTTTACCTAACCTCAAATAACATTACCTATTCGAATAACTCAGGAAATAGAAGATTCTTAGGATTTAATCACTGCGTCATACCAACGTGACAATATACCAAATGCTATTTAATATACGCCACTTACTTGCACTTTGATTTACTGCAGGAAATACCAATCTTTATGCGAAGAGGCCGCGCACGAAATTGACCGCATATAACGAAAAACCACTTTATCTTGACAGTTAACGAAGTTGCTAGCTTAAAAAACTTTTTGGGTTACCACAATTTATTACAAAATCGACCAATATGTGCAAAATAACATAAACTGCCACAGATAAAACAAAAATTAACTTGAACTAGTATAGGGTATGCTTAGGTAAAGATACCCACGGAAAGTAAAGATGCCACAGTTGACGGTACCTACTGGCTATTATAGTGGTTGAGTTGCTGGTTCTTGTTAATCAGTTAAGAATTCAAAAGTGGGTGGGGTTGTCTTTATTTATATTTACTTCTTGATTTGCTTCTGGCTGGAGGAAAGGCTACCTAATCGTAAAGAATACCTAAAAGTTGAAAAAAAAATAGAATTACAATAGTACTTACCTACTTGTGTATAATGGACGGCGATTGGCGGAATTTCTACCCTTGCACGTGTTTCTCAGTCTCAGCAAACCGATTCGCAAAGTATTTTAAATAGTTTATATTATTATTCTTATTACGTAAAATTTTATAAGCACAACTTAGGATTCAAAATTATAACAACCAGTCACTGTCGTTGCCTTTGCCCGCTACCCACAGAATAACCACAGAACAACTATTCGGGAGAACTTCTCGCACGCCCCCTAGGGGGCGCGGAGGTAACCGTTCGGGACATAGTCCCTTTCGGTGGTAGCATACGCCGCCTGCTAAAACAGGCGGGTCACTGGGTTGTGGCGCACTAGGTGCGCCACGGTGGTGTCAGTCCGGGTGTCAAGTCCGGTGTGGTGTCGCTCTGCCGGCGAGCCCGGCACCACCGGTAGTAGCCCCGGTGGGCGGCTGCGAGCCGGCGGCGACAAGGTCGTGTACAGTGGGTCCCGTGGCAGCGGCGGCGGCGAGGGCAGGCCCCCCCGGGGAGACTCCTGGGGGGCGCCCGTCAGCCGGCGACGGTGCGGGGGGGGTCAGTCCAGTGGGGGTTTCCGCGGGAATCAGATCCCGCGGGAACGGTCGGTCCGGGTGATGAGGGTCCGGTGGGCGCCGGTGGTACGGTGCGAGCTCCCGCAGGTGGCGAGAGCCGGACCGATCGGCGCGGCGGAACATGTTGGCACTCAGTCGGCCAATGAAGTCGTCGAGGCTCTCCATGCGAAGGTCCCGCGAGATCGTCCTGTTCCTCACGTAGCGGGGGGCGTTTGCGACGGCGCGCAGCGACAGCGACTGCTGTGCGCGCAGCTGCTGGCGGGTCGTTGCCGACACAGAACAACTACAACTACTAAACTTAAATAAATACCCTATATTCGTTTTTCGGTTGGCTCCCCTGATTGTCGGTCAGCTTTTTTTTATTAAGTTCCTGGCTTGGATACAAGTTCATTTAGCCGAATTCATTAGAATAGAATAGAATAGAATCATTTATTTGCCATTCACTTATTAAAATAAACGTTATCGTTGTAACGACAAATAAGTATAAAAATTGTTCACATTGACATGTCATTCACAGATTCACAGTTCGTTTTGTTTGGTGATGTCTTTTAAAGGTGAACGCAGACTTGGCCGCACCGCACGCGCCGCAGTCCCCGCGCCGCACGCATAGGGATGCAAACGATACATCGATTGTTTTAAAAAAATATCGATATATCGCTCATAAATATCGATATAAACACCGATGTTTTTATGAACGATATATCGCCGATGCGATGTATCGACGACATTAGTAAAAAATATCGATATCGCTCTTTAGTTGTTTGAGGATCACACAGCTGTCAACACGTTTGGTCGCCGTCACGCGCTTACGTATTGAGCATTACCCAAGAAAGAAATAGACTTCTAGGTACAAGGCTATCTAAGCTTCTTTTTCTTAATTCTATCTCTAGATTTTTTAATTCAAAAAAGTAAACGTTTTCTTAAATAACAATATGTGTTTTTATTTTAATTTTTAAAACAATAGTTTAGTGCTAAATAGGTATTTATAGTAGACTTATTTTTATTAAATTGGCCAAACTTAATATTTATTTTTAAATATCGTCAGGAATATCGATGTATCTGTCTTGGGACCGATATTTTTTTAACATCGATATCCCTCGTGTAAATATCGATATTTTTCAGAGCGATATTGCATCCCTACGCACTGTTTTTTTTAATGTTTGTTACTAGATTTCTCGAAGGCGCCTGGACCGATTTCAAAAATTCTTTTTTTATTTGAAAGGGTATGCTTGTCATTTGGTCCCATTGTCACCACGGTCAGGACCAGGACCTGGTGGTGGAAACCCTGAGAAATTGTAGGCAAGCATCGGGTAAAAACTTAATATTAATGTGTATATCTGATGAGACTACAATACCATGAAGGTTTATGGCTGATGTGATGATGGAGACGACAGATAATTAAGGGAACTCCTCAACGGTACAACTTAGGTACCTCGTCTTTGGGCTCATTTTATTCGTGATGACGAGATCTTTAAACCGAGATGGGTTATGACTGTCACTGCAAGCCCCGTGATGCAGGTGCAGTACAGTTAAGGGAACTCCTTAATGGTTGATAGCAGCTACATAGTGTTTGGGCTTATTTTATTCGTATTGCTAAGCCCTTTACACCGAGATTGATTATACTGCAGATTCGATAGTGAAGACAAATTACAGTTTAAGGATATCCTAAATGGTTCGTAGCAGCTACCTCGTGTTCCAGCTTCATTGAAGTTAGTTTTACACTAAAATTGGTTATGATTTGTCGTTTTGAATCGACAATTTAAATGAGTATTTTAAAAAGGCATTCATATTATAGAAGAAGTTTTATTGTATATTGTCTGCGTTGTTAAACGTTTGATGCTTTTTTTACGCTTGGATGAAACTTGGTATGGACATTGGCAGCCTGGATAGGTCTGGACTGGATAGTCAAACATTGGGACTCGACACTAAAAAGTTAAAAATAAAAAACTTAAAAAAAATAACCGCCTTCAAAAACTAAAAACTAAAAAATAACTAAAATTTCGGAAGTCGGTGGCTTCTCTTCTGCCAGTCAATTTGTGTTGCCACCGACTTCCAAAATTTTAGTTATTTTTAAGTTTTTAGTTTTTGAAGGCGGCTATTTTTTTTTTTGTAAAAAGTTTTTTTGAACCAACGTAATTAAAGTAGAAACGTCCATTCTTATAAGTACATAAATCAATCGCAAAAAGCAAACTTCAATTACGCACACACATTGCACATCCTCGAGCTCCCGGTTCGGCTCGCGTTACGCTTGCGCCGGGGCGGGGATGCGAATGACGTCATCCGCGCCGCGCTAGCCGCAGCGTCCGCTGCGTGCGGCTGACGTCATCAGCTGCGGTTTGGGGATTTCGGTCGTTTCAGGGTCTGCGGCAACTGCGACGCGGGTAGGTGTGCGAGGTGGCATAGAACTTCATATAAAAAATTCGAATGCGAAGACTGCGGCGCGTGCGGTGCGGCCAAGTCTGCGTTCACCTTAAATCTAAATCTTGTCCACTGTATTTAAAAAATATGTTCTTATAAACAGCATAGAAAAACGCTGGATTTACAAGTAATTTTTCAATGTGGCGGGGAACTCGTAATAGTTTTTCACGTTTTTCATCTTTCACAGTTCGTTGCAGTTCGTCAACTAATATCAGCCGTTGAAGACCGAATTGGGCAGTTGAAAACAATGTGGTTGATGTCCGCTTGAGGGGCTTGGCAAAATGTGCAGTTATCGGTCGAAAGAATCTTAATCTTATATATATAGTGTTGGTTGTCGTGATACCTTGACTCGCATAACATAATGGTGCTGATTCTCTTGTACACAAACTTAAGTACTAAAAACCATTATACTGCAGAATAGTAGAAAAAACTTTTTAATTTGTAGCGTTATTTTATGTTTTGACGACAATAATAACTAACGGGTCTAGTACGGATGATGGCTGGAGTGCTGAGTGCTGCATTAAGGTGGATGATCAAGGTAGCCCGCGAAATTAAAATTTTCTTACGCAAGTATTTGTAGAATTTTTTTTGGACCATTTATCATGTTAAATGAGTGTTACTGGTTCACAAAGTAACTATTAAAGTTACCCTGTTTAGAGAGATAGGGACTGCCCACAAAGAGCGTGATAGTAGTATTAGAAGTTTGGGATCCATCTTTATCACGAGGACAGTGTATTGCCTCTACCGCATGTTGTGTTATTGCGACCCGATTCTTTTCACGTAACTTGCGATAATTACCGAAGCAGTGTGTTACTTCGTAGCTGTCCTGACGACACCTTTACCTAATACATCACGTCACTGCTATTTAACAGATTGTGCAAAGACGCATGCGTTCTTATCGATCGAAATATCGCCCCTGTGTGGTGAAGGCTTAACCGTAAAAGGACTAGCCGTTGTTTTGGTTACTACTCTGTTTCTGTTGGTAGCTCGCCGTCCGGCTAGTCGACGGCGCATTAAGGTGAACGCAAACTTGGCCGCACCGCACGCGCCGCAGTCTTCGCATTCGAATTCTTTATATGAAGTTCTATGCCACCTCGCACACCTACCCGCGTCGCAGTTGCCGCAGACCCTGAAACGACAACAAAGAAAATGCGATGACTGCGGGGACTGCGGCGCGTGCGGTGCGGCCAAGTCTGCGTTCACCTTTAGTGTTCCACGCACGCCTTAAAGAGAAGTCAGCACGGGAAGGGGCCCAACAGGGCCAACCAGAGGCGGATTAAGAATGCACGCGGCGAATTCGAAACAATGCGCGCGACTTTTTAAAAACTCAAGCCTAATGTGTGCGTTACCTACGCTGTGGGGTTAAGGTTGAATTTGTTATGTTCAGTTTTGGATAGACGCTTTGATGCGCTTCGACTCTGCGCTGGTATAATTTGACCCTAAGTAATTTACCAATGGGGAATGGTCATAAGTAGGTAATCATTTTTATTAATAATAGTTAAGTACTATGATTTATTACGAAAAAAAGCGTAGGTCGTTTTGTCCAAAAAGAGTGAAGACACATAAACACTCCATGCTTTCTGAATTTTCTATAAAAGCTTGCGTTATGCTTCTCGAGCGTATTATGTACGTATTGTCTCATTCTATTTCTATGGCACACTTAGTGGATGATCAAGGTAGCCCGCGAAATTAGAAATTTTCTTACGTTTTTTTGGAATTTGCACCTCAGTGTTTAGGTGTGTTACCTAATACATAGAGAATGATTTGTGACTGTAATAGGCCATGAGTTACAGAATTATAATCATTTAAATCATCAAAACAGCCCTCAAAGCGCGTATAACTCGTTTGATTGCCTATTTCATGAAAGTCATTCAAACGAGTTGAATGCACTCTGAAGGCTGTTTCTAAGGGCTGTTAAAAGGCCCAGAAGATACATATTAGTTTAGTTTTGTCAAATTAGCCAGAGCCAGTAAATCTACGTATTTTTAGTGCCATGTTTTTAATAGCGTCTAAATTATCTATGGAGTATCTTAATTTGAGAGGACTAAACTAACATTTTATCTTCTGTTCTTTTCTTAATAAAATAGAAAGAAAAAGATACAGTTTGTGTGATCAAGGGAACCGCACTTGGTACCATCTGAGGTACCAAGTGCGGTCGATAAGACGACAACGTCAAAAGGAAAACTGCTGTAAGCAAAATAAAAATGCTTGTTTTATTAAAAGAAATTTATTTGACAAGGAGTTTGTTAAAGACAAATTAGGTAGTGCATGATTAGATATTTAAAATATGAACTTAATACAGGCAATAAAGCACGCAAAGGTGTTGGTCCTTGGCCTGATCTATACTCGGTCGGATTTTCCTTGGCGGAAAAAAAAATTGGACAGCACTGTCATGAGCCTCCGTAGGGACCGAGCGTGCTCCGGGACACTGACGCTACGGATGCGCCCCACGAGAAACTGTGTGAACCTGTGTGAACCATTTCCTTACTATTTCGTTCAAGTTATACGTAGCTGATTTTTTCCCCGTCCTGACGGAATCAGGAGGTTACGACCAAATGTCACGATCAAGTAAATAGAAGAATTCTTCTCCTTCTGCTGCTTCTCTATCGATGTGTTATAATACCCATCTTCGACAAAAGTTAAGTTTTACTTATTTGTTTTTCTTCTGTCTCCTTGTTAAGTTTCCAGGACAGTCGGACATTCATACGTTTTCTGGAACACCGACGGATGAAATCAAGCGAAGCATAAATCAATTCAACCCTTTATTGGTGCTGATTCTTTTGTTCACAAATTAACCTAAATTTATGTTAAGTGCGTATTTCTCATTGTATTTGATTATGAAAAGTACAGAATATAATATTTGTTAAGTCCTGTCATTATACAGCGCCTGAAGAAAATTGGCGTAATGTAGAGTATCTTAATTTGACAGGACTTAACTAATATATTTTTATCTTCCGTCCTTTTCATAATGGACAGAGAGAGAAATATGCACTTAACTTAAATTTAGGTAAGTTTGTGAATAAGAGAATCGGCACAAATGTCTACTATAATTAAAATTTAGAGAACAAAGTAATCATGGTTTTTTGGGGTAGCTTATAATGTTAATGACTGTTCTGGATTTTTATCTACTCCGTTGACTGTACATAAAATACAAAACTGTCACTTGATAAATAAAACTTAACTATAATACTTATATAATAATCATTTAGGCGGTTATCAACAGCGGCGCGTTACCAACTCCGATTAGGTACTTTGTATAAGCACACTTTCTGCACTAACTAAAATGACTACTATTAGGACCTGTTCAACAACCTCGAAATAGTAATAGATCAATTAAAAAATGGACAAGATTTTGTATGAATTTATCTGTCAGATATTGTAATCAGAACTTTCCAGAAGAATGTGAAACAGGCGCTTACTATTTATTGTTCACTATACCGAGGTAGTTCGGTTTAATATTAGAAAAACCAGGCTACGCGAACACTATGATAACCACCTTAGCACATAACAACACCTACATAATATTTAATCGGCTGTCAATTGACACATAATGCTATAATTATTAACAAGTGAAGTGGACCCCTACTGGCCCTCAACGCAAAGATCAGCAAAAAATATTATTTATGCTCCTTGTTGTCTCGTCCTCGATGATGATAGTAAACAAGTGTAGTACGGTTATAATGTCGTCGGCGCCACATAATTTTAAAGTCTAAAATGAAACGGAACGCATTCTGTATGCGCGTTCCTGAGACTCTGGAAAACTAGCTTCATTCGGTTCGGTTTTTATGTCAAGACATGGCGTCACGACTTCTCTGTACAATTTTCTGTTTCATCGTTAAAAACCTAGTAATTCTAGTGAAAATGTGTAAAATATAGGCAAATGATGGAAGGATAATTGGAAGAATTCATTTAATAAAGAAAATTTAAAGGTTCGTGAGGCGGATCAACAATTTAAGTTCCGATTCCGAGGAAAGTACCTAAGATTTTTTGCCGCTTAACGTGAAGTTTTATGCTATTATCGGCTTAGAAGCCAAGAATATAATCGTGCCAAGCATGGAAAGACCAATACCTGCGAATAATCGCTAATTGAAACCTTGGGCGCGCGCGCAGCTTCGCACGTAGTTGCACTAAGAGCAGAGGCGTATTTACAGATTTGGCGCCCCGGGCCAGTTAGCTTTGCCGCCCCATTAAGTGAAGATATTTTTTTTTAAATAAATTTTAGTAACCTTATTAAAAATGAATATTAATTTATTTAATGCAAATGTTTTTAGGATTCAGCATGATTCGAAACATTAATATCTGGGGGCACGGCAGTGCCCTTACCAAATCGGGCAAAAATGTCATCCTTTTATCAATAATACACCATCCTTTACTAAAAACAGTTCCGGTCATTTTTGACCCTCCTAAAACTTCCTTATAGATTATGGAAAGCCTTAAAATTTTCAGTAACTAAGCAGGCATACACACGGTATATTTCTTTCATTCAATTTTAACCAGTATATTAAAATAATAACTAGACAAAGATTCTTAATTTTGCCAGTCGCTTATTGACCGATCATCAAAAGTCTCTATAGTCAATAGTCAAATCATTTAATTTCATTAGGCCAAAAAAAGCGCCATGAAACGTCATTTTAAAAACAAATGTGAATCTAGTTGCCCAATTCCATTGTTGGTTTTCAAGAAGTTGAAATAAGTAGTACTTATTATCTATAAAAATAAATGAGAAGCCATCACATAATGTGTATGAAGAAAATCTGGCAATTAAGTACTTCTACGATGTCTATCTATTCGGTTAATTTATTCAGTCCGAACTTAAGGGATTTTCTGACTCTTCTGTCAAAAAAGCTAATTAAGTAATAACTTATAATTAGTAATATGTATTTTTTTTTCGTGGTGGAAAATTCACTTGTTCGTGCGGTCGAGAAGAGGTCTGTCAGACTCTGACTGACTAGAAACAACCCTGGAGCTCGTTCTCCTACCTACGAGGATCCGGGAACTTATGTGACTTCCTGGTACCATTCCATTTCCGCAAGCCTCCTCAGGTCTGGGGGTGCAAGTGAGGTACGGGAACACTGCGCCGCCACCTCAGGTCTAGTTGAATGAGTGGTGACGGACGTCCCCAAGTCCGCCGCCCCTGGAGCCATTTAGGAAAGCTCCTACGGAATCTGTTGCGGGTCGCGAAAGAAGTATACATATCTCTTTCTCGCTTTACGCAGCTTCCTTCTGCGCTATAGTTTTGCAGAAAGAGACCACTGAGTGTCTGAAGACTCTGTGCTGCCGGTCATTGTGCTGACTACGACCTGCAGCAGCAGGTCACTGCCTACTACAAAGATAAGAGCACGGCGCGGTAACTCCCAAGCGGCACCCTCTGCCAGCGTATGCCGCACCGTGTTATCCCGACAGTGGATGCAGTGGTGATAACGAGCGTCCGGCTCCCTGTAAATGAGGCACTGGAAGCATACCCGAAAGCACCTGTGTCGCCCGAAATGACATCGAGCACTGGTTGGATTGCTTCGATGGTGATGACGCTAGCGGTAGGGCGTAAAAATCTGTCCCGTCATTCCGCCACCAGGAGCTCACGAAGTTGCGACCGACATAGATCTATCTTCCGCTGCATCGGTTGCTCTCCTCGACTTAAGGCCGCCTCGTGCCACCGCTACAATGACGCGAGCCCAATTCGCGTCTAGGTCCCAGGGTTAAGATCCGGCCAAAGCACAAGCCGCCTTGTGAAAGATTGAGCAATATCCCCTAATGACTGATAACCATTACCTTCTACGTATTCCGCAGAACAGAAATGATGCTGGCCGTCAAGATCAGCGATAACGTAAATAGCTAACCTAACAACATTTTATAGTGTGTGACCATTCAGTGTTAAAAATCTTTGATATTTTAATATTGAAAAAATAAAAAAATGTCAATCTCATAACTGTTTACGGTAGAAGAACCTAGTCGTGAGACTTGACAATAAGAGGCGCCCCGACAAAAAAGCTGCGGGGACGGTTCCGCCGCCCCTCGCAGTAGAAGAACTAAGTTGTGAGATTTGACAATAAGAGGCGCCCTGACAAAGCTGCGAGGGCGGTTTCGCCGCCCGCCCCTCGCAGTAGAAGAACTAAGTTGTGAGACTTGACAATAAGAGGCGCCCTGACAAAGCTGCGAGGTCGGTTCTGCCGCCCGCCCCTCGCAGTAGAAGAACTAAGTTGTGAGACTTGACAATAAGAGGCGCCCTGACAAAGCTGCGAGGGCGGTTCCGCCGCCCGCCCCTCGTAGTAGAAGAACTAAGTTGTGAGACTTGACAATAAGAGGCGCCCTGACAAAGCTGCGAGGGCGGTTCCACCGCCCGCCCCTCGTAGTAGAAGAACTAAGTTGTGAAATTTGACAATAAGAGGCGCCCTGAAAAAGCTGCAAGGGCGGCTTTCCCGCCCCTCACAGTAGAAAAATTAAGTTGTGAGTCTTGGTTTTTTTACAGCTTATTTTTTTATGATATTTTGAATATCAATTAAAATAAAAAAGAATTTAGGTAAACTTAACAATAAGAGGCGCCATGAAATACCCGGGGGCGGCTTCGCCGCCCCTCCCAGCGTGCCGCCCCGGGCCATGGCCCCCTTGGCCCTAGGGTAAATACGCCACTGACTAAGAGTGAACATTTTGAGCCTAAAAACGACTGGCCTGACCTAGGGGCGTCCTGCGGGGGCGTACGTGGTCAAACATAGCTATGTTATAAACTAAGCGACCTGTGGGGTGTTCTTTAGGGGCACACGTGGTTGACTGTTTCTGTATAACCTTAAAGGGAAGTCCTGCGGGGGCTTACGTGGTTATAATATTGCTCTGTAACCTTAAAGGGAAGTCCTGCGGGGGCTTACGTGGTTACATTGTGCAAAGGCTTGTTGGCATGGGCATCTAGAGCACCAGAACTAGTTAACAATTCATTCACTTGACTTGCATGATCATAGTGAAATTGACCCTCCAAAGGTGGTTGAAAAGGAGCAATCCGAAGTAGATATGGAAGACGCACTGAAGAGGAATCGCCCCAGGAAGAAACATTAGAAACTCAGGGGCTGGTTTTTATTACCCACAACAACGGCAGATTGCTGCTGTGCTATTACATCTAGGCTTAGGCCTTTAAATGTGTCTCTAAGACATTCAAATTAACAAGATTGAAATTATTAAAAGTGAATAATGCCTCATCGCTGTTGAGCGATTCAATAATGTACCTGGACACAGGGACATAGAGCTCTCCCGCTATCAGTAATAAATAAAAACATGCAAAGTTTTTTCTGCAACATTAAGAGTTGAAAAGTAACCTCTTCACTGAAGATTCCACTGAAAAATTAAGAGCCTCTTAATCAGCTCAGAAACCAGGTCAGGAACTAAAAGTTACTGAAAAATTAAGTTTACTCGTAGACATAATTCATATGTTTCTAGATCAAAATACTAGTTAAAATAAAGCTTTAAACTGGTGGGACCCTACTCCCTCACACATGAAAAGCAGAGGGGGGGGGGCAACATTAAGAGCACCAGCTGTGGACGGGAAATGGGAGGAGTGGAAGAGGAAACATCAACGCTGCAAGTAACTGCACAGGTGGGCAGACTTATATCTTACTTTTGTGATTGAAAACAAATCACAACAGACCCTATTATTGTTGACGGGGTGTTGTTAGGGTATAAAATACCTTTTCATACCAAACCACATCAGAGCTAACTCTGAATAATAAGTTCTCTAATTTAGAGTCTAAAGTTAATATTTGAAATTCATATATACATATGTATATAATTTTTTTTTGTCTATACAATCTATAATATATAGATCAATTCACAGGTGACTTTAGTTCACCAATAATTCACATTATGCACCTTGAGGGAAAAATTCCTCTTCATTTTAAATAAATAATTATTAGATAAATTTAAAAAAGTTAAATACTTTTTTAAAATCAGAACATTTTAACCTGCAAGACAGATATAGTTTTTTTTACAGAAATTTAAAGACAATTTTCTTGTAAAGCTATATTTAAAAGATTATTTTTTATAGTTGCAACTCAATAAGAAGAAAATGAGTAAAAAATCCTTGAGATTTATTTCTCATGAAATTTTCGAAAGTGTTAACAGTTTTTGGTATTAGGTTTTGGCTTGCATACTGATCCACTAATATTTACAAAGATTATGAAACATGTTAGAGCTTTCCTATCTACTTAAGAGAAAGAAGCTCCACATCAGTGTTATACCTTTACAACTTCTTTCCTTTGTAAAGGAAATAATTACATACATGTCTGGAAAATATGCAGGCATTTGTAAATGTAGAAAAAATTTGGTTTGGTTTGTAGAAAGAATATTGAAACCTTTTCACCAAGACAACACTTGGTTTAATTAACAATACCATTGTTAAAAATCTTTACAAAAGCACATAGAAAGAGTTACCGTAAAATGCTGCAACTTTGCACGGATTTTGACGTTTTTCTTCGATAAATCCTTATTCGTTAAGAAAGTCGTATGTTTTTTCAATTACTGTCCAATATTGGACTTTAAGCTATAGGAATACATTTGCTACTAGTAATAAAAACACCTATAAAGCACCAAAAAATTGCTTTGAAAACGTAGGCTAAGTTGAGGTAAAAACTACAACATTGCCTGTCATAATATCTTTTTAAATGAATGGGTATTTTGGTAACGGATTTGACACCCATATTGCCATAAAGTTCTTTTCCACGTCAGACTTCACTGATTCTTGAATAGCACAAGAAATTTTTTTTTACAATGCTAGGCAAAGTTGTGCAGGTTTCTCTAAACCTCCCATACAAAAGTGAGTTCGTCGTAGGGCTGCCCCAAAGGAAATGCAACAATTTTTCTTAACATTGAAATATATTTTTAAGAAATCAAATTGTTGTACTTAAACTCTAATAACGTTTTTTCATAGGAAAACAAATATGTAGGTAGGTAATAACATTTAAAAAATAATAATGTTGGTAGCTGCTACGTATAATAAAAATTACAACAGCAGCCTGCAGGGAGATCAACAAATAGTTAATTTGTTGATCTCTCTGCAGCTCCTTAATTTCTGATGATGATAAATAAAGAAACAATAGTTCTAGCTTCTATAAAACGTTATTAGATCAATTACAAAAAAAAAACAATTACACAAGCAAAACCACGGTCGATTAAGAGTTTGTTGAAAAATTAAAAGTGGCAGCCCTAACCCTAGATAATATTGAGTAAAAAGTTGCGAAAATCTGATACAACTTTGCCGACCATGATTTAACGGTTTAAATTAAGATATAATACAGAAAAAACAGTTTAAATACATAAAAGAGCATATTTTCTTTGCTATATAACATATTACGCTAGAAAATAAAGCATAAATACTCACAAAATGAAATTTTCCTGAGAGCCGGTAAAAAGCGAGTATCCGCACTGACATTGAAACTGACACTGACACTGACAGTTTGTTAACTAAAATTTGGAGTGACGTATGATCGAATGTTGCCAAACAGATTGCCGACTTGCTTTTAGTAATACCATAGACCATAAAAAACATTTCGCAGCGGTAATAATTAAACATTTTTGAATTTAGGCAATGTTGAGCTATAAAGGCAATGTTACAGCATTTTACGGTAATAAAATTATTAATTAATTATAATCTAATGTGTCTAACCTTCAGGTTAGATTTCTTAAGGTGCTCCTAAACGGGCAATTTTTTACTGCAATTGTGTTGCTGCAACACATTGCCGGCATTGCCCGGCAATGTTTTCGAACTCTCTGCAATATTGCCGGTATTGCCGGTATTGCCGGGCAACACTTTTTGTATAACAAAAAATTTTCGTCGCTCCTACACGAGCAATATTTTCCGGCAATTAGTTGCTGCAATATATTTTATGAGAGTCCAGCCACACTAAAATGATGTTATTAAATTAACAATGTAAGTCCTTAGTGTGGCGGCACTGCTTTGGCAAGAATTGCTGCAACTTTTTTCGCATTCGACCCCCTGTCGATATCATGGGAAATATTGCCGGGCCCGGTAGTGCAGATTTTGATAGGAAATTTTTATATAGCTTTCTTTAGAGTTTTGGGGTTGTCATGGACTTCGAAGATGCTGGGTTCTTCATGGATATTTCTCATCGGTGATTACCAGTCACTCTTTTTTAGATAAGGTTATATTCATACAATCTTCAATATAGAGAGTTCGATTTCAAAGCTCAATAGAGCGGTTATGAAAATTTTCTAAATATACGTTTTACGTAAGATGGCGGCTGAGCGATTTTTTGATCTGCGCCTTGGCCTCACGTTTTGTGGTTTCCGGAGGCGCTGAAGCAGAAAAGGAGGTCCATTTAAAACCCAAGATTGTGGCTAAATCCTATGTATCCGAGGTTTCTGGGGACACTGATGCCGAAAATAAGGGTCATTTCAGAGTCCAAGATGGCGACTATTTTTTTTCAAATATTGGTCATGGGTATCGTTTCCGTGGTTTTCGGGGACACTGATGCCGAAAATAAGGGTCATTTCAGAATCCAAGATGGCGACTAACATTTTTTGCAAAATATCGGTCATGGGTATCGTTTCCGTGGTTTTCGGGGACACTGATGCCGAAAATAAGGGTCATTTCAGAATCCAAGATGGCGACTAACATTTTTTGCAAAATATCGGTCATGGGTATCGTTTCCGTAGTTTTCGGGGATACTGATGCCGAAAATAAGGGTCATTTCAGAATCCAAGATGGCGACTAACATTTTTTGCAAAATATCGGTCATGGGTATCGTTTCCGTGGTTTTCGGGGACACTGATGCCGAGAATAAGGGTCATTTCAGAATCCAAGATGGCGACTAACATTTTGTTGCAAAATATCGGTTTTGGGTATCGTTTCCGTGGGTTTCGGGGACACTGTTGCCGAAAATGAGGTTTATTTCAGAATCCAAGATGGCGACTATTTTTTTTTCAAAATATCGGTCATGGGTATCGTTTCCGTGGTTTTCGGAGACACTGATGCAGAAAATGAGGTCCATTTCAGAATCCAAGATGGCGGCTAACATTTTTTCAAAGTTTCGGTTATGGATATCGATTCCGGGGTTATCGGGGACACTGATGCCAAAAATGAGGTCCATTTCAAAATTCAAGATAGTGGCAATGAAGGTCTTTGTATTAACGTAGTTTTTCGTGGTACTGTTATGACATTTTTGGCATCAGTGTCCCCGAAAATCAAGGAAACGATACCCATGACCGATATTTAAAAAAAAATAGTCGCCATCTTGGATTCTGAAATGAACCTCATTTTCGGCATCAGTGTCCCCGAAAACCACGGAAACGATACCCATGACCGATATTTTGAAAAAAATATAGTCGCCATCTCGGATTCTGAAATGAACCTCATTTTCGGCATCAGTGTCCCCGAAAACCACGTAAACGATACCCATGACCGATATTTTGAAAAAAAAAAATAGTCGCTATCTTGGATTCTGAAATGAACCTCATTTTCGGCATCAGTGTCCCTGAAAACCACGGAAACGATACCCATGACCTATATTTTGAAAAAAAAAATAGTCGCCATCTTGGATTCTGAAATAAACCTTCTTTTCGGCATCAATGGCCCCGAAAACCACGGAAACAATACCCATAACCGATGTTTAGAAAAATGTTAACCACCATCTTGGATTCTGAAATGGACCTCATTTTCGGCATCAGTGTCCCCAGAAACCTCGGATACGATACCCATGACCAATATTTTGAAAACATTTAACCACAATCTTGGGTTTTAAATGGACCTCATTTTCGGTTTCAGCGCCTTCGAGAACCACAAAACGTGAGGCCAAGGCGCATATCAAAAAATCTCTCAGCCGCCATCTTGATTTAAAGACATAATCAAAGATTTCCCTTGTTTGGAGTTTATAATACAGGCAGCCAAACTATAACTGTAGTGTAAATGAAAAAATTGCTGCAATATATGGCCGAGCAACACCGGCAATATTGCCGGAGTTGCCGGGCCATGCTCAAAAAATTGTTGCAATAAAATTGCAGCAATTATGTTGCCCGTTTAGGAGCGCCTTTAGTTATTGAAACTTTAATATCAGTTTGTCCAGCCATTAAATATGTCATTCTTTATTTATGCCAAGGAACTTGAGCAACCTTTTAAATATCTCACATTAAAATATTATTATGACAATTACAGCGAAAACACTACATTGAGCTCTACAATGTAAATAAGACGATAATATAATGGTGATGTAATGGTGATTGCTTAGCATAATAATCTCAGGCAGTCCTATTAGAAAGACAAGGTATTTTTAAGTGAGAGCCATTTACTGATGCTTCACGGTAAGGGAAGTGGCTGTCAGACTACTAGTGGACTGATTGAAAAGCCCAGATTACTAATATTCATTGGAATTAATTGCAACTCTCTCTGGATTAAAGTATTTTGGAGGGAAGTTTTTAGAGATTGTGAAATTTTGTTAAAAAGATTATATGTATTTAAACTGCAATATCTTACTTTAATAGATTAGGAGGAATTTAATATTCCAATATTAAGATATTTTTTTAATATTTGCTATTATTTCCTAATCACTAACAAAATTTGGTAATGGTGAGAAACTTATGATTATTTGCAACATACTTATATGTAAAAATATACTTTAACATTTATAAAGACTGATAAATCAGATTTTGAGTATGTATAAAAGGATTTGAACAATACTGAAGATTGGACTAATGGTGATAATGATCATTATCAAACACCTTACTTTGGTGAACCTCCAATTGATTTGAATACAACTCGGACTAACACAAGGTGCCTTTAGCCTTAGTTATGTCTCATAGAACTCAGATCCAAAGGCAGTAGCAATAGATGCATTTACATTAGATTGGTCAAGATTTCATCACTTTATGCTTTCCCTCCATTCTCTATTGTTATCAAGACTAGAAAAAACTATTACCAACAGATCAATAATAATCTATGGATCTGGAACTACTAAGTGAGTAGTTCCTTATTGAATTGTTCAACCATGGCTGTATACATACAAAACATGGTTAATAGATGAACCTGTTATATTTCAACCTTTTAAAGCCTTCATCAAAAGTTGAAAAGGAAGGAAGGAATATTATTAGGAAAACATTTATTTTTTGAATAAGTTATGAAACAGTTGAGATAATATTGTGTTTAATATCTAAACTATTGAATAAATACTCCCAAGCAATTCTAGGATGAGCTAAATACTGTAAATTCCAAGAAACTAATATTATAAAGCCTGTTAGAAGAAGTTTTTTATGGTAGCTTAAATTTTACTAGATCTGCTCTAGCTTTAAAGGAGTTCATTTAGGTATAAATGAAAAAGTGTAAAGCTTATTGGAGTTTTTTCAATGTTAAAACCTCCAGAATATAAATACGATAATATTGGAATAAATCGTTTTTTACCTAATGATATTGAATTCTTTAGAATAAATGTTTACTGCAATGATTTATAGACTGTTACCAAGATAACGGTTAACGTTATTAATGTTTTATAAAGGTACGGACTAAACTATCTCGTTAATATAAAATAACTAGCTGCCTTTTGCAGTTTCACCCGCGTTAAAAATGTTAAGGGTGAACAACCCTTATCACTTAGGGTTATGAAAAATACTGAATATATGCATATAAAATTTTAGAAAAAATCGGTAAAGCCGTTTGGAGGACGAGAAATTTATATATAAGATAATAATTAATAAGTTTATGATAGAAGAAGGCTGCTATTAAGATTGCTTAGTTATTTAAAACATCGGGCACAAATAGATATCTACCCTTATTTTTATTTATTTTTTAAAAACTAGTATTTTCTTTTATACCAGAATAGGAGTTTGCCCCGCTAGAGTTGTAGTTATTATTTATAATTAACTTAAGGTCTGTGAACCTGTAGTTATTTTATGTTCTAACTGGTAAGCCCTATAAAGCTTTGGGCCCAGTATAATCAGCCGATGGGTCAAAGAAGTTATGGTAGAGATTGAAATTGATATAACACATAGTTGCATGTGTTTGCAACAACACTAGCAGCATAAAGAAAAGGGGTAAATATTGATGACAAGAGGAGAGCGGCTAGTAAAACTGTGGAGTCAAAACTTTTGAGAGATTTTATAATAAACCTCAAAGCAATTTTTAGTACCAATTAAAATACTTTCAGGTACCAGTACCAGATATCAGTTCAGTAACTCACTTTAATTAATTATTTGTTTGAGTTTTTCCTTTTATTATTTTTTATGAAAAATAACATTATCATACTGTTGTTCTCTTGTTCTTTTTGTAACAATTGTTTATTGATTTTACAACTGGTCTTTGAACATCTACACTTGTTTACTATCATCATCGAGGACGAGACAACAAGGAGCATAATTGAATAGTCAAACGAACTTACCTGTAAGTGAAGTTCGACGGTAATTATGCTCCTTGTTGTCTCGTCCGAAGATGATGAGTCCCTCCCAACCCAAACATACCATGCTAATGGGCTCATGAGCATGGGCCCTGTGTTGTAAAACCAATAAAATCGCTGTGAACTTAATGAAGCTAGTTTTCCAGAATCTCAGGAACGCGCATACAGAATGCGTTCCGTTTCATTTTAGACTTTAAAATTATGTGGCGCCGACGACATTATGACCGTACTACACTTGTTTACTATCATCATCTTCGGACGAGACAACAAGGAGCATAATTACCGTCGAACTTCACTTACAGGTAAGTTCGTTTGACTATTCAATATTTAAACGGCTTAGTAAGATACGGCCGATGCGATTTGCTCGGTCCGGTCGAAACATTATGGACTAACGATTAATAAAAATGTTAGATATAAAAAAAACACAAAATAAAGTAATAATATTTATCAACGGCTCCCAGTCGTAGAGCACTTACATCTGAGTGGCCGTCAAAACCGAATGCTGGGGGTTTTCGACTTGTTACAGATCTTAAGTTAAGGACATCAAGCAGTTTTCAAATATGGCTGGTCAAACAAAACAATTACGTGGCCAGATCTGGAATTATTCTTAATTGGTAAACTATTGCTCTCCTTAACTCTCTTACTGCTTCTTCTTATAAGTAATAAAATGTTAAAAACAATGATGTTATAATTTATTTTTAATACTATTTTCTCAAATCAGTCACCACTATGAAAAGGCGGTACCGGGGTTAAATTAATAGTATAAGGGGGAAGCGTCAGTAGCCCGCGAAATTCAATTTCTCGCATTGAGTTATAATGTACTACGTACTAGAGGAGCTATTTCAAACAAAATATGGCGCGTAATTTGGTGACAACGGAGCATGCGCAGTGCAAGCGGGTGCCATAGATAACACCAATGCGCGCAGATGCGACATATTTTTGAAGTTGACTCTATAGGCTTCTTTAATATTATGTGCATTATGGGTATCTTTATAAAAATAGTTATAATTAAAATAAGAAATGTATAACATAAAATTATGTGGAAAATAATAATATAACAAAATAAAATAAAAAAATATTGAAAGGGTAGTGAGGAAGTGTAGTGTCGATTGTGTGAGATAGAGTATCAGTGTCGGTCAGTGAATACGTGGAACTTAGCAGAGGCAAAATTAGTCGGGAAGTCGTGATTTTAGAAGATACATAGTATTTTCAGTTGCCTCACAATGTCTTGTATGATATTATATAAATGAAACGAATTTAAACTGTAAAAAAATTAATTCCCATGAAATAATATAAGTACTCTTCTTGACTTTGTGGTGTATTTCTCGTTTTCCTTGAAATGAACGGAACATATTCGTGAATATTCTATTGGCAATCACGTGACTTTGCTGCGATTCTTCTGAATAAATTTAATCCAAAATAATTCTCTAGTACTAGGACACGGCCGACGAAACCTTAAAAAAATATATATATTTAGTAAATAAAAAATATTAATATTACTTAATAATTTTTTTCTCATGATTATTAATAACATTTTCTTGTTCGTAATTGTTTAACGTTACCCGACGTTAGTGTCCATTCTGCGCATGCAACAAATATTTTACTCTTTGATATTAACATCAACATGGCCGCCGTCGAGGTGACTCGTCATACATAATTACAAATAATAAAATTAGGCATGTTTTAAAGATAATATTTTGAACTTACTGGTAAAAAATCACTCCTTGAATTTTATTTATATTTCTCAAGCTGTTTGAACAGTGTCTCAATGCACACGAAGGCATATTTTTTGAACAAAACTTTGCACTCGAAATAGTCTAGCTGCTGCAAGCGCTCGACATAGACTAAGCGAGTTAGGGTGCATGCACCCTAACTCGTGTTACAAAAAAATTTAGTTGAGGTGACTCCTCTAGTACGAAGTACATTATAACTCAATGATTTCTCGTACATTTCTGTCACTTTGCCGGTCATTGTCAGGCTGTACATAGAACAAAATTGATTTGATATTAATAAGTATTTTAAAATTAATATGTAGTTATTCATTTACAGAATTATAATCAATAATATTACCAATACAACTCTCACAGTGCATACAACTCGATTGTATGACCTTTTCATGAAATTGACAATCAATCGAGTTATACGCACTTGCAGGGCTGCTTTGATGATTTAAATGATTATAATTCTGTAACTAAATATCTATTTCAGTGTGTACTGAGCTGCAAATTGCAAAAAACGTATGAAAATTTGAATTTCGCGGGATACTTAGCATCCACGTAGGTACGTGTGACCTAACTGTTGAAAATAATTTTAAGTTTTTTTTTTTGGATCCTAATGCCTGATATTATTTCTTATTTTATTACTAGATAAGATACTCGTTTAAAAAATAGGTATTATTGTTAGCATTATACTGTTGTCTAGGTAACATTTTTTTAAGTCAGTATAATTAGACATAGGCTGTATTTGTGAAGACAGTGAAGTGGACCTACTTGCTCTCGTCGTCGTCGGTAGTAGGTATATCTTTATTGAGTTGGTCGCGCATTTCTGTGATATTGTAGATACCGTACTGGATGTACTCAAGGATGGTGATACTCAAATTCTTGGCATTGTTCTTGATCGAAAATTCTATGAGGTTCCATAAGCTCTCTGCTGTGGTCGCGCCTTGCAGCAATTTGTCGATGCAGCGCTGTTCCATCTCCGGCATGATGTAGTACGCGGACAGCAGCAGTAGCTGCTCCAAGCCGGACTCGGGTAGCGTTTGAAGGTACAAGTAGTCCTTTAGGTGCTCCAGCGTGGCCGCAGACGTGCCGGACACGTCCACGTGCCCCTCCCTGGCCTCGCGCCACGCGCCGGTCAGCATGCGGCGCATCACAGGGCTCGCGGCCGCCAGCACGGCGCGGTGCACGCGCACGGCGCCGTCCTCGCCGCGCAGCTCGAAGTCTGTCAGCTCCGTGTCGCCGTGCAGGCACGCGAACGGGCTCGCGCTGGGCACGATCTGCATCTCCGCCGTCATGACAATTTCCCCCAACCAGCCTGAATTGTTGTTTTGGAATATCTCGTACCACTTGCCGTCGTCGCTAGTGAACGTTTTGTTCTTTATACCCAACCTTTCACTGTTAATGCAGATCATGTAGGTGCGGTCGTCGGCGGGGCGTCGCTTGGTGAACTGCACATGTATGCTACAACAACGAGCTTTCTCGCAATTGTTTGCCTTCACCGAGAACTGCACAACGCCGTTGATCACAAACTCGGGACTCGTAGCTTCTCCGCCATCAGGCCATCGGAGCACCACTTTAAGTGAGTTGGGTTTTTTTGCTACTTCTCTCGCGTTCATTCTGCAAGCAAAAAGAAAACATTTGAATTGTCGGTAGTGGAAAACTAGGGCAATAGCAGCTGACCATTGACAAAATAAATTCCGGTATTTTCTACCAATTTATTCATTACTAGCTGTTCCCTGCGGTTTTACCCGCATTACGTTAGGTTTTTGGTTACTGCTTCGCTCCCGTGGGACCTAGCGTGATATTATATAGCCTTTGAACCTATTCATTACAATCAAACAAACAAACAAAGTTTTCATCTTTATCATATTGGTATAGCTATTTGTAATTAATTATTTATTATTTTATTCTAATATTCAGATGGAAAACACCAATGTAAATTATAGTGGATCTACGGGATCACTGAACGACGCAATTAGATTACCATGAAAAAAATATTATTGTCCAAAGAGAAACAATAACAGGTCAAAGTTTTTAACTGTAACTAAAACTAAACCCGTACTAATATTATAAATACGAAAGTAACTCTGTCTGTCTTTTCTTCACGCCTAAACCACTTTACAGATTTGGATGAAGTTTGGTACAGATAGGTATAGTCTGGGACCCGAGTAAGGACATAGGATAGTTTACATCCCGGAAATCCCCCGGGAACGGGAACTATTAATCCAAGCGGACGAAGTCGCGGGCAAAAGCTAGTTGATCATAAATGTCAAATCCCTTATACCAGGGTTTCCCAATTTTTTTAGTTCGCAGCACATTATCAGGTTCAGTGTTATTGTTGCCACTGTCGAAATATTACACCTACAGACTGATTCCACCGGATGGTGGACATAACAAAATAATAATAAAAAATATCCTGAGACAACTCACACACGGCCGTCTGATCCCAAACCGACAAGAAGCTGGTAAACATGATTACATAGTATCATCATAGTATAAAACGTCAATTTCTCTGTCCCTATATTCTTAAATATGCTTAAATCTTTAAAACTACGGAACGGGTATAGATGCGGTTTTTTTTTAATAGAAAAAAATATTTGTTTATGCAATAAGCAATTAGTACAACCCCTTACAGTATTCTACCAAGGCGACGGTTATATATACCTACCACACACAAATAAAACTAACTACACATCTCATTTAATATAAGAAACGTACATAGTTTCAAAACAACATCATCCATTGTAAATATCAACATTCACTCAAAAATATAATTATAGTTAATCATATTAAAATTGCTATACAAACCTTTCAACGACCAACCAGCAGCCGGCTGTCGGGCTGCTATAGTCTTTCTATTGTGTCTCAGAACACGTGTGTTCGAAGGATTAAATAAAAAAATATCACTAATAATATAAAAAAAGAAAAACAATAAATCAAAATGAATTTAAAAATTATAAAGAAAATAAAATCACTAATCAAATACTTACAAAAATAAACATTAAATAAAAAACAAGAAACCAAAAAAAATACAAATAACATTAAATAAAATAAAAATCAGGAATACAATTACAAATAATATTAATTCAAAATAGCAAAATTAAATAAAACATTAAATTACTAAAATGAAATTCCGATTTCAATGTGCCTTTGCGCTTCTGCGGCAGGCTTTTATGAAACACGTCAAGTTCCGAGGGCATATCCGTACTAATAATAAAAATGCGAAAGTAACTCTGTTTGTCTGTTTCTTCTTCCCGCCTAAACCACTGAACCGATATAAATTAAATTTGGTACAGATATAGTCTTGGACCACACAAGGGACATAAGATAGTTTTCATCCCGGAAATCTCCCGGGAACGGGAACTATTATTCCACGCGGACGAAGTCGCGGGCAAAAGCTAGTTGTTTATAATACGCGATTGATACAAGACGAAGGTTTTTAAGTACCTATCCAAGCTTATTATATTCGCGTGAGTCGAGGGCCCGGGGCTGCGCCGGTGGAGGACCCGATACCCTCCACCTCCGCGACCGCGCTCCCCGTCGTCCCGTCGGTAGGGGGATATACAAGTTATCCCGATAACTTAGCAAGGGTACTAGGACATAGTTACGACAACTTAAATTTACCTGCACTATATTTAAGTCTAAAAAGTATGTATTGTTAATAGCTGTACTGTTGATGCGAATAAATACTTATTCTATTCTATTCTATTATAGTAGAGAAAGAAAGGCCGGGATTTTTTAAGATTTGTAACACCTGTGCGAGGCCACGTCGCCGAGGCCGGCCCAGGGAAAGGTGGCGCGATGACCTTGACGCATGCCACAAGGGTTGGTTCGAGGCGGCGAGGGATAAGAAAATCTGGAAATAATTGGGGGGAGGCCTTTGCCCAGCAGTGGGCAGCACAGGCAAGAGAAAAAAAAACCGTGCGAAGTTGGGGTGGGTCGCTAGTACTTATATAATTTATAAATACATACACATCACATACATACATATAAATTCCACTCAGACACAGAACAAACAACCTGCTCATGCATAACACAAAGTTTGTTCTGGTTGGGAATCGAAGCCACGATCTCCGGCTTAGCAGTCAGGGTCACTTACTACTAGACCAACATGCCCGACATATGTAAACCGTCGTCGTAAGACAGACTCGACAGATGTGGTAATATTTGTTGCTATTCTATTTCACTTGGCGTTTTTTTTTTAACTATTTAAGGTGGAAGCTCTAGGTAGCTCGCCAAACTCAAATTTTGTTACGTGTTTTTTCACAGCTCAGTTTCTGAGTGTGTGTTGATATAGTATGATTCGCGAGTGTAACAAGTATTTAATTACAGAATTATAATCAATAATATCATCAATACAACCCTCACAATGCATACAACTCAATTGAATGTTTTCTCAAGAAGTAGACAGTTAAGAGTACTTATTTAATTATTTTTTAACTCAGCGCCTCGTATTTTCAGAAACCCGTGAAAACAATACCTATGATGCATAAATTGTGAAAGATATCCTGACCGCATCTTGGATTTTCATGTCGACTTCATTTTTTAACTCCGCACCCTGAAAAACTTTGAAAACGTCGTTTGCCCAAGTGTTCGTTCGATCGTAGGGGTTCGCAGAAGTTTCATTGCTTAGTTAGAATGGTCCATTCGCATAGTGTCAATTCCCTACGCGGAAATATCTATTCCCTCAAACGGCTCGCGCACGTCTTTTTCGCGAAAATGACCATTTCACCTTAACTAAGAAGGTACCGTCTGCTACCTAACTGTTATTAGGTCAATGTTACAAGTATTTAATAGCAAGTGTTATGGAATAGTTAAAAAGCGCTTCAAAGTTAAAAACACTTAGTGAACTTTGTTTCATTCTAATGTTTGTCGAGCAGTATTCTTAAGCTGTTAGCATTAAGTTCAGTTCTTGTAAATCGTTTTTTAGGGTAGTCAACTAGGAAACCTTATAGTTTCGCCATGTCTGTCTGTCCGGTTTACCCTTGTTTCACAGAACAACATTTGATATAATATTACTATTTCGAACAACGTTTAAGAAAATAATCATTTTGTATAATATCGATTAACATAATTTTCATTTCATCGAATATTTATTTGCGATAACAACCTTTGCGCTATTGATCAAAAGGTTAAATATTCATTTGATGTAATGTTCAGGTGGTATAACATTTATTTTATCGAATATTTAATACCATCCCTATCCCGCGGAAGTCCATTGATACGGAGATATCCATGGTTAAAGTTGTGCGGTTATGTTAGGTTAAAACAAAATTTCCATCAATTTGTATTCTAATATTTAAACAGGATAGTCTAGTCGACGGAGCCCCGCTTCGCGGGGCTCCTACTTCTCGGTGGTTTAAAAAAAAATAACCACGAAGGAAGTGGCGGGGTCTGTTCGCTCGCTTCGCTCGCTCACTACGACCCCGCCACCTCCTTCTAACCTAACCTGTCCGAGTCGGGGCGCCCTAATTTTGGACTGACGAAGCTAATCAGTTAAACGCATTCTTTACCAAAGTTAGTCTAATAAAACATTAGTTTAAGTAAAATGACATTATTTTAAAGAAATAAATATGCTTAATAAAAATCTACCAATTAACTACCTATTCGGTCAAATGAATAATTTTACGAAAAGACTTTATGCTAACTAAAATTAGCCGGAGTGATTTTCGACAAAACGTTGTTCTGCCAAACAAGGGTGAACCTGTCTGTCCTTCCTCGCTTAATCTTTGTGACCGTTAGCACTAGAAGGCTGAAAGAACAATGAGCGGTTTCGTCCCAAGTGCTGTAACATTTTCCTACCTATATCGTTTGAAAGATCTCAATCAGTGTTACGTTTTTTTTTGTATGGGCGTAACTCTGTATCTCGTGCAGGGAAACTGTTATAGTGGTTTAATTTATTTGATAAAAATATTAAATAAAACTTAATTAGTATTTCAATGACAAAAGGTCTAAAACAAGTGGAAAAAACCACACTGTCGACCGTGCGCCTACTCTAACCCAACACCCCCTCTCCCACCGTGTACCACACGCTGCCATATTGTATGCGCAGTAGCAGCGAACGATATTTTATGAGACAGCGCTATACATTAGAAAGAGATGATTGCCGGTGCCCGTTGATGGCATTATTTATCTAGCGCTATATGCACAGTCAGTTTTTTGTAGCTATTATTATTTTTATCAATTATTGCAGTTTCCTATACTAACAGAAGAAGACCTTTTATTAATTTCATTAGGCAGTTACCAAATAAAACTCGCCCTGTCTTATTTGAGTGAACACTTAAGAAATGGCATGTACACAATCGAAATATGCATAGGAGCTATTCCTAACCTTGTGCGGTACAATATAAATATTTCAGAAGGTATTCTGTTGATGGGGCGGATAAAATCGCGGCATGTATCGGGTAGGATTTATTATTCGTATATTTTGATAAAAAATAGAGCAGAAACGGGGAGAGATGCAATTGCTCATTATTATTGCTCATGTTTAACAGGAAAAAGAACAGTAGGTACTTGTGCTCACATAATGAGTATCATTTGGTACCTTGGCTGGGCTAGACATCAGCCAAGCATATTGTTACCCGCGACCTTTTTGGATGATATTATCATAGAAAATAACCACTATTAAAAGTACCAGTAAACAATTTGCATATGTTTAAGCCATACTCTTACATAAGGTTATTATTTCTTTGTTATTTATGTATTTGAAAATATAAATAACAAAGGAAAATACAATTATCAAAATTGTATTATTTTCTTTGTTATTTATACATTATCAACTGTGCGTTTATAAATAACTGTCAAAAAATAACTATTACTGCCTGTGATTACTGTACAATTATTATAAATGTAATAATTATGTTTACATGTAACAAAAAATGTAATAAAGTATGATTAAAGCATTATTTAAAACAAAAACCTTTTTTCACTTGAAGCCCAATGACTTTTGACCTGCATGCAATTACTATAAAAACTTGGTATATTAATCATAAAAAAGCTTAAATGATTACGTTTATACTAGTCGCAACTTGTTACAAGGGTTGGGTGGGACGCATCTCATACAATAATGCCCATTGTCCTTTGGTACCAATATGTACAGTAGCGGAATGAAAAGGTTCGTCACCGTTAAGCCAGTTTTTGCTTGCACCCGTACTAGAATGAATTAGCCAACATACCGGTACCAAAAACTTCAGTGCTGTTAAAATTAAAATAAATGTGACGTTTGCTATCAATAACAGCCCAGCCGCGATTTGCCGCTTTTAAGTTAAGCCTCTACCACACAGATGCGTTATTATCGGTTGATAATATCGCAAACGTTCTATCTTCTCCCATTGCTGTACCATTACCCTATAGATTTACTATGACGTTTAACTCTACAGACGGACAAACATCATACATTTTGGCTTTTTATGCAGCAGTAGGACTAGGCTGTAGACCGAAATTAGTGTGTGTGATCAATGAGTGTCACTTTATTCGTCGTGTCTTCTAATATTGGGTCTACGCGATATCTCGCTGATATGGTAGCCACCTTGATGTTCAGTATAATTCCGCCTAATAATAGATATTTTTCACAATGATGACACTGATAGGCTAGTAGTGACAACAGTTTTTAACATCATAATGTCAATGCGATTTAGGGCCACCAAACCAACAAGAAGGTTTTAAGTCATTAAAATGCAAATAATTTCTCTGACATTATTATTCAATCAAATTTGAACTTAATAAATTTGAACTTTACTATCGAACAGTAAAACATAATTTTCTTTGCAACAGTCTGTTTTGTGCCAAAGTTCCAAAAGGTAATATGTGCTCGCGACGCGTTAATCGAATCATTTTAAAATCTGACGAACCTTTTCATTCCACGACTGTACATCTATCACGCCGACAGTGGTAAAATAAAATTGGAAAAATGTTTTATTAGGGCAGCCCCAATATATGTAAATAGGGAAGCGATTTTTTTTTAATTTCAACCCTAACGTGTTTGTGTGGGTTGGGTAGAAAGGTCGTATAAACCAAAACCCGACTTTTCAGGAGAGCAGAAAATCATTTTTTTTTTTACATAAAAATTCATAATATAGTGCATGTTGTGCTTTTCTATAAGTAATGGGGCACTTAGAATTAAGAAGCCTAGATAAATAAATATTTTGTTTTTGGAGTTAGAATTATAAAAGGTTAAATCATTAAAACCTACCTTTCTTCTTTAGTTTTAAAGTTAGCTTGGATTTACGTACGACTCAGAAAATATCAATTCTTGGTTCATACACCCCATGTAAATAAACTGTAACCCCATGTAAGTAAAAAAAAGGTTAAAAAAAACTTTTCTTCTTTGCAGCGGGACAATAATAGGCTGGTATTATTATTATTACAAAGACGTGAAACAAGAATAACTGGACGTAAACTGGAACAAATCGTGGACTAGGTAGATACCTATATTGAATTTGAAATTTGTTCAAAGTTTTAGGTTAGATAAACAAAGATCCCATGGCTAAAAATTAAATTCATTAGATCCTTCTAGTGAGAATAAGAGCCAGTAAACAAAAGGTGGCCCACTAGCATTCTATGATTTGGGTTGCCATTCGTCCCGATATATCGGGACTGTCACCGTCATTAGGCCTTCTGTCCCAACGTCCCGACAAAACACTGTTACGTCCCGTTTTATCGCGCGGTCAAAGCAATTCGAATACGCGCGCCAATTTACTCGAAGCGCGGTTGCAACGTCGTGCGTTGTTCGCGAAACCGTGCTGGGGAAGAGAGAAGGGTGGAAGGCCAAAAATTGTGTAGAAGAGAAGTGGATTTACTTTTCAATCTTCGGGAATATCTTGAAACAAAATACCAAATGCTCAAATTATGCCAATATTTGTTTTCCATACCTGCTTCCATACAGTAGAATTTGTATTTTTTTTAAATAAAAAAATTTCATGTTTAATTTTTTTTTCTCGTGGCGTCCCGACACTAGCCTTGACAAATATGGCAACCCTATCTATGATTCTAATACTTTATCTCAATGATATTTTAAGTAAAAAAGTGTAGATAGGTTATACGCAGTAAAAAAGTGGCACATTAAAAGTTTGCCAATTGGCAAACATGATACTGAGTATTGCGTTGACATTTGACGTTTATCTCTTTTTCACTCGCACTACTTCAATCATGTCATCCTACTTTGACGTGTAATGTATGTGTGCGTTAGTGTGCCGTTTTTGAAGATAGAATTTCGTTTTGGTAACCTATCTACGCCTTTTTTACTTAAAATATCATTGCTTTATCTAATATAAACAATAGTGTCGGTTTGGAATCAAGTTTAACTTTATCGAAATAACAAATGTAAGAACTTAGATTATATACATAAGAACTACAATCAAGTCAGTGTACCGTTGTGAGATTGTTTACATTAGGTACCTACGCATTCCATAATCTCAAGTAGGTCCAATACTATAGGTACAGTTAACCCATTGTCTTTCTATTGTGTCTCGAATCACAAATGTTCGAAGGTTTAAAACGTTGTTTATCACGTTGATGTAAGTACCTATGTGCATTAGCCATCTAAAATATCTTTCACAATAACTTCCATGAAAAAGTATATTTTTAAAGTGAAAACTTCTTTAGCGGCGTTGAGCACTTTTTCTGTAATGGGTATAAAATCTTAAACTCGCGTCAGGAGGACACGTGACCTGATCGAAAAAGCGTAGGACGGATGGATCTGTAATGGGTATAAAATCTTAAACTCGCGTCAGGACACGTGACCTGATCGAAAAAGCGTAGGACGGATGGATAGTATTAATAATCAAGTTTTCACTTCTGCCGGCACTCCCGGAGTGCAACCCGTCTTTTTTATAATAAAGATCGTATTAGGAGGTTATAAACAAAACAAATAGTGACTTCTAGTTGACACTTGACAGTCGACGGCTGTCACTGTGTGTGTGGCTGCTATTTCGTTGTGTTCAAGAACAGATAAAAAAACTGAAAACTTTGAATTGAATTAAAAAAAATATTTTCTAGTTTTGAACTAAAACTAACAATAATATATTTTTAGATTTTTTCGCTTAAACAGTAACCCTATTCTTTTTTTGTTAGAAAGAAGGAAAGAAGATATGTTCAGGATAATAAAATATGCAAACGTAGTTAAAAAAAATGCTTTCAAATACGATTATACTACAAACTTAGTCCAGAAATTATTTTGTACAACCTTTTTGTCTTTTTTGCACAAAAACTGTTGTTACCATAAGTTCAAAATAATTTTCCAAGAATATAAAGTTCTACTTTTCAGATTTTTTTTCATATTTTCTAAACTTACGGTTCAAAAGTAAGAGGGGGGGACACATTGCTTTTTACTTTTGGAGCGATTATTTCCGAAATTATTGACAGTATCAAAAAATGATTTTAGTATACTTACCCCTATTCATTTTTAAATACCTATTTAACAATATACCACACGGTAGGGTTCGATTTAAAAAAAAAAACTTCACACTTTACATATAGAATGTTTTATTAGGGCTACCCTAATAAAACATTTTTTTTTTAATTTTTATTATACCACTTTGATGGCGTGATTGATACGGTCACAGAGATTAAGCGAGGACGGACGGACAGACAGACAGACAGACGGACAGACATACATGGCGAAACTATAACCCCCTTATTACAAAACAAGGTTTTTCTCTAAACCAGGTTTAAACCATTGAGCTAGGTTTTGTATTTCGAATCTTGATTGTGTCAGAATAAGATTCAAATTACAAAACCTGGCTCAATGGTTTAAACCTGGTTTAGAGAAAAACCTTGTTTTGTAATAAGGCGGTAAGGGTTCTTAGTTGACTACGGAACCCTAAAAAATATCGGAAAATACATATCATTCTATAAATTCTATTATTAGCAAACTAAATAGGTATCTTGGGACTCGCACGAAGTTAAGAGTCCTCTAAATTTAAAAAAACATTGTAAGTATTGATAATTTTTTGCAAAAAAAAAACCGACTTCCCTCTTCGACTTCGACTCCGATTTCGGCATCATCAGATCCTGGGCCTGATGACAATGGGACCATTTGGGAAGTCTACCCTTTGAAACAAAAAAAGAATTGTTCAAATCGGTTGGTAAACGACGGTGATATACGCGAACAAACAAAAAAAAAAGTACAAACATCCGAATTGAGAACCTCCTCCTTTTTTTAGAAGTCGGTTAAATAAAAAAATAATTTTATTGCGATGAGTAATCGTCTTTTAATAAGCGTTAGGTAATGAAAACACTTAAATGATTTGTAATTTGTTTGTGCAGTCCAGATCCTCAGAGTTCTATCTATCGCAAAGGCATAATTAATTACCTTCCGATTCCGAGATGGCAGCAATGTATATGTTGCAGTCAACACCATTAAGGTCATAGCTCATTAGAGCCACCCGGCACCCACTCCGCACCGACTCGCCTTTATAAGGCGATCCGGTGACGCTACAAGTCCATATAAAGAATACTAGCCGCAGGAGGCGAGTCGGTGCGGAGTGGGTGCCGGGTGGCTGTAATGAGCTGTGACCTTTAACCAGTCAAAAGTACTATTGACTAGCAAAATCAGTCAAAAGTACTTTTGACCGTATGCTTTAGTCAATAGTACTTTTGACTAAAATAACAGTTAAAGGTACTTTTGCCCAATAGAGCTGGATAAAAGTACTTTTAACTAAGTAATTCCGTCAAAAGTGGTTTTGACTGGTTGTATCTGTCAAAACTCTTACAAAGTTAAGGTGGTCGATAAAAATAACGACTCAGGGCACCCCGACTCAGACGGGGTAGGTTAGAAGGCTAAGGCCGCGTTTCCACTGACGCGGAGCTGGGCTGGGAGGAGCGGAGAAGAGCGGTGAAAGTGGTCAGTGTTTCCACTGAAGCGGAGCTGGGCGGAGAGGAGCGATGAAGAGCGGTGAGTGGTCAGTGAGCGGAGTAGAGTGGAGCAGAGCGGAGTGGAGCATACTTTTGGAATCGCGCATTTAAACCAGAGTCTCTTATTATAATTTCCCAAGCTGCATCTTTGGTTTCGTTGCATTTGTAGGTATTCAATCGCGTATCCCATAAACACGGAAATTGTGTAACAGTTTCAATGAACTTCTCATCCATTTTGATACGTATGCACTTAATGACGTAACGAAGACAACTGACACACTGCGCGCGAGTCACGCACCGCCCCGCTGTCCTCCGCTCTGCACCCCAATGCTCGCTGTCCTCCGCACTGCACCGCCTCGATGTATGAATATCCGCTCAGCTCTGCTCCACCCCGCTCGTACTGTTTCCATTGAACAGGAGCGGAGATTTCAAGCATAGTCATTGGTCAATTTGTGCACCGCTAAGCTCCTCTCCGCCCAGCTCCGCGTCAGTGGAAATGCGGCGGGAGCTCCGCTCCACTTCGCTCCCGCCTCTCCGAGTTTTGACTGCAACATGTACATAGATAATAATGGAAACTACCTATTTTGATTAACCCTAGTAAGATAGTCTGCGTTAAATTGACCCATGCGTTTGCGAAATATAGCTCTCTCGTTCTTAATAGCCCCGACGCGGGGTTCCGTCCAATATTTGGGACTAGTTTAGCCTAGGCAAAACTAGTTTGAAATCGAGTTTGGCCGGCTCGGCACCGGCTTGTTAGATGTGCTTTTGACTGATGCTTTATTGCAGTTAAAACTACTTTTGACGAAGAGCGTCAGTCAATAGTACTTTTAACCGAAAATTTGCAGTCCAAAGTAGGTACTATTATCCAATTTATTTTCAGTCAAAACCACTTTTGACCAACCTGTCCAGTCAAAAGTGCTTTTGACTGATTTTGCTAGTCAATAGGACTTTTGACTAGTTAAGAGTTTTGACTGCAACATGTACATAGAAAATGGAATATATTTTGATTAAATAAATTTGTTAAAAATTATTAAAATAAACAATTTTTAATTTTGAGTACAAATCGGCAATTTCATACTTAACTTTCATACTTTCATACTTATACGAAGAACGCGAAAAGTGGATTCGGTTTGTGCAGATTGACTATAGAGAAGCCTAGCTTCCAATCTTCCATCAGTTATTTGTTTAACCTTTCAACGACCGACCGACAGCCGGCTGTCGGGCTGCTATTGTCTCAAATCATGTGTGTTCGAAGGTTTAATAGTAATTTTTATTATAGGTATAAATGTGAACTAGGTACGATCTAAATAAACAATTTATTTTATAAGTAGGTGGGTACCTACTCGAATCGTTCTAGAATGTTGCGGAATGTTTATAATAGTTACCGTGATCCCGGAACATAAAGGGCAAGGGCAATCGAAGGAACATGAGTGGGTTTTAGTCAGTAAAAGTCTGACACGCCCTCCCGCCGCACCCAGGACGGGAGCAGTCATTTGATGATTCCCCACTCACCAAAAAAAAAATATCGTTCTAGAATTTCCAAGTTTAAGGGCTATCCATTAATCCATACGTTCACATTGCCGGGTACCCGGCCCTGCCGTGTTCCGTCAGGGACGGGGAAAAAGTCGATTACAATTTGTACGGACTGGTTCATACCTCCGTGTCAGGCGGCTCCGGATCGTGTCCCGGGGCAAGCTCGGACACATGGAGGCTCTGTCAGTGGCCCCGATTTTTATCTAGCTATGTAGGTACGCTGACATTAACCAGAAAGGTTGCTAGAACTTCTACGTCAAAATACCTACCTACATACTTTACGATTTTTCTAATCCACATTATTTTAATTCTAACGAGAAAAATATAATATAATCAGCGCATCTGTGAAAGAACCACATTACACCGATACCGATACTTGACCCTGTGGATAGCCCCTTAGCCCGCGACTTCATTCACCTAAATAGGTACCTAGTGTTAGGTTTTGTTCTTGGTAATAAATAGTTATACCATATAATGTAAAGATAATTGTTAAAATAATGTACGTTTTTATTAGATTCGTTATCATTAGATTCTTGTTTTTTATAAACATCTATGTTTTAAGTAATATTTAAGGTATATATATAAGCGATTCATTTCTATTGTTTGGGAATGTTAACCCTTGATCTAATATCGATCGGTGGAATGAGTGGCGGGATAATAAGTGACTCAACAATTGGACCACGACCCTGGCATCACCTGATATCGTGGGCCAATCGGAGAGTCGAATGCACCGCAGGGACGTCAAGGGTTTTTAAGCGATGAGCGGGTGCGCAGAGGGACACTCGCCCCCAGATCGTCGATTGAGACATTGATTTGAAATATTGGCCCTGAGCAGTATAATAATTATTTTAATGAAGTTGTTTGATCTTAAAGTAATTAATAAAAGTAAGTGAACAGTTTGAGTTTTATCTTTATTCAGTCCTCCCAGTTTAAATAGTTTTCCCCTAAGAATTGTGACCGCCAAGGCAACGAGTCTTTATACTTCAGAAGTGACAAGTGCACCCAAAACGTAAGTATACGCCCAAATTGTATCTCTACTTTGTTTGATGTGATTGTTATTACGGATTTTGCCTCTGAATTAACTTGAGACCTACCAGGTTTAAGATGTACATTGGAGAAGCACAGAGGTTGTACGTGGTGTTAATTAGGCACCGACACGATACTGTTTTTTTTTTAATTTTGTCATTATTAGTACCTACCATTGTTGAAAATTTTCTTACTAAAATCTGTAATCACATTTTGTTTACTGTTTTTAGTAGGTACTACTGTTTTGTTGATTAATCGTAGTTTTGAGAATAAATACCCGTTGCACTATACAGTGTTCTTACTATGGAAAATGTAATTGAATTGGCTTGTGATCCAAGTTCGATTGACGTAGTTTAGTAGCCAAATCGTAAGCTTAAAATCAAATGATTGAGGTGGGTGTCAAGAAACTGTTCAAAACAAAGTTAAAAATATTCAACGCTAGAACGGTGTTGCATTTTTTCGTTATAGAACTTTTTAAGTTTTACAATAAGGGTTGTGACTGCGCTTACCTAACAAGAGCGTCACCCGATGACCCGACCCTTCCCACGATAAGCTCGACCGAGGCGAGCGAACCACTTGACGCCGCATGCCACACCTATCGTTATTAAACTTAAGTGTTTACACTTGGAACAAAGGTGCCTATGTTTTATTTTTAGAATAGGATGAATTAGACTTCACTCTTGATTTAAGAAAAACAGATTTTGATTAAAAATTAAATAAAAGCTACTTGCTCAACACACATGCTCAACTAAAGGGACATATCTGTACCTTATTTCATTTTCCAATGATATTCAAAGAAAGAATAAACAAAGACTTAGAGTTTTAGTACGTCTGCAATCACTAACTTCTCAGTTACAACTTCAAAGTGCGGCTCTAAAGTTTCTTTACCGTGAGATTTCAGATAATGTCGTCAACGGGTCAGCGAAGGCTCGTGACTCCGGGTCGCGGAGAGTACAACTCTGCGACGAGGAGCCGAAGTCGGCTGCGCAGTCGAAGCCCCGAGCGAGACATCGAGCTGGGCCGTGAGCGGCTTCCGATGCTGGAGAATGAAGTACGGCGGGAGCGTGACCGTGTTCGCGCCGCCGAAGACCAGCATCGCGCATCGCGTCGCAGCGACGAGCCGCGGGTGATCGACCGTCTCCGTAACACCTCCACGGCGTCGACCCGGCGCCGGGATGCTGAGCCACGCGCCGAGCAACGTGCGGAGCACGGGCTGCAGGATGAAATACAGGAGCGCGACCGTGTACGCGCCGTCGAAGTACTGCGCCACGCATCGCGTCACAGCAACGAGCCACGAACGAGCAACCGTCTGCGCAGCACTTCCATGGAACCGACGCGACATCGGGACGCCGAGCTACGTGCCGAGCTACGTGCCGAGCAACGTGCGGAGCGCGGACCACGGCAGCACAATCGCTCAAAACGGATTGAAAGGTCACGTAGTCACTCTTTTTCAAAAAGAGACTTACCTATTTAATATTGTTAAGGACTTGAGGGATGGTCTCGCATCCCCACCTGTAAACCCATGCGCACCCCAACCACTACAAAAAATTCACTATGAAAATATAATACCAGACTTTGATCCCTCTTATAAAAATCAGCGAAGACGTGTGGTTAAGAAAGGTGAATGAGTGCGCTTCGGTGTACGGATGGGATGAAAGAACCACCACTCACTTTGCTATGCAAAAGTTGCAAGGTCTGGCCAAGACGTGGTACGAAAGTCTGCATACCATTCTATTTACTTGGCAAGAGTGGCAAGAGAAATTAAGTACTAAGTGCTTTTCCATGCGAAAGAAATTACGATCAGACCCTGGAAAATATGATAAAGAGAAAGAGTAGGTTTAACGAATCTATCGAGGTTTACTATTATGAAAAACTAAGTTTAGTAAACCAATGTGATATAGTAGGTACCCGTGCTGCAGAATGCATAATACATGGCATAACGGATAGGACACTCAAATCAGGAGCTTTAGCACTGCGTTGTACCCACCCCGATCAACTGTTACAGTACTTACTTAGTAATAGGGATTACAATCAATCTGGTCCGGACAGTCTTAACTTTAAAAATAGAAATGTTGACAATCTCCAAGTGCCCAACACAGCGAGCAATATTTCTGGTTCCAGACCAGGCTACCCTAGCGGCTGCTATAATTGCGGGGAAAAGGGACATAGTTTCCTGCATTGTACTAAGCCGTTGACGAGATGCACGCGTTGCAATAAGATTGGTCACGTCGCAGAAAAGTGTCATAGCAAATTAGATAATAAATTGACAAACGCAACTAGTGGTACAGCGCGGGATTGATTTTGTAAACAACAAAGACGTACATACAAACAATTGTCCTGGCTCTAAGTTTATAAAAGAGGTAAAAGTCAATAACTGTATGCACACGATGTCAGGACGGACGATTGTTAGGTTTTGTTCTTGGTAATAAATAGTTATACCATATAATGTAAAGATAATTGTTAAAATAATGTACGTTTTTATTAGATTCGTTATCATTAGATTCTTGTTTTTTATAAACATCTATGTTTTAAGTAATATTTAAGGTATATATATAAGCGATTCATTTCTATTGTTTGGGAATGTTAACCCTTGATCTAATATCGATCGGTGGAATGAGTGGCGGGATAATAAGTGACTCAACAATTGGACCACGACCCTGGCATCACCTGATATCGTGGGCCAATCGGAGAGTCGAATGCACCGCAGGGACGTCAAGGGTTTTTAAGCGATGAGCGGGTGCGCAGAGGGACACTCGCCCCCAGATCGTCGATTGAGACATTGATTTGAAATATTGGCCCTGAGCAGTATAATAATTATTTTAATGAAGTTGTTTGATCTTAAAGTAATTAATAAAAGTAAGTGAACAGTTTGAGTTTTATCTTTATTCAGTCCTCCCAGTTTAAATAGTTTTCCCCTAAGAATTGTGACCGCCAAGGCAACGAGTCTTTATACTAGGTACCTAAAAACTTTTCCAAAAAAAAGATAACCGACTTCAAAAACTAAAAGCTCAAAAATAACTATTTCGGAAGTCGGTGGCTTCTCTTCTGGCGGTCGAATTGTGTTGCCTTGCCACCGACTTCCGAAATAGTTATTTTTGAGCTTTTAGTTTTTGAAGTCGGTTATCTTTTTTTTGGAAAAGCTTTTTATTTTTTAACTTTTTAGTTAGAGTCCTAACTACGTTTTTGAGCAACTTTCAAAAAAAAGTACGATTTTCTATAAAAATTGAGGAGTTCCCTCGATTTCGGCATGATACCATCATCAGATCCTGGACCTGATGACAATGGGACCATTTGGTAAGTCTACCCTTTCAAACAAAAAAAGAATTGTTTAAATCGGTTGGCAAGCGACGGAAAATCGCGGACGCAGCCAGTCATTTAATAGTCGCAAAAACAACCTTTTTCAATAATTGTCTATCTTCATTGATCAAAATAAAATATTACTTAGTCAAAGACATTAAAGTTATAAGTATTAGGTAAGACTCATACTCGTCTTAGGGAAGACCTACGGATTTTGTATCACCTTAAAAATTGTTCGTTCGACTACGAGAAAATAAGCGACGGGGAATAACCTTTTCAGTTTTATAGGCGCACGCGCACGCACACACGATGACAGGAGTTGGGAGCACAGAGTACTTTAATGGGAGGTTTCCGAGTAACCAACCGTATGATAAAGTACTTGTTTTTATATTTTTCTCCCGTATCATGTTTTGTGGTTACCAAAGACTATAAAATACCTACTGGCTATTATAGTGGTTGAGTTGCTGGTTCTTGTTAATCAGTTAAGAATTCAAAAGTGGGTGGGGTTGTCTTTATTTATATTTACTTCTTGATTTGCTTCTGGCTGGAGGAAAGGCTACCTAATCGTAAAGAATACCTAAAAGTTGAAAAAAAAATAGAATTACAATAGTACTTACCTACTTGTGTATAATGGACGGCGATTGGCGGAATTTCTACCCTTGCACGTGTTTCTCAGTCTCAGCAAACCGATTCGCAAAGTATTTTAAATAGTTTATATTATTATTCTTATTACGTAAAATTTTATAAGCACAACTTAGGATTCAAAATTATAACAACCAGTCACTGTCGTTGCCGTTGCCCGCTACCCACAGAATCACAGATAGGAGTGAGGCGTATTTATCGTAACAGATAAAAGTAACAGATATTCATAGATAACAAATAACAACTGATACCAGCAACTTATTTTATCTGTTATTTTAATAACAGACCTTAGATTATTAACCTATAGATTGAGCCACCGCGTGGCCGCACATGAGACAGCACTATAAAATTTCAATGTTGTCATTACGTAAAATTTTCCCGAAATATGACCAAAACCGTGAGGTGTTCCGTTGCAACAACTACTTATTACATTCATGTACTGAGTTGCGTATCATAATCCTTATTAAGAGTGCAAAATTATTTATATCGTAAGTATTATTTAAGTTACGAGTCCAGGTTTTCTCACGATGTTTTCCTTCACTGATGTCTGTGATGTCCAACTATAAAAATTATATAAAATTCCTTTTAAAAGGGAGAGGATACCTCACAGGGCATAAAAGAACTAATTAATCATCTGATTAATTTTATTTATTTAACTAGTTGCAATTTTATTATCAAGTTATGGGAAAAATAGAGCTGAGGTATGGTAACACTTTGAAAAACAAGTAATAGGTTATGTAGATAAAAATATAAACGATATCGCTAGAAAATGTCCTTAATTTTGATCGAAAGCCATGTAATTACATACACACAAATGTATTTATTCAATCAATGCACAATAACTTGTAATATTTGCATCCTTACGAGTGAAAAGTAACATTCTTATCTTGCTTTCTTTCTGTGCGGCTTTTGCAGCCTAAAATAGTGCATCCTCCCATTTTATAGCACAGAAAAAGCACTAAACACTTAACTACTGGAGTCAATTTCTCAAATATACATTAAAACTATTGGTTTAATTACCGAAATTGTTATAAAATTGTAAAAACTAATACGAGCCGACCATTTCAATGACAGTGACATCCCTTTGTTTGGCTAACTTTTCAATGTTCGCCAAGCGAAAACCGGCCACGCCGAACGAGACAGAGCATGTTATGCTTTGTCTCAATTTTCTTACGAAATTCGTATATATGCTTCTCACTTTCACACTTCTTTACAACCTCATGGCTACATCTATAGGTTAATAATCTAAGTAACAGACCCTCAAACGCTGTTAATTGTTATCGTGGCTTTACCCAACATATACACACTGTTCGTGTTACCACATGTGACTGTGTGTGTGACACTACCTGTTATTTTTTTCAATATGTTTACTTCTCACTCTTACTTAAGCGGTTGAACTACGCTAAAGAGAGAAGCACCTAGTATTTATTAATCCTAAAATATAGTTGGTGGTCTTACAAGAACAAATTGTTTCGAAAAAGTGGCTCCTAAATTAGGTCGTACTACCTGTTACGGAGCCTGATGTAATAAAGTTGCCAGTATAAAAAAACCCTTTAATTTATTTTATTTTCTTTATGGCAATTTGTGACTGAAGTTAAAAAATGGGTATTTTATTATTTAATCGTGATAAGCCTGCCAACGCAAAAGCGAAATAGAATAGAATTATAGTTCTAAATAAGTGAATAAGTAATAGGATTTATTTTTTTGGTATGTGGAAACAAATTATTGAAACGACCAATATCAACTACATTGATTGTGTCAAGACACCCCTTTTATCTTTGGTTGGACTGTTGATGGTTGATTGACGCATTCTTATTGGCTAAACGTTTTAAAATAGCAGTACTAGGTCAATTGTGGCCAATGAGCATGCCTTATTAACAAGGCGTGGCGTTTCATGTTTCTGCCCGTAATGAACTTGTAGAAGATTCCCGATTTTTTGACAAACCATTAAGTATTATAAATCAATTCTTATTATTAGTAATTTACTAAACTTTTTGGTATTTGTTGACAGATACGTATTATTTATTTAATACTATGTTTTTGGGTTTTCCAGGCAACCAAAGACAACTACATTGATTGTGTCAAGACACCCCTTTTATCTTTGGTTGGACTGTTGATGGTTGATTGGTTGAAAAATGTTTCAAGTATTTACGACTTTATTTTGACAGCAGTAAAGATTACATTTAACTGAAGGTTCTGGATTCTCGCCACGGTGTCCTTGGTGTGCACGTGTGTTTAGAGTTTGGTTATTTTTTTATTTTTTTTAGAGTTTTTGTGATAAACATAGTACAGCTGATACTTTGTGACTTGGTATAAGTGTGTCGTCTTTGTGTTGTGCCCGTATTTAAGTTTGTTTTGTGTTTAAATTTAAGTATCCACTTTTCTACTCAAGATGGATAAAAATAAACCCCCCGATCCTGATCCCCCTCCAGATTTCTTCACTCCTTCGCCATCCCTTTCCTCAAACCCTCTAACTCAGTTAGCCGATGTGGTGTGCAGTGTGTCTGAGATGGAATCTCAATCGCAGCGTCAGTCAACTTCCCGCAAACGTCCAAATGCTGAAGAGATCACAAATTCCAGCATACCAAAGCAGACTAGACAGCACATTGGTCGTGTGAAATACTCGGCCATGGATAAAGCTCCCTTCCTTGTCCACGTCACCCGCATAGAATCTTCACCAAATTCGGGAACCACGCTCCATCCTGTCAACTTTGGGAAATTCTTAATTAACAACAATATCTCCAACATTACCCGGGATGGTGTGAAAAGAGTTGGTAGAAATCGCGTCTCTGTTGAATTCGTATCTCCTCAAGATGCGAATTCCTTCCTAGTAAATAGCGTTTTAACTAAACATGGTTATACAGCTAACATCCCAACTTTTAATATCACCAGAATGGGTGTTATTACTGGTGTTCCCTCGGATATTTCCGAGGATGAAGCCCTATCCTATCTGTCTGTGCCCAGCGGGTGCGGTCGTATATTAAAGGTCCGACGCATTAGTAGGAAAACACAGATTGACGGTGCGACGGTATGGAAACCCACAGAAACTTGTGTCATCACTTTTGATGGCCAAGTCTTACCACAGCGCGTATACTGTTGTTACACTTCCCTTCCTGTTGAGCAATATATATTCCCAACAATTCAGTGTCGCAAATGTTGTAGGTACGGTCATGTCTCTAACTTGTGCAGGTCGAAACCTCGCTGCAGCAAATGTGGCCACGATCACCCAGGTGATGGTTGCACCATTTCTGAGGGAGAGGCCTTCTGTATTCTTTGCTCGGGAAATCACTTTGCTGATAGCAGGTCATGCTCCGAGTATGGTAGACAGAAAGCTATCAAGACTATGATGGCTGAAAAAAGCATGTCGTATGCTGAGGCTAGCAAAACTATCCCATCTCCCTCTCGCAATTACGCAAATGCCGCCAAATCTCCAGTTACTCACTCATATCGCAAAACTGTATTTCTCAAGCCTAAGACCCATGCCCCTCTCTCACCTTCTTATGATAGAGCCGCACATCAGCGGTTAGTTAGCTCTCCACAATCATCACAGTCTAATGGCTGTGCTCTCATTTCCAATAACATTTCTTCTGATAGCACTACAACTCTTATTGAACTTCTAATTAAATTACTTCCATCACTTATTTCCCCATCTCCTAGTTCTCCCCAAATACCGTACAACGTTGCCGAACAACTTATAAACATATTATCAAACTTAAAAAATGGCGGCCTGCCAAGTATTCCTGCAATGGAATGTGAGGAGCGTGTGGCATAAAAAGCACGACCTCATATTTCTTATAAATAAATACAAACCCCTGGTTTGCTCTATAGCTGAGACTTGGCTCATCCCAAGTCTCAGCTTTCGTATACCACACCACAATATCCTCAGATGTGATAGACCCGATGGGTACGGAGGGTCGGCTCTATTCATCAATAACCGTGTCCCACTTTTCCCCTTAGCTTTGCCTACACTTGTAGGCGATATGAGTATTGTTGCTGCGAGGATTGAAGGCATTACAGTGTTTTCAGTATATATTGCCCACCCTCGTCATGAATTTCTCATTACCCTTAAAAATATCCTTTCCAACGTTAACGGACCCATGTTAGTCATGGGCGATTTTAACTGCCACCACTACAGATGGGGGTCTGAGCGTTGTGATTCCTATGGTTTAGCTCTAGTCGAAATCTTGGATGACTTGAATCTCTGCATTTTAAACAATGGTTGCCCAACTCGCAGATCTCTCCCTGGTCAACAAAAGAGCTGCGTTGACTTATCATTTTGTTCAGTCGATGTAGCCGCCTCAGCCCACTGGGAATGCACAAGCTTGACACATGGCAGTGATCACTATCCAATTGTCATTTCTTTACTCAACAAAACTTATTTAGAAAAAACGTCTCCTCCACTTCTGAAATATAATTTGTCCAAACCTGATTGGTCCAAGTTTTGTTCATTATTGGAGGACAAAATTGATAATCTTCCAAATTTAAATTCAAATTCTCTAGTTCCTACTGATCACTGCCATGTCAAGAGCTGCTATGACAGTTTCATTTCTGCCATTTCTTCTAGTGCAGACTCCTGCTTCCCTCTTAAAAATGGTGCCCGAGGTAAAATTCCATCCCCACCATGGTGGGACCCTGAATGTACTTCCGCGATCAGGGAAAGAAATGAGGCAGAGACATGTTACAATGCTGACATGAGTACTGTTAATCTTTTGGCATATCTGCAGGTCAATGCCAAGACCAAACGTCTCCTACGTAAAAAGAAACGTGCAGGTTGGGTGAAGTTCTGTAACTCCTTATCCCCCTCAACCCCACTCTCAGTTGTTTGGAAGACAATCAATAGGTTTAGACGTGGTTGCTCTCCTTCTATCTCATCCCCAATGACTAGCGGAATGGCTGAACTTTTTTTTGATAGAATAGCGCCATCTTTTGTCCCGCTTCTCTTGGAGTGTTCACAGCTGCCTTTGCTTAACACCTCTGAGGACCCCCTAGATGCCCCATTTACTTTTGAGGAATTGAGTGTGGTTCTAAAATACGTCAGGGACTCAGCTCCTGGAATTGACGGTATACCATATTCGTTTCTTGTGCACTCTGGGGAAAAAGCCAAACATTACTTCCTTAATATAGTAAATTTCTGTTATAACTACGGATGGGTCCCAGATCAATGGAAGATCCAAATTATCATTCCATTGCTGAAACCAGGCAAACATGTAGATGATCCGAATGGCTATAGACCAATAGCTTTATCTTCAGTCCTAGCCAAATTACTGGAACACTTAATCAAGAACAGACTGGAGTGGTTAGTTGAATCGAGGGATTTACTGCCGAACTATCAATTTGGCTTCCGAAAGGGTCTTGGCACGATGGATAGTGTTGGCGTTTTGGTGACGGACGTACGCTTAGCGTTTTCTAAAAACCAATCTGTTATAGCTGCATTCCTGGACATTTCCTCTGCATACGATAATGTTCTTCTTCCCATTCTCAGGCAGAAAATGCACCAGCTGAGTCTCCCGGATAAGATGATCAAATGCATATGCGGACTACTTTTGTCTCGTTCACTGATTTTGAGAGTTCAGGGCGAGGACTTTGATGAAAGGCAAACATGGAAGGGCCTTCCTCAGGGATCCGTACTTAGTCCCCTTCTCTATAACATCTATACATCGGATATTGGTTCCTGCATAAACAACAATTGTCGCATATTACAGTACGCAGATGACATAGCCCTGTATGTGTCAAACCCTTCTATTGTCGACGCTGCATCGTCCCTTTGCGTCTCTCTGGACTCTCTAAATCAATGGCTTTTATTCCACGGCCTTTCGCTATCCGCAGCCAAAAGTACGGCAGTAATCTTCTCTCGAAAAAAAATTATACCTAGCATTCAAATCGGTATTTCGGGTAATAGCATCCCTTTGGCTAATAAAGCTAAATTTCTAGGCGTTTTTTTAGATTCAAAATTAACTGGCAAAGCCCATCTCAATTATGTTGCAAGTAAATGTGAACGTGTTGTATCAATACTAAAAGTCTTGGCAGGAGTGTGGTGGGGTGCCCACCCATACACAATGAAGTTGGTATACAACGCCTTAGTACGTAGTGTTTTAGATTATGGCACTTTCCACTTAGTTCCTTGTAATAAGGGCGCTTTGGCGGGACTGGATAAGGTTCAGTCTAAGTGCCTTCGGATCATCTCAGGTTGCATGAAGTCTACCCCCATTAATGCTTTGCAAGTCGAGTGCGCTGAACCCCCATTAGCCCTAAGACGGCAATATCTGGCTTCCCGTTTCCTTACCAAAATAGTTTGTAGATCCTCCCATCCTCTTAATGAACTTCTGTACGAGCTTAATCTCCAGTCAAGAAACTCAACATATTGGAAAAACAAGGACCTTCCCTTAACCTTAATAGCTTACCGTGCCCTCCAAAACTTAGAATGCCCAATTGTCCAATACCCCAGGGTCCCCGTTTTTAACTTTGCTTATGAAGCTATAACCTTCGTTCCGCAAATCCTTTTTAACATTGGTATTTTTAAAAAATCCCCGTCAGCCAACTCGACATTCAATGCAGCGGTGGGTGAACGATGGAACGATTTTCACATTTTTTTTACGGATGCATCTAAACTGACAGACCTTAACTGCACTGGAGCTGCGGTTTATTACCAAAGCTCCAAGATTGTTCTTCAGTATAGAGGCCCGAAGGAGGCTTCCGTGTTCACAGGGGAATGTGTGGCTATACTTGAGGCTTGCCTTTTTATAGAGTCCCACTCGAATATTAAAAAAGCGGTAATCTTTACTGACTCTCTCAGCTGTTTGCAAGCCTTAAATCAAAACCCACTCAGAAGTAAATTGTGCAGTCCACTTATTTTGTTAATAAAAAAATCTTTACTTGCATGTGCCGGCTATCAAAAGGAAGTTCAGTTAGTTTGGATCCCCAGTCATTGTGGTATCAAGGGCAACGAAGTGGTTGATGCCTGGGCCAAAGATGCTTGCACATCTGCATTGGCAGCTCTGGTACATAATTCCCATCAGGGCTATGACCTTTTAGCTATTCCAAAATTAAATTTGCAGGGCTCATGGCAAGAGCACTGGAACATGTCCAGTAGAAAAAAGGGCAGGTTTTTTTATGCAGTGCAGCCAACTATTAACCCTAAACCTTGGTTTTGCAGGTACAAAAAAGTCTCCAAAACTGTTGTTTCCGTGTTGTGTAGAATTCGTTTGGGTTTTTGTTGCTCTCCAGTTTTCCTAAATAAGATCAGAATTCGCGACTCATCTATCTGCGAGTGTGGTTTGGAGGAGGGTACTCTAGACCATATATTTTTTGAATGTCCCAATAACGTTTCCCTTGACCTATATGGACGTCTATCCAAATTAAAAGTTCCCCTCCCAATAAATGTCCCTTCTCTCTTAACTCATTCCTGCCCAGAAGTGTTATTGGCAATGATAACCTTCATTCGCCACAATAAAATAAAATTGTAATCTATTTCCATGTTGGTGTGGTATGCCTGTACATATGTAAATATATATTTTGTGTTTTAACATTATTGCAGTATTTATGTAACTTTATATTTTGTTTGTTTCAGTCCCGTACTAACACATCAGTCTACAGTGTGTCCAGCTTACTGTTTCAGTTAATTTTTTTTTTTTTCTCTCTTTTACACACTTGAAATCAAATGCACTTCGACATTGGCAGAATAGTCGACATCGGCTTTGGTTGCCATTAAATAAAAATAGAATAGAATAGAACTGAAGGTTCTAAGGCTGATATTTGTTGGTACTTTTAAAATTTTGAATTTTTCTTCTTGCAAATTCTCAAAGTTGTGAAATTGTAATTTTAAATATTTTAGAACGATTTCTCTGTTTCTCAGTGTTTATTTACGGTGTTTTAGTGTCTAGTGTTCATTTCATTGTTGGTTTATGTATGTTTACTTATTGTTGTATTAGTTTATGTGATTTATTTAAAGTTTTGGTAGGTATTTAGTATAGGTTGTTTATTTTCGTTTTTATTTAGGTAAGTTTAGTAGTAGGTAAGCATGTAGTTTAACAGTTTAGGTTTAGGTCTTCTTTTTCTAATTTAGGTATGTACTTAGTGTAGGTTGTAGTAAATAAGTCTTTTGGTTTAATTTAGGATAAAATATATTATCAAAAATGTCTAATATAAATAGAAAAGTAAGTGTTGTGTGGGACCATTTTGTGGATATAGGTGGTCACTCAAATCGGTTCAGTGGTTTAGGCGTGAAGAAGAGACAGACAGACATACAGACAGACAGACAGACACACTTTCCCATTTATAATATTAGTATGGATTTTCGACTAAGGTATACGTATTTATCGCCCGTACAAAAATAACAGCCTGTTATTTAATAACAGTTATTTGGATCTGTTATTTTTATGTAACAGTAACAGTGATAACAGATAATATCGTGTATTACCTGTTACAACCCATCTCTAAATCACAGAACATATATACCCTAACGGGAAGAACGACAACTCCATACAAATTAATTGCCTACACGAGCACACTAGCGCTCCAGTTTATGCCATGAGAAACTCGCTAGGCGCGGGAATTTTGAACAGATAGGTACCTACCATAGATTTCTATTATTTTTTGTATGTACCCCTCGTAATGCACAATCTATAAATAAACTGCAAAATCTTATTTTGCAGTTTATTTAACGATTATGCATTACCTAGTTATGATACATACATTCGTCTGACAAAAACTTCAAAAATAAAAACTACCTGTAGTAGGAATAATAAATAAAACAAAGTTTCTAAACATGTTTCAATACATTTTATTAACTTTCTCATAGCTTTTTGGAGACTTCTTCAACAAATTCCTACAAAATATATCACTAAAGCGTCAATATCGCACAAATAAAGTGAGTTTTTATTTCGTAAACACTGAAAACGTCCATATAGTCCATATCACACAAATCAAATTAGTCTATCTCGGGAACACAGAAACCACCAATTTCGCACTGTAGAGTCAAGATCACGTAATGATTAACGCAATTATTCACAGATAACAATGTAGAACTGGCACAAAATATGATAATAAAGAAAACAACTACAACAAAAGATGTAAAAGAATATCAAAAATCCGCCATACTGGAAAAAATGTGTTGCCATTTTATAAAATAAAAAACTACAAAATAAATAATTATAAGTTCTTACTTTTATTTTTTACTCAGCATTTTAATACGATTGAAACACTAAATATTGATCATAAGTGGCTAAATCCATTATTTTATTAAATATTAATAAACCTTGAAATAAACACAACTAATTATTCCTAATTAGCAACTACCGAAATAATGGTTATCTATTCATTCAGGAATATGGCATCACTGAGATATTGTCTTCTCTGTTTTTTTATAGAGCGCTATCTCGTTTTCGCAAATCGTGCCATTGTAGGCATTGGTCTCTAAGAGAGCTGACCCCCCCTGCACAGAATAACCACAGAACGCTTTTCGGTTGGCTCCCCTGATTGTCGGTCAGCTTTTTTTTTATTAAGTTCCTGGCTTGGATACAAGTTCATTTAGCCGAATTCATTAGAATAGAATAGAATAGAATCATTTATTTGCCATTCACTTATTAAAATAAACGTTATCGTTGTAACGACAAATAAGTATAAAAATTGTTCACATTGACATGTCATTCATAGATTCACAGTTCGTTTTGTTTGGTGATGTCTTTTAAAGGTGAACGCAGACTTGGCCGCACCGCACGCGGCGCAGTCCCCGCAGTCATCGCATTTTGTTAATGGCCTCGCACATCTATCCGCACCGCAGTCACTGCAGTCGTTCCCGTCGCCGCACGCATAGGGATGCAAACGATACATCGATTGTTTTAAAAAAATATCGATATATCGCTCATAAATATCGATATAAACATCGATGTTTTTATGAACGATATATCGCCGATGTATCGACGACATTAGTAAAAAATATCGATATCGCTCTTTAGTTGTTTGAGGATCACACAGCTGTCAACACGTTTGGTCGCCGTCACGCGCTTACGTATTGAGCATTACCCAAGAAAGAAATAGACTTCTAGGTACAAGGCTATCTAAGCTTCTTTTTCTTAATTCTATCTCTAGATTTTTTAATTCAAAAAAGTAAACGTTTTCCTAAATAACAATATGTGTTTTTATTTTAATTTTTAAAACAATAGTTTAGTGCTAAATAGGTATTTATAGTAGACTTATTTTTATTAAATTGGCCAAACTTAATATTTATTTTTAAATATCGTCAGGAATATCGATGTATCTGTCTTGGGACCGATATTTTTTTAACATCGATATCCCTCGTGTAAATATCGATATTTTTCAGAGCGATATTGCATCCCTACGCACTGTTTTTTTTAATGTTTGTTACTAGATTTCTCGAAGGCGCGTGGACCGATTTCAAAAATTCTTTTTTTATTTGAAAGGGTATGCTTGTCATTTGGTCCCATTGTCACCACGGTCAGGACCTGGTGGTGGAAACCCTGAGAAATTGTAGGCAAGCATCGGGTAAAAACTTAATATTAATGTGTATATCTGATGAGACTACAATACCATGAAGGTTTATGGCTGATGTGATGATGGAGACGACAGATAATTAAGGGAACTCCTCAACGGTACAACTTAGGTACCTCGTCTTTGGGCTCATTTTATTCGTGATGACGAGATCTTTAAACCGAGATGGGTTATGACTGTCACTGCAAGCCCCGTGATGCAGGTGCAGTACAGTTAAGGGAACTCCTTAATGGTTGATAGCAGCTACATAGTGTTTGGGCTTATTTTATTCGTATTGCTAAGCCCTTTACACCGAGATTGATTATACTGCAGATTCGATAGTGAAGACAAATTACAGTTTAAGGATATCCTAAATGGTTCGTAGCAGCTACCTCGTGTTCCAGCTTCATTGAAGTTAGTTTTACACTAAAATTGGTTATGATTTGTCGTTTTGAATCGACAATTTAAATGAGTATTTTAAAAAGGCATTCATATTATAGAAGAAGTTTTATTGTATATTGTCTGCGTTGTTAAACGTTTGATGCTTTTTTAACGCTTGGATGAAACTTGGTATGGACATTGGCAGCCTGGAAAGGTTCTTTAGTCAAACATTGGGACTCGACACTAAAAAGTTAAAAATAAAAAACTTAAAAAAAAAACCGCCTTCAAAAACTAAAAACTTAAAAATAACTAAAATTTCGGAAGTCGGTGGCTTCTCTTCTGCCAGTCAATTTGTGTTGCCACCGACTTCCAAAATTTTAGTTATTTTTAAGTTTTTAGTTTTTGAAGGCGGCTATTTTTTTTTTTGTAAAAAGTTTTTTTGAACCAACGTAATTAAAGTAGAAACGTCCATTCTTATAAGTACATAAATCACGCACGCAGCGTCCGCTGCGTGTGGCTGACGTCATCAGCTGCGGTTTGGGGATTTCGGTCGTTTCAGGGTCTGCGGCAACTGCGACGCGGGTAGGTGTGCGAGGTGGCATAGAACTTCATATAAAGAATTCGAATGCGAAGACTGCGGCGCGTGCGGTGCGGCCAAGTCTGCGTTCACCTTTAATCTAAATCTTGTCCACTGTATTTAAAAATTATGTATATAAACAGCATAGAAAAACGCTGGATTTACAAGTAATTCTTCAATGTGGCGGGGAACTCGTAATAGTTTTTCACGTTTTTCATCTTTCACAATTCGTTGCAGTTCCTCAACTAATATCAGCCGTTGAAGACCGAATTGGGCAGTTGAAAACAATGTGGTTGATGTCCGCTTGAGGGGCTTGGCAAAATGTGCAGTTATCGGTCGAAAGAATCTTAATCTTATATATATAGTGTTGGTTGTCGTGATACCTTGACTCGCATAACATAATGGTGCTGATTCTCTTGTACACAAACTTAAGTACTAAAAACCATTATACTGCAGAATAGTAGAAAAAATGGTTGCCTGTAAAGTCGGTTTTACGGGCGAAGATTTTACGTGACAACGTCTTTTACCGATCATAGTTGAGTGGGAGAGAGACGCAAGGCATTCGGCGGGCCTCTCTCTCGTTCGGTGACTCATCGTAACGTTACCGAGCGTTACACTTTTTCATAAGTGACTCCCAGCCGCAACCTAATTTAAGACGTTGTCACGTCAAAAACTTTTTAATTTGTAGCGTTATTTTATGTTTTGACGACAATAATAACTAACGGGTCTAGTACGGATGATGGCTGGAGTGCTGAGTGCTGCATTAAGGTGGATGATCAAGGTAGCCCGCGAAATTAAAATTTTCTTACGCAAGTATTTGTAGAATTTTTTTTGGACCATTTATCATGTTAAATGAGTGTTACTGGTTCACAAAGTAACTATTAAAGTTACCCTGTTTAGAGAGATAGGGACTGCCCACAAAGAGCGTGATAGTAGTATTAGAAGTTTGGGATCCATCTTTATCACGAGGACAGTGTATTGCCTCTACCGCATGTTGTGTTATTGCGACCCGATTCTTTTCACGTAACTTGCGATAATTACCGAAGCAGTGTGTTACTTCGTAGCTGTCCTGACGACACCTTTACCTAATACATCACGTCACTGCTATTTAACAGATTGTGCAAAGACGCATGCGTTCTTATCGATCGAAATATCGCCCCTGTGTGGTGAAGGCTTAACCGTAGAAGGACTAGCCGTTGTTTTGGTTACTACTCTGTTTCTGTTGGTAGCTCGCCGTCCGGCTAGTCGACGGCGCATTAAGGTGAACGCAAACTTGGCCGCACCGCACGCGCCGCAGTCTTCGCATTCGAATTCTTTATATGAAGTTCTATGCCACCTCGCACACCTACCCGCGTCGCAGTTGCCGCAGACCCTGAAACGACAACAAAGAAAATGCGATGACTGCGGGGACTGCGGCGCGTGCGGTGCGGCCAATTCTGCGTTCACCTTTAGTGTTCCACGCACGCCAACAGGGCCAACCAGAGGCGGATTAAGAATGCACGCGGCGAATTCGAAACAATGCGCGCGACTTTTTAAAAACTCAAGCCTAATGTGTGCGTTACCTACGCTGTGGGGTTAAGGTTGAATTTGTTATGTTCAGTTTTGGATAGACGCTTTGATGCGCTTCGACTCTGCGCTGGTATAATTTGACCCTAAGTAATTTACCAATGGGGAATGAGCATAAGTAGGTAATCATTTTTATTAATAATAGTTAAGTACTATGATTTATTACGAAAAAAAGCGTAGGTCGTTTTGTCCAAAAAGAGTGAAGACACATAAACACTCCATGCTTTCTGAATTTTCTATAAAAGCTTGCGTTATGCTTCTCGAGCGTATTATGTACGTATTGTCTCATTCTATTTCTATGGCACACTTAAGTGGATGATCAAGGTAGCCCGCGAAATTAAAAATTTTTCTTACGTTTTTTTGGAATTTGCAGCTCAGTGTTTAGGTGTGTTACTTAATACATAGAGAATGATTTGTGACTGTAATAGGCCATGAGTTACAGAATTATAATCATTGAAATCATCAAAACAGCCCTCAAAGCGCGTTTGATTGCCTATTTCATGAAAGTCATTCAAACGAGTTGAATGCACTCTGAAGGCTGTTTCTAAGGGCTGTTAAAAGGCCCAGAAGATACAAATTAGTTTAGTTTTGTCAAATTAGCCAGAGCCAGTAAATCTACGTATTTTTAGTGCCATGTTTTTAATAGCGTCTAAATTATCTATGGAGTATCTTAATTTGAGAGGACTAAACTAACATTTTATCTTCTGTTCTTTTCTTAATAAAATAGAAAGAAAAAGATACAGTTTGTGTGATCAAGGGAACCGCACTTGGTACTATCTGAGGTACCAAGTGCGGTCAAAAAGACGACAACGTCAAAAGGTGTATATGAAAACTGCTGTAAGCAAAATAAAAATGCTTGTTTTATTAAAAGAAATTTATTTGACAAGGAGTTTGTTAAAGACAAATTAGGTAGTGCATGATTAGATATTTAAAATATGAACTTAATACAGGCAATAAAGCACGCGAAGGTGTTGGTCCTTGGCCTGATCTATACTCGGTCGGTTTTTCCTTGGCGGAAAAAAAATTGGACAGCACTGTCATGAGCCTCCGTAGGACCGAGCGTGCTCCGGGACACTGACGCTACCAAAGACTATACAACCACTTGACCGCTCATACGGGTGATTCGGGCTCACGACACTTAAATGGAATATCACTTATAAGAGACGCAGGTATGAGTGCAATTTTTAGTACTGACCAGTTGTTGGATCCGTGCACACTTCCTAATTTCGGTACCTAAAAATACATTTATCGTATAAAACCGAAGCAAAAATGAGTACATGTGCAATAAAATGGTGCGGAAAATGTTCTAAAACATCTAGTTATAAAAAAGATGGCATAAGTTTTCATCGGTAAGTAAAATATGTTTATATTTATCTACATTTTTGGTCATTTGAGAGGTCAAGCTAAACTGGTTGGTTTCGAAAAAAGTCATACCGCGTTGATGTCTTTTGAAAAAGTCCTTTACTATCACTAGAATATTAGATAAGTCTATCCCTTTCTATTCGTAAGTACTTCGTACTGTGTCCTGAAGTGATGTGACTTCACAAAACACAGTAGATAAATTATTTTATCGATAATTTTTAATGGTAAAATAAAAATAATGTTTCGTTTTAATGTTTTCATTTTGGATTTCCAAATATTCCGGAAGTTAAAGAAAAATGAATAAGAATAAGCTAGTAATTATATACATAAGTATAGTAATGAATAAAATACTTATAATTCTATTATTATAATAATGTTAGCGTATACATATAACATCCATTTTCCGAAGTCGGTAAAACATAACACGAAACGAAAAGAAAAAACAATAAAAAACCTTATAATAGGTTTTTTGGTAATAGATCTTTTCGTTTTTTATTTAACTATTCCGTTTTATAATCAAGTGTATTATTTTTTTAGTAATTGATTTAAGCTACTGCTTGATTGCGAAACCTTTTTTAATATAACCTTATTTTTATAAAACCCTGTTTTATTACAAAATCGGGTCTTATACAACTAATAATTTGAATAATTATCGATATCGATATTTTTTTAATCACCCTTTTGCAATCCCTAAAAAATCAGTTGTCAAATTCATCGACCAATCACAGCGGGCGAAGCTTAGCTCCACCCTTTCGTTATCTGGTGACTTTGATTTAGAAGAACAAAAACATGCCTATACGCATTACGCACTCCACTGGTTTGCTGCTTCATGGACGCTACGGATGCGCCCCACGAGAAACTGTGAGAACCATTTCCTTACTATTTCGTTCAAGTTATACGTAGCTGATTTTTTCCCCGTCCTGACGGAATCAGGAGTTCACGACCAAATGTCACGATCAAGTAAATAGAAGAAGTAAAATATAATTTGGAAATTTGACGTAATATCGTAGTTAAGATATTTGTCGGTTGCAAAATAAAAGAGAGATATGTTTTGGCTTCTCTATCGATGTGTTATAATACCCATCTTCGACAAAAGTTAAGTTTTACTTATTTGTTTTTCTTCTGTCTCCTTGTTAAGTTTCCAGGAGAGTCGGACATTCATACGTTTTCTGGAACACCGACGGATGAAATCAAACGAAGCATAAATCAATTCAATAACCCTTTATTGGTGCTGATTCTTTTGTTCACAAATTAACCTAAATTTATGTTAAGTGCGTACCTATTTCTCATTTTATTTGATTATGAAAAGTACAAAATATACAGGGTGGAATTTTGTAATGCCACCTGAAGGGGAAGTACTCTTAATACTTTAGATAGAAATTTTTACTCAAAGGAAACATTCCTTTATTTTTAAAAAGAAACAAAACTGCGTTCACAGGTTTCCGATAATTCGCTTACCACTCCCGGGAATCGAACCAACTAAAATAAAAAAGTAACACTTTCTACTTTTATGGTGTCAAACGTTAGGGCCATTCATAAGGACAAAATCTCTCTAACAAACATGCTTAATTAAATTAAAGGAAAACCATAAATCTTAAGAATTTTATATTAATTGAACGAAAATGTTGACAGTTAAAGCCGTCCTTTGATTTGAAAACTTAAAAGGAGAAAACTGAAATACCATGAAGCCTGGTACTTTATTCAAATTAAACGCAACCACAGCTTATACTGTATTGATCGGTAGCGAAAAATATATAGTTTAATTTAATTATATCCTAGTCACGTAAATATCCTGCAAAATAAAGATCTTTATTTTTTAAATTCACTTCACAATGCAACACAGGAATAAATTGGTAACACCATGTTTTACGTTCAAAGTCTTCAAAGGTGAACGCAGACTTGGCCGCACCGCACGCGCCGCAGTCCCCGCAGTCATCGCATTTTCTTTGTTGTCGTTTCAGGGTCTGCGGCAATTGCGACGCGGGTAGGTGTGCGAGGTGGCATAGAACTTCATATTATTATAAAGAATTCGAATGCGAAGACTGCGGCGCGTGCGGTGCGGCGAAGTCTGCGTTCACCTTAAAAGAATGGTTATGACATTTGAAAAAGCTAAATGTCATTAAGTCCGTCAGACAGACAGTTAGTCATTTGACTGCTTGCGTTCTGTTCGGTGTGTGATTCGGTGCATTTGATCTCATCCTACTTTCTCACGACTCTGGCTTGTTTCCTTGTTTTTGATTGATTCTGTGAACGATAACCTACCGGCTCGCTATACTGGACTACGATTAACTTTATGACTTGGTTTTCGACGATTGGCAAAATCGTGTTTTTGTTTGCTGGACGTAAGTACCACAATAACACTTTTTGTATGTTATCATATAAATGTTATTCTGTAAGGTATATAAAAATAAATCTATGTTGTCTGTCATCTCAAGTTGTGTCAACCCAAATAAGGCTCTCTGTTAAACTGGCCTTTTATATTTCAGATTGTTCACTATGGATTGCTGTAATTGCAATGAACCTCCAGCAGCTAATCAAGTACTTTATCATGTTCTAGACATGGGACCTGATATTATTGGTGTCGTTGAAGAATGGAGAAATGAAGAGGTTTGTTTTGAATAAAAATACCATATTTTGAATTGCGAAGAACTAATTTTAGTCAGCAATGTGACATGACAATGTGGTACTATTGTTTCAGGTTCTTGATGGTGACACTTTATGTCAAAATTGCCTTGACCGTATTCTTCGTGAATTGGACAGACAAAACATGGCTGTAAATGAAAATCCAAACCACTGCATTTGTTGTGACATATCTTTATTACGGCAAACAGGAAGACGTTCTCGTCTGATACCAATAGGCAGACCGGAGAGAGAATATATTGCATTGGCAATTCATCCACGTCAGGTTTGTATTATACTGTTGATTTAGGAGGACTGCTCAGGGTATCAGGGTACAAAATAATGAACATTATTTAAAAAGAAAAAATATTATTATGATTTTAATTGTTTCTTGAGTTTATAGAACCAAATATTTTATTCTAATGCAATTTATTTTATTCCAGGTTCCTGCCAATGCCCGAGTTTGCAATCGGTGTTGGCAGCGTGCCCATGCCAATATACCAATTTTCCAAGAAGAAGCAGCAGTAGCCGAACCTGACCAAGTTGTAACCGCACCTGACCAAGTTGTAACCGCACCTGACCAAGTTGTAACCGCACCTGGCCAAGTTGTAACTGCACCTGAACCAGTGTTGGCCCAAGCTGACCAAAATGAAATGCCCCAAAGGGAGTATATACATTTACGAAACTATTGTCGCACACCTAATACGCCTAACCACTGTTTTGTGCCAGAATGTAATAATGCTAAACGTCTGCGTGTGCCCATGTACATAAGAAAAAATATATTAAACAAAAAAAAACTATTTGTAACAGAAGGTTCTAGAATTTGCTCATTTCACTCTGCAGTATACGATTGGGACTTTTTAGACCAGTTTGAATTTACGTCTCATAGTTTCAGTAATGTTGACATAGAAAATATGTTAGAATTGACACAAAATAATGAAGATACTATTAACTTTGAAAATGTAGAGCACATGAGCGATACTGTCTGTCAATACTGGACAGGCTTAACTATAATTAATTTTTTGGCAGTACTTAGTATAATTCAAATGCAGCTTAACACATTGTGCAAAAGGCCCAAAAAAGTTCTGGGTATTTATTTAGTTAAACTTAGAACTGGTGATTCATTTGCAAGAATCGCCAGTATGTTTTCCTTGTCAAAAACAATGGCGCAAACATATGTAAAAAATGTAAGAAATTGTATGAAAGAACATTATGTACCGCTGCACCTAGGGCTTCAGCATATTACCAGAGATGGAATTTCGAGTAGAAATCTGCTAATTCCTCAAGGCATTTTTGGTACACAGGCGAGAAACCCTATCGTCATATGTGACGGCAGTTATATTTATATGCAAAAGTCATCAAACTATTTATTTCAAAAAAAATCATATAGTCTACATAAATATAGAAACTTGGTGAAACCAATGATGTTTGTGACAACAGATGGACACATAATAGATGTGTATGGGCCGTATGCTGCAACAGACACTGATGCTGATATTATGAATAATCTATTTAGAAATGAGGCATCGGAGATAAGGCAATATTTCCAGCCTAATGATATTTTCATTTTGGACAGAGGATTTCGGGACTCCCTGATGTTACTTGCCTCTCTTGGTTATTCTGTATATAAACCACTCTCTAAGGATGCTGGACAAAATCAATTATCAACAAGACAAGCAAATGAATCCAGATTAGTCACAATGTGCAGGTGGGTCGTAGAAGTTGTAAATGGTCGGTTTAAACGGGATTACAAGATTTTCAGAACAGAATATTTTAACAGAATGTCAAGACATCTTATAACAGATTTTCGAAATGCAGCAGCAATCATCAACCACTTTCATCCCGTTATAACCGACCGTATTGATGCTCACTTGATCTTAACCAGAGCTTTAGAAAGGCGAAACTTGCCCAATTATTTAGCCGACCATGTAATTGAACATCAATTAAATAGACGCCGTGCCCATTTTGTAATCATTAATTCCCAAATACCAGCTCTGGATATGTTCCCCATGATGCAGATGTCGGATTTAATTTTATTTTGTTTGGGAACATATCAAATCAAACAAGCTAGGTCATACTATGGGGAACATATCCGAGCGAATGGCTCATTTATGGTAGAAGTGAGTACAGAATTGAATGTTGTTCGTGTACCAGGTGTCTCTGCAAGTGAGCCTGTCTTGATTAGGGGCAGGATAACATCACGTCACCACAGCCGCACTCTGTACTACACATATATTTTATTGGACACAGTGTCAACTGACTGGCAAGAGAGCATCTGTGCGTACTATTGTAGTTGCATTATAGGCAAGAGGACCGTCGGTAGTTGTGCTCATGTTGTTACTATTGTTTGGTATTTGGGATGGGCACGGTATCAAGATAATATTTCCCCACCTGCACCTTTTTTAGATGGAATATTAGTAAGAGAGGATTTTGATTAATAAATAAACATTTAAAAATATACTTGAGTATTGTTTTTTAATTTTATTTCATCTCCTACCTATTTTATCAGTCACAAGACTGTACAATTTTCCGATTAATACAACTTATTCTGTGGTTGTGTTCCATTTGATTGAAGTACCACGCATCATGCCAGGCACCGGTACCGCTTGATTGGAACGTACCGCAAGTGGTGTGACTCAACGGGAACAAACCTGCGCTGCTCCCTTCAGCGCTGGCTTCGAAGCCAGTTCCATATTATAAATCTACTAGCGACCCTACCCGGCTTGCAATGCTAATGCATGTATTATATTATTATACATCCTTCCTCATAAATCACTATCTATTTAAAAAAACCGCATCAAAATCCGTTGCGTACCTCGTTTTAATGATCTAAGCATACATAGGGACAGACAGACAGCGGGAAGCGACTTTGTTTTATACTATTTAGTGATGTTACGTCTATGCAATGAAACGCGCCGCTCGTGTCCGCGGCCTTAGGGATGTCGCTATATAGGATAATTTGGCCTTTGCACTGGCCATAAAGTAGAGCACATTATCTGTAATGTATAATTAAATAATAAATTATAATTGGGCCAAAATTCAGCACAGCGCCATCTATTGACATTAATAAAACTTCACTACATCTACAATAACTACCTATTATATTTATTTATAATTTTCTCGAAAATGCTGGCGATTTCCAGCTTGAAACTTGAGATTAGGCAGTCTATTGTGCAGTATTATTTTTGATGATTTTCTTTACAGTGGTTAAATTATCTCAGAATAAAGTACCAAAAAAAATCATCTCCTTTCATGTCCTTCCTCTAATTATATATAATAATAAAAGTCATATATAATAATTAAAGTAATAATAATAAAAGTTTAAGGGGGGAGCTTCAGTAGCCCGCGAAATTCAATTTCTCGTACATTTTCTCACTTTGCCGGTCATTGTCAGGCTGTACATCAAACAAACAAAATTGATTTGCGCCTGTAATAAGTATTTAGTTACAGAATTATAATCAATAATAAGTATTACCAATACAACTCTCACAGTGCATACAACTCGATTGTATGACCTTTTCATGAAATAGACAATCAATCGAATTGTAGGCACTTCCAGAGCTGTTTTGATGATTAAAATTCTGTAACTAAGAATAGAATAGAATAGAATATATTTTTATTGTAAATATCTATTATTGTCTGTCCTGAGCTGCAAATTGCAAAAAAACGTAAGAAAATTTGAATTTCGCGGATACCTTGAACATCCACCTTAAGGTACGTGTGACATGGTGTGACCTAACTGTTGGAAATAATTTTAGGTTTTTTTTTTATCCTAATGCCTGATAATATTTCTTATTTTATTACTAGATAAGATACTCGTTTAAAAAATAGGTATTATTGTTAGCATAAGGGACAACGCACACCGGAACGGCAGCGGCCGTCAGCGGCCGCCAGACGTCGCTAGAAACGAAAGGCGCGCGGCCGCTCGCGGCGCCGCGGGCGGCCGCTGGCGGCCGCGGGCGGCCTCGTGACCTTTTTAAGAATTTAAGCGATACTGGTCTTTGAAGTATGTAGTTCAAGTTTAAAATTATTTCACACTGAAAGTGCTCGCCGCGTCGCTGCCGGCCGCTGCCATTTCGGTGTGACTCGGACCTTATACTGTTGTCTAGGTAACATTTTTTAAAGTCAGTAGGTATAATTAGACATAGGCTGTATTTGTGAAGACAGTGAAGTGGACCTACTTGCTCTCGTCGTCGTCGGTAGTAGGTATATCTTTATTGAGATGGTCGCGCATTTTCGTAACATCGTAGGCACCGCACTGCAAGTACTCTATGATGGTGAAAAATAAATTATTGACATCGTTCTTGATCGAAAATTCTATGAGGTTCTTTAAGCTCTCTGCTGTGGTCGCGCCTTGCAGCAATTTGTCGATGCAGCGCTGTTCCATCTCCGGCATGATGTAGTACGAGGACAGCAGCAGTAGCTGCTCCAAGCCGGACTCGGGTAGCGTTTGAAGGTACAAGTAGTCCTTTAGGTGCTCCAGCGTGGCCGCAGACGTGCCGGACACGTCCACGTGCCCCTCCCTGGCCTCGCGCCACGCGCCGGTCAGCATGCGGCGCAGCACAGGGCTCGCGGCCGCCAGCACGGCGCGGTGCACGCGCACGGCGCCGTCCTCGCCGCGCAGCTCGAAGTCTGTCAGCTCCGTGTCGCCGTGCAGGCACGCGAACGGGCTCGCGCTGGGCACGATCTGCATCTCCGCCGTCATGTCAAATTCCCCCCAGCCTGATCCTGAGTGGTATATTTCGTACCACTTGCCGTCGTCGCTAGTGAACGTTGTGTTCTCTATACCCAACTTTCTACTGTTAAAGCAGATCATGTAGGTCCGGTCGTCGGCGGGGCGTCGCTTGGTGAACCGCACTTGTATGCAACGACAGATAGGTTTTTCGAACCTATTTGCCCTCACCGAGAACTGCACAACGCCGTTGATCACAAACTCGGGACTCGTAGCTATTCCTTCTTTAGGCCAATGGAGCAGCACTTTAAGTGAGTTGGGTTTCTTTGCTACTTCTCTCGCGTTCATTCTGCAAGCAAAAAGAAAACATTTGAATTGTCGGTAGTGGAAAACTAGGGCAATAGCAGCTGCAGCTGACCATTGACAGCTGACCATTGACAACATAAATTCCGGTATTTTCTACCAACTTATTATTTGTATACTAGCTTTTGCCCGCGATTGCGTTCGTGTGGAATAATAGTTCCCGTTCCCGGAGGATTCCCGGGATGAAAACTATCCTATGCAGTTTCTCAGGTCCCAGACTATATCTGTGGACCTGAGAAAGGACATAGGATAGTTTACATCCCGGAAATCCCCCGGGAACGGGAACTATTAATCCAAGCGGACGAAGTCGCGGGCAAAAGCTAGTTGATCATAAACGTCAAATCCAGCTGGCTTCCCAAATTTTTTAGTTCGCAGCACATTATCAGGTTCAGTGTTATTGTTGCCACTCCCTTGTCGAAATATTACACCTACAGACTGATTAACATATAGCATAACAGGCATAACAAAATAATAATAATAAATATTCTGAGACAACTAACACACGGCCGTCTGATCCCAAACTGACAGAGACAGCTGGCAAACATCACTACATAGTATAAAACGTCACTTTCTCTGTCCCTATATCCCTATGTATGCTTAAATCTTTAAAACTACGGAACAGATTTAGATGCGGTTTTTTAATGGTTTTTTTTTATTTATTTATGAAAAAAGCATTTAGTACAACCCCTTACAGTATTCTACCAAGGCGACGGTTATAATATATACCTACCACACACAAATAAAACTAACTACACATCTCATTTAATATAAGAAACAGTTTCAAAACAACATAATCCATTGTAAATATCAACATTCACTTAAAAATATAATTATAGTTAATCATATTAAAATTGCTATACAAACCTTTCAACGACCAACCGACAGCCGGCTGTCGAGCTGCTGTAGTCTTTCTATTGTGTCTCAGAACACGTGTGTTCGAAGGATTAAATAAAAAAAAACACTAATAATATTTATATATAAAAAAGACAAACAATAAATCAAAATGAATTTAAAAATTATAAAGAAAATAAAATCACTAATCAAATACTTACAAAAATAATCATTAAATAAAAAAACAAAAAACCAAAAAACATTACAAATAACATTAAATAAAATAAAAATCAGGAATACAATTACAAATAATATTAAATCAAAATAGCAAATAAAATCAAAATAATAACAATAAATTACAAAAATGAAATTCCGATTTTTTTATGTGCCTTTGCGTTCCTGCGGCAGGCTTTGATGAAACACGTCAAGTTCCGAGGGCATATCCGTACTAATAATAAAAATGCGAAATTAACTCTGTTTGTCTGTTTCTTCTTCCCGCCTAAACCACTGAACCGATATAAATTAAATTTGGTACAGATATAGTCTTGGACCACACAAGGGACATAAGATAGTTTTCATCCCGGAAATCTCCCAGGAACGGGAACTATTATTCCACGCGGACGAAGTCGCGGGTAAAAGCTAGTTGTTTATAATACGCGATTGATTCAAGTACGAAGGTTTTTAAGTATCCAAGCTTATTATAGTAGAGAAAGAAAAACCGGGATTTTTTAAGATTTGTAACACCTGTGCGAGGCCATGTCGCCGAGGCCGGCCCAGGGAAAGGTGGCGCGATGACCTTGACGCATGCCACAAGGGTTGGTTCGAGGCGGCGAGGGATAAGAAAATCTGGAAATAATTGGGGGGAGGCCTTTGCCCAGCAGTGGGCAGCACAGACAAGAGAAAAAAAAACACCCGTGCGAAGTTGGGGTGGGTCGCTAGTACTTATATAATTTATAAATACATACACATCACATACATACATATAAATTCCACTCAGACACAGAACAAACAATGCTCATGCATAACACAAAGTTTGTTCTGGGTGGGAATCGAATCTCCGGCTTAGCAGTCAGGGTCACTTACTACTAGACCAACATGCCCGACATATGTAAACCGTCGTCGTAAGACAGACTCGACAGATGTACCTAATATTTATTATTCTATTTCACTTGGCGATTTTTTAAAACTATTTAAGGTGGAAGCTCAAGGTAGCTCGCCATACTCAAAGGACACGGGCGTAAATGGGCTTTAGGCTGGACACTAATGAAAAGTTTATCAATATTCTTTTCAAGATTTATTATTTTGTTCCATGAAATATTTGGATATTTTGTTATGGGATAACAAATTAATTATTTATTCAAAACATAACTGACTTTCTGCACTTCCGGTGTTTAACAATGTTGCCAAATGAAATATGTTAATCGATCAGTCGAACTAAGATTAAAAATAAAAATGTAAAACAAAATAAATAAAACATAATCTGCAGAAGAAACACTGAATCATGATTTCACCTGTTGACATGTTTTATAATATATTTTAAATAATTGTTTTTATTTTTAAATATCGCACAAAATAATATTTAATCAATCAAAGTTACAATCAATTATATATTTTTTTTGTTATACAGGCCACACAGTATGAACTCATGTCAATGTCACATCTAAAGTCAAACAAATCATACACTTCGTTGGTTTTAAATGTCATCTCGTGTTCTTGGTTATAAGAACACGTGTATGGCGCAACGCAAACAGAAGGCGGCGAGACGAAGGTAAGGTACACATACGGCGCAGATACGGTGCAGGCGCGATATTTGCGCAAACAGAAGCGGGGACGATACGGCAAGATAAGTCATTATAGAGCGTGATATTGACGAGATATAACATGTATTCCTCTTCAGACGAAGATGAAGATGCACTGGCTTTGCTACAGATTATTAATCTACAGCAAAGACCAAGAAGGTATTGGATACATCCAGTGGTGCAAGTTATAAGTGACTGGCGTAATAGGCGAGATGACAAAAAAAAAGTAATTAGTCCGTCAGTTAGATAATCAAAAAATTTGGGACACGTATTTTTTCTTTTTTCTCGTAAACAGAAAATGACGACAATACAGTGCGTTGAAGTTTCGTGAAACGTCACGCCTTTGTACAATTTTTACTCAGAAGTGACGTCACAAGCCCCCTCTCCGGAACTTTGAGGCTCTTTATCTTTGTATTTTGTTATTAATTTGATCAAGCAAAAAATATGTGTCCAGTATTTTTGGACTGTCTAACAGACGGACTAAACAGAATGTCATTCTTTTGATGTAGTCATCATCCCTATTTGAAGAGCGACTTCGCCCACGCGTAATTATGGCTATAACAGTTAAGCACAAAGTTGTGTTCTAGCAGTGAAAAGATTTTTGTAATTGGGGTGAATTTACAGAGGATACCTTCTACAAATATAATTAATAAAGTAATAAAAAAAACTTTATCTGATTATTATATACTGAGTTATTATATAGATTTTCGGGTATTGCTCAATTAACTCGCAAAACTCAATATTAAATTTAATATCGTCACGCATCCTGTATACAAAGCGACGTGCGTCTTGCGAAACTATCTGTTCGTGACTGGTTCGTGACTGAAGGTTTCATAGTATATATCTCAGATTATAAAACAGTAGGCAGATAGACAGCGCGGAACATTACGAGTGCGGCGAACGTCGAGACATGTGTGCGTGACTGCCACGTGACTGCGCTGTAAGAACACGTCGTCTCTGTGTGCGTTCCGGTTGCCAGGATGATGAAAAATTACCCGTAATATTTCGTTCTTATCTGTTTATATTAATTAAAATATAAATAATAAAGTGCTTAGGTGTATAACAATTTTATAAAGCTAAAAAGTTTGTTTGTTTGAAACTTTTACGCGCTAATTTATTCTCTTATTCACAGAAAAGGACAGAATATAAAATATTAGTTGTCATATTTTTCTGTACACTGTTTTTTACTTTATGTTGGCGAATCGACTGGTGTACATAATTTTAGTTAGAGACAAAACATTCACTACTTTTATTAACGAAGACTTTTATCACATACAAGATAAGTACACACACATGATACAAACATACCAACCAAAAAGAAAAAAACACTCGAATTAAATATTCTTGTAGATCGATAATCCTGTGTCCAATACATATTTCCCAACTTAGGGGTAAATTTTTTCACAATAAAATAGCAACAACGACAGATTTCTGTTGAGGTTTTGTGTTCCAAATAAAATAACATCCAAAAAGGCAAAAATAACCATATTAATCTATAAAAAGGTACTCCATCTTCTTTCTTTTGATTTAGGGAACAATTTTTGCACAAAAGACGGCATCATTCTCGAAAATATGAATATTTTCTGTGACATGTTTACGGCGCGACGCTTCGTGCCGTACTGACTCGAGATTGTATTCGCTTTTGGTTTTGTATTTGCTTTGTTGACCTCACTCGCGGTGTTCCGCGCTATCTATCTGCCTTGTGTTTACTAATCTGAGGTATATATACTGTACTCTTTGACTGAAGGCGGCAAGCGGACGGCGCAGGCATGCCGCTCCTCGCCCCCGCCACGTCGCCAGCAGATGTGATGTCGGTAAGGCGCAAGCGGCGTCTCGCATTTCATACAGGATGAATACGTAGCGATATACATTTAAACTGTTCAAATTTTAGTCCTTATGGGTTTTTAATCCATGGTTTTAATGAAAATCCGTAATGTAATTTAACTTGTTAATATTTTAAAGCATTTAAAAGCAAACAGCGGCTACATAGCGCAATCATAGGTGCGATGTACATAGCGGTCTTGCCAGCGAACGAACGAGAGAGCGAGCAAGCGAACCCTGTCCCTGTCCATCCTGCTTCCGTCTCACTTACACAACTTCACTTACTCTACGGTCCAATTCAAGCAAGTATCCCACATTCACACATACATACTTTTACTCACGGTCATATTCTACAAAAAGGGGTAGCTAGAGGGACAGCACCACAAACTAATAATCCATCTGCCACTTTAAGAAATTGATTGGAATTATATGATACAAATGGAGGGAAATTAGTACTCGATAAACTGAAAAACAACCAAAAGGATGTGCAATAAGTGTTATTTTCACTAAATAGCACCTTGTATAATAATACTCTGTGCCGTATCGTAACCGCGTCTGTTTGCGCAGATATCGCGCCTGCACCGTATCTGTACCTTACCTTCGTCTCGCCGCCTTCTGTTTGCGTTGCGCCTTAGATCTCCATACTATAATTTAATAACCGTACAATTGTCATTTAAACTGAAATATTATTTTCAAACTGGACATTGGCAGAAATCGCCGAAAATTCGGTGGATTGCCATAATTAATATAAAAGTTGAAGTTGACGTTGGTTTTAAACTTGCAATAGTGAATATTTTGTTTTATTGTGTTTTCGTGCAGTTTAATTATTTGATTGGTATTATTTTGCGACTTTGGCTACGTGATAGGGTTGTAAACTGACGGTCACATACGATAAGTGACCGTCATTTATTAATAAATGACCGGTCACATTGGACATATATTGTCAGATTGGTCAGATATATTAAATTAGTATTCTTTACTTGGTGTAACTATTATTTTCGTAAAATATTGAATGTCAGGCTAATTCAAAACTTTATGAATGTGAAATAATACCTACTGACTTTCTAAACCAACATTTAGTGTTATAAATACATGCTACACTTTATGGAAATTTAAAACAAACGCTGAAACTGACTGATTCACTTTTTTTTTCACAGATTTAAAATATGACGTGTCTTTCTTTTCAATTTAGCCATACAACTATTCTAAAACTATTTGATTTCAAAACTATTTTATTAGGTACTAGCTATCGCCCGCGGCTTCGCCTGCGTGGATGTCGAACTTCTATCCACAATTTTAAACCTTCAAGGGTTGAATTTAGAAAAACCTTTCTTAGTGGCTATTTACTCTTTACAAAGAATAAACCCTCCAAGTTTCATGTCTGGTAGTCGTCTTACGACTCTCGGCGCCTACGCCTGTGTCTCTGTCCGTGGCGTGAGGCTTGATGCTGCCTCACGCGCGCCGCCGCCTCCTTCGCCAGCATGACTGCTTCGGAGAAGGAGTCACGGCTTCCTATTCAGTCTCGCCCCGGAGCATGGCCTGAACCAGCGCCGGGCGCGAGAGGTCACCGCCGCCGATCGCCTCTGCAAGGACACGGCGGTTGCCCCCCAATGCGGGGCACACCTCCACCGTATACTCCACCGTGACCTCCAGGCGGCCGTTGCAGTAGTGACACCCAGGCGTCGCTTCCGCCTGATTCCGACACAGGAACCTCCCAAAATGTCCGTGTCCGGTGAGGACCTGCTTCCGGCTATACGTGAGAGTACCGTGACGCTTCTCCAGCCATTCCTCAAAGAGGCGTGCCCAGCACTGGGTTGCAACAGTCGCAGTCTCCATTCTGCCATGAGATCCTGCCGGAGCTGAGTCCTCCCACTGCGATTAGCCGCAGCAGCGGAACTTCGCCCCGGCATTGCACTTCCACGCGCCACTGGTACGTGTTTTCAAGGATTGTTGCCTCATCCCACGGCGGTATGCCGTCCGGCAAGAAGGCTCGCCACCTCGCAGGAGATCGTGCGGTATCCCCGCACCATCGGAATCGCCATGACCCTCTGGGATGCCCTCAGTAGCCGGGCCGGGGCCAAGGCCAGGTTGGGCGCTCACACTGGTGCCCCGTTGATCCTCGCATACCGCGTTATGTTAGGTTTTTGGTTACTGATCGGCTCCCGTAGCTCATGGTGCAATTTTATGTAGCACAATGTTATGTGTTATTCTCATGTATATCCAATGAATATCTTGCAAAGCCATTGGCTAGCCTTTTTACTTTTCGTTACTGCCCGTGCGTACCATCATTATATTGCTGCGGAGTAATTTTAAAACTCTGTGATATCTTTAAAGATATTTTATTGAAATAAAATTATGTAAGCCGCAATTTTGTACAAAATAAAAAAACTTGTATTTGATAACGTATTTATATTTATAAGGATTAATACTATATTCATGAAAACACCCCCGCAAATCATGCATTATTTTAGATCTAATTTCATTGCCATAAAATGGTCATAGTGATAGACATATGCTGTTGCGGACTTTTTTTTTTTGAACTTTTTAAGAGGAACAATATTCTAGTACATAATTTTTGCGTAATTTCAACCATTTACGCAGCGCACACAACGGAATCTCTCAAAAGTAATATTTTCTCCCCGTTTTTGTTAAACTTTTCATTACTGCTCGGCTACTATGTGTCTTAGCGTTATGTTATATAGCCTATAACCTGCCCAGGAGTATGGATTATAATCGTACCAAGTTTTATTATAATTTTCCTTTTAGTAGTTTTTAATCCATGCGTGCTTATACAGACAGACAAACAGACAAAAAAAATTCTGATTGCATTTTTGGAATCGGTATCGATCACCAATTATCCTCCAATATTAATTTTGAATATATATTTCAATGTACAGAACTGACCTCTCTACAGTTCAGTATATTATAAGTATAAATTTTGTTTTACTGTGTTAAAGATCGATGAATGACATGGTTAGCTTCGATGATTCTAAAACTTTCGTAGTTTTATAGAATAAAGTCTATTTATACACAAAAAAACGTTTCTGACAATAAATGACCATAAGTGACCGGTCACATTGGATAAATGTCCAATATGCTCGGTCAGATTAATCGGTCACATACATATAACCTGACGGTCACTTTACATCTCTTGTAAAGGATTCTGATGGTTATTATTTTGACGAACGACCTACGCATTTCTTATATCGGACTGATAAGTTATTTTGGACTACGAAGTTAATACAATGAGTGAACAACATCTTCAATATATAACCTGGAGGCGTAATTCTTTTGTAGGTTTGCGCTAAATAGAAGAGGAACGAATTCTTTCAGTTAGACAGCAATGGGTGGCACGCAGTCGTAAGTAATTTATTTCAAAATAAGTTCACATGGTCATAAACTGTTACTATTACTAAAATACTTCTGATGTATATTTACATATACCAAGACTGACAATAATCAAAACATCCAGTCAATAATCCATAATTATCAATTCAAGGCGTTTATTTCAAAACAAACAAAGCTAATTTTGTTCGAACTGTGGCGTCACCTATCGCCGAATATGCAAACTACAACTGACAATCCTTCATCGCGTTAAGTGAGATAACGGCGAAATTAGAACGTGAACAACAATCCCAATAAAAACCTATATTTTTTGTCCCATGTAGAAATTGTAAATATACGTAGGTTTTTTAATAGTTGTAATATCAAAAATTAGTAATGCAAGAATCGTTGCTGTATAGTCCAGCCCAATAATGTATGGGCCTATGCCCGCCTCCTTTTGTTACGTGTTTTTTCAATTTGCAGCTCAGTTTCTGAGTGTGTGTAGTGTGAGATATAGTATGATTCGCGACTGTAACAAGTATTTAGTTACAGAATTATAATCAATAATACCATCAATACAACCCTCACAATGCATACAACTCAATTGAATGTTTTCTCAAGAAATAGACAATTAATCGAGTACTTGTTTAATTATTTTTTAACTCAGCGCCTCGTATTTTCAGAAACCCGTGAAAACGATATCTATGACGCATAAATTGTGAAAGATATCCTGACCGCATCTTGGATTTTCATGTCGACTTCATTTTTTAACTCCGCACCCTGAAAAACTTTGAAAACGTCGTTTGCCCAAGTGTTCGTTCGATCGTAGGGGTTCGCAAAGTTTCATTGCTTAGAATGGTCCAATTCGCATAGTGTCCATTCCATACGCGGAAATATCTATTCCCTCAAACGGCTCGCGCACGTCTTTTTCGCGAAAATGACCACTTTTACCTCAACTAAAAAGGTACCCTCTGCTACCTAACTGTTATTAGGTCAATGTTACAAGTATTTAATAGCAAGTGTTATGGAATAGTTAAAAAGACGAAAATGTTAATAAAATTATTTGCAGAACAAGTTCCATACTTTTATTTTTAGAAAAAGCGCTTCAAAGTTGAAAACACTTAGTGAACTTTGTTTCATTCTAGGGTTTGTCGAGCAGTATTAAGCTGTTAGCATTGAGTTCAGTTCTTGTAAATCGTTTTTTAGGGTAGTCAACTAGGAACCCTTATAGTTTCGCCATGTCTGTCTGTCCGTCCTCGCTTAATCTTTGTGACCGTTAGCACTAGAAGGCTGAAATTTGGTACCAATATGTACATCTATCACGCCGACAGTGGTAAAATAAAATTGAAAAAATGTTTTATTAGGGCAGCCCCAATACCTATATGTAAATTGGGAAGTGATTTTTTTTTTAATTTCAACCCTAACGTGTGTGTGTTGGGTAGAAACTTAGAAAGGTCGTATAAACCAAAACCCGACTTTTTAGGAGAGCAGATCATTTTTTTTACATAAAAATTCATAACATAATGCATGTTGTGCTTTTCTATAAGTAATGGGGCACTTAGAATTAAGTTTGCAATGCATAAATGATAAAGTAACAGTGTACTCGTTGTTAAGAAGCCTAGATAAATAAATATTTTGTTTTTGAAGTTATAAAAAAATGATCTATGAGAAAGGTTTTTAGAATTAGCAATTGAAAAAGGTTAAATCATTAAAACCTACCTTTCTTCTTTAGTTTTAAAGTTAGCTTGGATTTACGTACGACTCAGAAAATATCAATTCTTGGTTCATACACCCCATGTAAATAAACTGTAACCCCATGTAAGTAAAGAAAAGGTTAAAAAAAAACTTTTCTTCTTTGCAGCGGGACAATAATAGGCTGGTATTATTATTATTACAAAGACGTGAAACAAGAATAACTCGACGTAAACTGGAACAAATCGTGGACTAGGTTACCTATATTGAATTTGAAATTTGTTCAAAGTTTTAGGTTAGAAGGTTAGATAAACAAAGATCCCATGGCTAAAAATTAAATTCATTAGATCCTTCTAGTGAGAATAAGCGCCAGTAAACAAAAGGTGGCCCACTAGCATTCTATGTATGATTCTAATACTGTTTCTAATATAAACAATAGTGTCGGTTTGGAATCAAGTTTAACTTTATCGAAATAACAAATGTAAGAACTACAATCAAGTCAGTGTACCGTTGTGAGATTGTTTACATTAGGTACGCATTCCATAATCTCAAGTAGGTCCAATACTATAGGTACAGTTAACCCATTGTCTTTCTATTGTGTCTCGAATCACAAATGTTCGAAGGTTTAAAAAGTTGTATATCACGTTGATGTAAGTACCTATGTGCATTAGCCATCTAAAATATCTTTCACAATAACTTCCATGAAAAAGTATATTTTTTATAATAAAGATCGTATTAGGAGGTTATAAACAAAACAAATAGTGACGTCTAGTTGACACTGTTGACAGTCGACGGCTGTCACTGTGTGTGTGGCTGCTATTTCGTTGTGTTCAAGAACAGATAAAAAAACTGAAAACTTTGAATTGATTTAAAAAAAATATTTTCTAGTTTTATGAACTAAAACTAACAATAATATATTTTTAGATTTTTTCGCTTAAACAGTAACCCTATTCTTTTTTTGTTAGAAAGAAGGAAAGAAGACATGTTCAGGATAATAAAATATGCAAACGTAGTTAAAAAAAATGCTTTCAAATACGATTATACTACAAACTTAGTCCAGAAATTATTTTGTACAACCTTTTTGTCTTTTTTGCACAAAAACTGTTGTTACCATAAGTTCAAAATAATTTTCCAAGAATATAAAGTTCTACTTTTCAGATTTTTTTTCATATTTTCTAAACTTACGGTTCAAAAGTAAGAGGGTAAGTACATTTTTTTTTTAATTTTTATTATACCATTTTGATGGCGTGATTGATACGGTCACAGAGATTAAGCGAGGACGGACGGAAAGACAGACAGACAGACGGACAGACATACATGGCGAAACTATAAGGGTTCTTAGTTGACTACGGAACCCTAAAAAATATCGGAAAATACATATCATTCTATAAATTCTATTATTAGCAAACTAAATAGGTATCTTGGGACTCGCACGAAGTTAAGAGTCCTCTAAATTTAAAAAAATATTGTAAGTATTGATAATTTTTTGCAAAAAAAAACCGACTTCCCTCTTCGACTTCGACTCCGATTTCGGCATCATCAGATCCTGGGCCTGATGACAATGGGACCATTTGGGAAGTCTACCCTTTGAAACAAAAAAAGAATTGTTCAAATCGGTTGGTAAACGACGGTGATATACGCGAACAAACAAAAAAAAAAGTACAAACATCCGAATTGAGAACCTCCTCCTTTTTTTAGAAGTCGGTTTCGAAATAAAAAAATAATTTTATTGCGATGAATAATCGTTTTTTAATAAGCGTTAGGTAATGAAAACATTTTTAAATGATTTGTAATTTGTTTGTGCAGTCTAGATCCTCAGAGTTCTATCTATCGCAAAGGCATAATTAATTACCTTCCGATTCCGAGATGGCAGCAATGTATATGTTGCAGTCAACACCATTAAGGTCCATAGCTCATTAGAGCCACCCGGCACCCACTCCGCACCGACTCGCCTTCATAAGGCGATCCGGTGACGCTACAAGTCCATATAAAGAATACTAGCCGCAGGAGGCGAGTCGGTGCGGAGTGGGTGCCGGGTGGCTGTAATGAGCTGTGACCTTTAACCAGTCAAAAGTACTATTGACTAGCAAAATCAGTCAAAAGTACTTTTGACCGTATGCTTTAGTCAATAGTACTTTTGACTAAAATAACAGTTAAAGGTACTTTTGCCCAATGGAGCTGGATAAAAGTACTTTTAACTAAGTAATTCCGTCAAAAGTGGTTTTGACTGGTTGTATCTGTCAAAACTCTTACAAAGTTAAGGTGGTCGATAAAAATAACGACTCAGGGCACCCCGACTCAGACGGGGTAGGTTAGAAGGCTAAGGCCGCGTTTCCACTGACGCGGAGCTGGGCTGGGAGGAGCGGAGAAGAGCGGTGAAAGTGGTCAGTGTTTCCACTGAAGCGGAGCTGGGCGGAGAGGAGCGATGAAGAGCGGTGAGTGGTCAGTGAGTGGTCAGTGAGCGGAGTAGAGTGGAGCAGAGCGGAGTGGAGCATACTTTTGGAATCGCGCATTTAAACCAGAGTCTCTTATTATAATTTCCCAAGCTGCATCTTTGGTTTCGTTGCATTTGTAGGTATTCAATCGCGTATCCCATAAACACGGAAATTGTGTAACAGTTTCAATGAACTTCTCATCCATTTTGATACGTATGCACTTAATGACGTAACGAAGACAACTGACACACTGCGCGCGAGTCACGCACCGCCCCGCTGTCCTCCGCTCTGCACCCCAATGCTCGCTGTCCTCCGCACTGCACCGCCTCGATGTATGAATATCCGCTCAGCTCTGCTCCACCCCGCTCGTACTGTTTCCATTGAACAGGAGCGGAGATTTCAAGCATAGTCATTGGTCAATTTGTGCACCGCTAAGCTCCTCTCCGCCCAGCTCCGCGTCAGTGGAAATGCGGCGGGAGCTCCGCTCCACTTCGCTCCCGCCTCTCCGAGTTTTGACTGCAACATGTACATAGATAATAATGGAAACTACCTATTTTGATTAACCCTAGTAAGATAGTCTGCGTTAAATTGACCCATGCGTTTGCGAAATATAGCTCTCTCGTTCTTAATAGCCCCGACGCGGGGTTCCGTCCAATATTTGGGACTAGTTTAGCCTAGGCAAAACTAGTTTGAAATCGAGTTTGGCCGGCTCGGCACCGGCTTGTTAGATGTGCTTTTGACTGATGCTTTATTGCAGTTAAAACTACTTTTGACGAAGAGCGTCAGTCAATAGTACTTTTAACCGAAAATTTGCAGTCCAAAGTAGGTACTATTATCCAATTTATTTTCAGTCAAAACCACTTTTGACCAACCTGTCCAGTCAAAAGTGCTTTTGACTGATTTTGCTAGTCAATAGGACTTTTGACTAGTTAAGAGTTTTGACTGCAACATGTACATAGAAAATGGAATATATTTTGATTAAATAAATTTGTTAAAAATTATTAAAATAAACAATTTTTAATTTTGAGTACAAATCGGCAATTTCATACTTAACTTTCATACTTTCATACTTATACGAAGAACGCGAAAAGTGGATTCGGTTTGTGCAGATTGACTATAGAGAAGCCTAGCTTCCAATCTTCCATCAGTTATTTGTTTAACCTTTCAACGACCGACCGACAGCCGGCTGTCGGGCTGCTATTGTCTCAAATCATGTGTGTTCGAAGGTTTAATAGTAATTTTTATTATAGGTAATGTGAACTAGGTACGATTTAAATAAACGATTTATTTTATTAAGTAGGTGGGTACCTACTCAAATCGTTCTAGAATGTTGCGGAATGTTTATAATAGTTACCGTGACCCTGGAACATAAAGGGCAATCAAGGGAACATGAGTGGGTTTTAGTCAGTAAAAGTCTGACACGCCCTCCCGCCGCACCCAGGACGGGAGCAGTCATTTGATGATTCCCCACTCACCAAAAAAAAAATATCGTTCTAGAATTTCCCAGTTTAAGGGCTATCCATTAATCCATACGTTCACATTGCCGGGTACCCGGCCCTGCCGTGTTCCGTCAGGGACGGGGAAAAAGTCGATTACAATTTGTACGGACTGGTTCATAGCTCCGTGTCAGGCGGCTCCGGATCGTGTCCCGGGGCAAGCTCGGACATATGGAGGCTCTGTCAGTGGCCCCGATTTTATCTAGCTAAGTAGGTACGCTGACATTAACCAGAAAGGTTGCTAGAACTTCTACGTCAAAATACCTACATAGGAGTCTGAAACGATTCACCCACAGTCGATTGTTCCATGAACGGTTAGGCAACAGAATCTTTTAACCATTAACTTTTCACCCAAAGAACGTTTGACCCATGAACTGTTCGCCAACAGAACGATTCGTCAGTGAATGTTTAACCAACTGAATCTTTTGACAGAGAACGTTTCGCCCATGAACTTTTTCCTATACAGCTGCCACCCTCAACTATTGTTACCGGGTGAAACTGGTTGCAATCTGGACTTTAAGGCACCCCGACTCGGATAGGTTAGGTTAGAACTGGTTATTGGTTACTTCTTTATAAACTGGTTATCCATACTCAAAGACTATACAACCACTTCATGTCCATACTAATATTATAAATGGGAAAGTGTGTCTGTCTGTCTGTATGTTTGTCTTTCTTTCACGTCAAAACGGAGCGACGAATTTAAGTGATTTTTTAAGTGGAGATAGTTGAAGCGATGGAGAGTAACATAGGCAAATTTTTGTCTCTTTCTAACGCGAGCGAAGCCGCGGGCAAAAGCTAGTTTCTTTATAAACCACCCAGAAGTAGGGCTCCGTCGACCCCGCCCACCCTCGGCCATGCATAACCTCCTCAGTTAAGCGCTACGCTTATACTCTTAGCATGTTAGCAAAAAGTTCATGGGCGAAACGTTCTCTGTCAAAAGATTCAGTTGGTTAAACATTCACTGACGAATCGTTCTGTTGGCGAACAGTTCATGGGCCAAACGTTCTTTGGGTGAAAAGTTAATGGTTAAAAGATTCTGTTGCCTAACCGTTCATGGAACAATCGACTGTGGGTGAATCGTTTCAGACTCCCTACATAGGTACTTTACGATTTTTCTAATCCATATTATTTTAATTATAACGAGAAAAATATAATATAATCAGCGTATCTGTGAAAGAACCACATTACACCGATACCGATTTCCCTGACATGGTGACCATATGAAGTTTTGTTTTTATTGCATATCAGAAAGATGCTGCGCACGTTCAGCGCTAAATTCCTGAGCACGGGCCTGCGATGTTCTCACAGTTTGGCTAGCGAGCCGCTGAGAGCGCTCAGCTATAAACTCCCTATCCCTTGTTGCAGAGACATGCTGTCTTAAAAATAGAACAAAAATGTTGTCACGAAAAAAAACATAAACCCGATGGTCCCATATAAATTTTATGGCGATCGGTTCAGTGGTTCTCGAAAAATTAATCAAAAACAAAAAAAATCGACAAAATATACATTGACGATATATGCGTTACTTCAAGTTTCTATTTTCGTTTTATATGTATTACTTTTAGGCCCTTCTCCCATTACGATACTTGTGGGGTACGATACTCGAGTATAATTACTAGTTAGATACATGTTCGCTACGCGATGCTCGCATATTATGCTACTGAAAAATTACTAAATTCATCATTTGTGCAAACTTGTTTTTTGTAGACGGACGTTATGTCGAGCGACTCCAGTGACGAAGAAGCTCTTGCAGTTTTTCTGTTTTATAGAAATAGAAGACGTCAACGCAAGAGTAGAAAATACTGGATTCATCCATATATTGAAAGAAACATAAATTGTAGAGTTTTTGTAGCCGCACAAGAACTACAACATGATGATAAGAAATTTTTATCTTTCTACTGAATTTTCATTGATTGTCGAAACGCGCGAGACGCGACGCACAAGCGACCAACACGGCGGGTATCGCGAGACTAGTCGCGAACGCGTAGAATACCAGTATCGTAGTGTGATAGTCTCCATATAAATGTATGTGAGATACTTCGCGGCGACTAGTCTCCGAGACAAGAGTCGCGCGGGCGTATCGTAATGGGAGAAGGGCCTTAGAGATACTGTAAAACACAGTCAGACATTGGGTCTCGACACTAAAAAGTTTAAAAAAAAAATCTTTTTCCAAAAAAATACTTACCGCCTTCAAAAACTAAAAATAACTAAAATTTCGGAAGTCTGTGGCAATACAAATAAATTGGCAGAAGAGAAGCCACCGACTTCCAAAATTTTAGTATTTTTTTTTATTAAAGATTTTTTATTAGTACAAAGATAGTTATGTACAGCCATAAAACATTTAAATTTACAACTTTGTACACGTAGTAGCACAAAATTGAATAAAACAATAATTTTCGTAGTATCGATAGCGATAAAGTAAATTGCATATCGTCCCTAGTCCTGTGGTACTGACTGATGTCAACGTCATTCAGGCAGGTGTCACCCGCACCTTGCTAAAGCGCGCAACATATACAACTACTAAACTAGGGATGGCGATCTGAGATCGATTAATCGAGAAATCGATTTTTTGAAGCAGAAAAATCGATCTTTTTAATCGATCTTTAGATTGAATCGATATCGTGAATCGATCTCAGACATCCTAAAATCGAGATACGATAATTCTGTTTTGGTATAAACCATACACGTAGTTAAAGGCCCGTATTACGAGAGTACCGCCGGCCGGTTAATTCCTTAAAAAACTCGCGAGTTGGCTGTATGTTTAGTCTCTTTTGCCTCATTTTCATCAATAAAAAAAAATGTTTAAAATCTTTGACTTTTTGTATCTAAGCTGTGATTGCCATTGTATCATCATTCCTTTACTTGTTATTTGATTGGGTGACTATTTATTAAACATACTGTTACTAGCGAAATAAATACAGATTTTTAGGTCTTGTTTTTTATAAATTTAATTTATTTGTTTTTTTATAGTAAAAACCAATTTGAAATAAAAAAACTTAAAAAAAACCACCTTCAAAAACTAAAAAAATCAAAAATAACTAAAATTTCGAAAGTGTGTGGCAACACAAATTAATTGACAGAAGAGAAGCCACCGAATTCCGAAATTTAGTTATTTTTGTGTTTTTAGTTTTGAAGGCGGTTATTTTTTTTGGGAAAAGTTTTTTATTTTTTACATTTTAGTGTCGAGACCCAATGTCTGACTGTGTATTACAGTATCTTTCAAAGAAATATAAAACGAAAGTTGAAACTTGAAGTAAGGCACATAGGTAATTATCTACAATGTTTATTTCGCCGATTCTTTTTGTTATTGATGAATTTTTCGAGAAGCACTAAACCGATCGCTATAAAAATTATATGGGGCCACCTCTGAATCATGACTATAACAAACAAAAAAAGAATAATCAAAATCCGTTCATAAACGACGAAGTTAAAAAAAAAACATATAATATACGGTCGAATTAAGAAACCTCCTTTTTTGAAGTCGGTTAAAAAGATCGATTTTTAGGGAATCCATCTTTTAGACGTCGATTTTTTTGTGGATCGATTCATCAGGTCACGATTCGAATCGATATAAAAATCGATCTTTTTCGGTAAGAATCGCCATCTCTATACTAAACTTAAATACCCTATTCGTTTTTTGGTTGGCTCCCCTGATTGTCGGTCAGCTTTTTTTTTATTAAGTTCCTGGCTTGGATACAAGTTCATTTAGCCGAATAACACTCATTCACTTATTAAAATAAACGTTATCGGTTGTAACGACAAATAAGTATAAAAATTATTCACATTGACATGTCATTCACAGATTCACAGTTCGTTTTGTTTGGTGATGTCTATCTTAATCTTGTCCATTGTATTTAAAAAATATGTTCTTATAAACAGCATAGAAAAACGCTGGATTAACAAGTAATTCTTCAATGTGGCAGTTAAAAACAATGTGGTTGATGTCCGCTTGAGGGGCTTGGCAAAATGTGCAGTTATCGGTCGAAAGAATCTTAATCTTAAGTGTTGGTTGTCGTGATAAATTTCCTATTCCTTGACTCGCATAGCATAATGGTGCTAATTCTCTTGTACACAAACTTACTTATAACGTGTCTAGTACGGAAGATGGCAGGAGTGCTTCATTATGGTGGATTTCAAGGTAGCCCGCGAAATTCAAATTTTCTTACGTTTTTGTAGAATGTTGTTTGGACCATTTATTTCTAATTTCACGTTAAATGAGTGTTACTGGTTCACAAAGTAACTATTCAAGTTAGAGTTACCCTGTTTAGGAAGAGAGGGACTGCCCACAAAGAGCGTGATAGAAGTATTAGAAGTTTGGGTGGGATCCATCTTTATCTATACCTTCATGGGCACGAGGACAGTGTAATTAATGCCTCTACCCCATAGGTGTGTTATTGCGACCCGATTCTTTTCATGTAACTAGCGATAATTATCGGAGCAGTGTGTAACTTCGTAGCTGTCCTAACACCTATACTTAATACATCATGTCACTGCTACTTAACAGATTGTGCAAAGACGCATGCGTTCTTACTTCTTATCGATCGAAATATCGCCCGGCGCCCTTGTGTGGTGAAGGCTTAGCCGTTGTTTTGGTTACTACTCAGTTTCCTTTAGTCATAGCGTGATGTTAAATATGTATAGCTAATTTTTTTTTCTGATGTGCATACCTATATTCTAATCTATATTCATTTCAATTTCGGTGGTTCAAATGCCTCCTGCCGAAGGCTCTACACGGGGATCATGCTTTTTGAGGAGTGGCTGGAGAGGCGCCACGGCGCTCTCACGTTTCGCTTGACACAGGTCCTCACCGGACACGGTTAATTGGGGAGGTTCCTGTGTCGGATTCGGGCGGAATCGTCGCCTGCGTGTCACCACGGCAGCAACGGTCGCCTGGAGGAGACGGTCGAGCACACGGTGAAGGTGTGCCCCGCGTGGGCGAGCCATCGGGTTGTCCTCGTAGAGGCGATCGGCGGCGCTGGTCCAGGCCATGCTCCGGGGCGAGACTGAATGGGAAGCCGTGGCCTCCTTCTGCGAAGCAGTTATGCTAGCGAAGGAAGCGGCGGCGGCGGCGCGCGAGAGGCAACAACAAACCTCTCGCCCCGGACAGGCACCCAGGCGTAGACGTCGAGAATCGCAAGACGACTAGCGCGGGTTTGCGGACGGCGAGCGATGGTTACCTCGCCGTCCGGCTAGTCGACGCACACTGATCAAATATTAAAAGTTAGCGTCCCATAATTAGTTTTGGTCAATATGTCTGTAGTTCGAAAAAATATTTTATTAAAACTTGAAAGTAAGTTGTTTACATTATACTAAAACATTAACATGATGTAGTCATTAGTTTAATAGATATGCCACCATTTCAAAGTTTTCTCGAAAGTAAAACAATTAGGTATAACAGTATAACAAGACTGATTTATCGTTGTTTTGCGCTCCTTTTCAAGTTAAGTTGGTTATATTATCAGTGTGAACTGTGAATTGAAAAAAATGGTGCACATTAAGGAAGGTCTGTACTTTTAATTGGTATATAAACAAAAACTAAAATAGATCGATTTATATTATAAAAAAATATATATATATTAACGTACTGATATTTACTAACTTTTCTAAATTTGAACTGTGTTACGTTTAAAAGTACAAATTAATTAGTACACTATCATTTCGACCCCATTATATAGCTGGGACTATAAACTATATAAAAATATGCATTTTTTTGCCGCTGATTGCCGATTTCTATAGTAAAAAAGTGTTTTTTTTTAGGTAAAGGTGCCTCAATAAAAAATATTGATTTATTCAATATTTGGTCATTCCATCGACCAGTGAAGCCTTTATCAAAGGACAATAAAGATAAACTACTTAGTAATATTTTGGAGACATTAGAAGTATCGGATCGGAACTGCCTACTACAAGCAGGGGCTGTGCCTAGTGCGAGTTTGTTTTACGCGATCGAAACGTTTACTGAGTTTAGCTCTGTGATTGGTTAAGAGCTTGAAGCGGGCCAATCGGAGCGCCGAACGTCATAAACGTGTCGATCGCGTTAACGTAAAACAAACTCGCACTAGGCACTTATTCAAAATGTTATTAAAACCTTTACTATTGCAACTTCAAGATTTTGGAAAAAATGTTCCTTTAATATTATTAGATTCCGGAATCAAAATGAAAAATGGCTTGAACAAGTAGTAATCACCTCTGGGGGACACGAAAGTGCACCCTCTGCTTCTACGTCTAGAGAAGCAAGACGTCCAAAAAGAGCTTTCTCGACCTATCCGCTAAAACTAAACGTAGCAGGTTAATAAATAAATGACGGCAATACGGCCAGATGCTTCTTTGGTTGCAAACCCTGAGATAACAGCAAATATTACAGGCATAGATAAAACGTTTAGGTTATAAAAGGTTTAGTGTCATTTTAAAAACATTGATTTGTCCGTACAAAATTGATGATGACCAGAAATCAAACTAATGAAGATTTAATGAAAATTTCGCTTATATCTTCAGATCCTGTAATATCTAACATCAGAATACTACCTGTAAAACAAAAACATAATTATAATGCCAATTGAGGTACTTAATCTTTTACAAGAACCAGAAATTGTGTTAGATGAAGAGTGACGTGACAAAGTACATAAAATATTAATTACCAAGTCAAAATTAAATGTAAACGATTTTTTGATACTCTTTAATGTTATAAATATACATTTAATTCATGATTTCAGTATGTAGTATTCGTCCCCCTAACTTTTGGAAATTGATCACTGTGCGACGGCGCGTTAGTGTTCCACGCGCGCCTCAAAGAGAAGTCAGCACGGGAAGGGGCCCAACAGGGCCAACGCCTGCCGGGGTTGCAGAATGTTTATAATAGTTACCGTGGCCCCGGGCCCGGAACATAAAGGGCAACCGAAGGAACATGAGTGGGTTTTAGTCAGTAAAAGTCTGACACGAAGGATGGGAGAAGCTATTTGATGGTTTCCCACTCCCCAAAAAATACCCTTATTATTAGTAATGTAGACATTTTAACTATAATTTATTTTTAACACGTTTTAATTACTTTCACTTGTAACTAACTACGTATGTAAGAAAATCATGGAATCTTAATTGACCCACTTGTCGGTGGCTTGTTTGATGAAATTTTGGACACGCTTTGAGTTCTGATGACAATAAATGACTAGCTAAGAAACGTCATTACAAATCCAATATGGCGGCCTCCCCAAGATGGCGGACTGGCTATTAAAAATGCATCCCCATGATTTGGGTATCAAATGAAAGAGTTTGAAAAAAATAGTCACGTGACTTAAATCCAATGTGGCGGACAGGTTATTTGAAATGCGTGGTGCATTTTATGGGTATCAAATAAAAAAATAAAAAAATATCCTGGGACATATACCTAGGATGTCATGTTTACATCACATGATGAGTGATTTTCGCCACACCACTCTCCCCCCGTGAGGGTTCGAGACTGGAGGTCGTTAGTACAATTAGTTGTTCATATACAGGTGTATACACTTCCACTGTGCCAGCAAGCAACACATGAATCTTCATGTTCTAGTGCATTGAAACCGAGGTTTTTGGTGAGTATCAACTGTCTGTGGAGATGGGAGCCCCTATGATGAGTCGGGGGAATGATGTCACTATACTGAATTGTTTACGAACTAAACAATGTGCTCGTTGTTTTGAGAGGAGCGGGGCGGGTTAGGGAGAAATAGCACACTGTGTTGCGGTAACTGGCCCCAAGCATGAACTTCATCACTTCCTCAAGCTATTGATAGGCGAGTCACACAGCCAGTCAGCATAAATGGTTTCATACGGTATCCTGACCACCTGCATGCAGCAGACGCAGATCATCACCTTCAGCTATATCAGTACCTATACATAGCACATTGCACTTCGCTACTTCTGGGTGGTTTAAAAAAAATAAAAAAAAATAACCACCTTCTAACCTAACCTGTCCGAGTCGGGGCGCCCTAATATTGGACTGACGATGCTAATCAGTTTAACGCATTCTTTACCAAAGTTAGTCTAATAAAACATTAGTTTAAATAAAATTAGTGCAATAGGCGAGATGACAAAAAAAAAGTAATTAGTCCGTCAGTTAGATAATCAAAAAATTTGGGAGACGTATTTTTTCTTTTTTCTCGTAAACAGAAAATGACGACAATACAGTGCGTTGAAGTTTCGTGAAACGTCACGCCTTTGTATAATTTTTACTCAGAAGTGACGTCACAAGCCCCCTCTCCGGAACTTTGATGCTCTTTATCTTTGTATTTTGTTATTAATTTGATCAAGCAAAAAATACGTGTCCAGTATTTTTGGACTGTCTAACAGACGGACTAAACAGAATGTCATTCTTTTGATGTAGTCATCATCCCTATTGAAAATTCGGTAAAATGACATTATTTCAAAGAAATAAATATGCTTAATAAAAATCTACCAATTAACTATTCGGTCAAATGAATAATTATACGAAATGACTTTATTCTAACTAAAATTAGCCGGAGTGATTTTCGACAAAACGTTGTTCTGCCAAACAAGGGTGAACGGCGGGGATATTACCTATGAAACAGCAATCAGCAATATTTGCGCAGTGATCGCGCGGTCACCGCGCTATTAATCGCTTAACGTCAAAAAAATCGTATTATGTATGAACCGATTGCTAATCGCTCGCTGATTGTTGTAATGCACTTATTGCTACGATGACGATAAAGTAGCAATCGCTGGAACTAATTAAATATCACCTTTAACAAAAAAACTTAACTTTGCTCTTAAAAACCATACAAAATACGAAACCACCAAACGAAAAATGCATATTTTAGTTAACTGAGTGCTCCACAGAGGCAGCACTATCGCTAGATTGCTATTTGAATTGACGTTTATATTGCTAAATTATCGCGATCGCTCGGCTTCTGCAAGATAGGTACGTAATCCCAGTGCCGGTTTCCGATTTACCAGATAGTTCATATTCACAAGAAATGATGTCAATATCAGACTCAATAAACATACAAAGTCTCAATTGAATAACTTTAATACTTTAGATTTTATTGATATCTAAAATACACCGATTTCGTCACTGACACACTGATGATCATCAAAATGTTTGGCTACTTCCTGAAGTGCTAGAATGCTGAAATTTGGTTTGTAGTCTAAGTTTAGTATACAACTAAAAAAAAATTCATAAACTTATAACTTTCGCCCTCCATCCCCTAAAATATAAGTGGAAGTTTTGTGAATAAACAAGCAAATCATCAACAAATTCTACATATCAGTAAAAATGTATGGCTTGGCTGTTTCGTTACTTACTTAAGAAACTAAATATTCGCATCACCTCCACAACGACGCGTAGCGAAACCGCGAAGCCATACATTTTGCTGATATGTAGAATTTGTTAAGTTAAGGTCGGTATATTTAGGTCGTAGAAGCTTGGCTCTACATGAGATCTGATATATTTTTCACAGGACAAACCTTATGTGGTTGTCTTGGCGACATTTAACATAAAATGTTTTTGGTGGGATTCTTTTATTACCTATCGATCAAAAGATATTTCTTGGCTAAGCTCAAAGCTCATCTGGTGACTTATTACTAAGTTCTTCTTCTATCTTAATTTAGGTACGAAATACTTATTTCACGGCTCTTGATGTGTGAGACGATAGAACATCGTTTTACAGCGATGTCATATGATGACAGGACTAAACAAATATTTAACTCCTGCCCCCTTACCATGACGTTTAAAGTAAGATTGTTTTAGTCCTGTTGCAGGAGTGTGCAAGTGACAGCGTTAGACACGTTGTCTAGCGCCGTCTCTTTCCCACTGAAAGTAATATCAAAGTAATACTGCTATAAGGGCTTGTGGTACGCCCCCTGTCCTTTTCTTAATAGGACGGAAAGAAAGTGATGCACTAAACTTATTTGTTTACTTTGTGAACAAGCACATCCGAAACTGTCAAACTTTTCCAAACAACCGTGAAGCTAAGTTGGCAATAAAGTCTAATTAAAATAAGGATAAATAAGGATTGTAGAAGATAGATGTGGCGAAGTTTCGATATAGTAGTCTTTAATGTAATCAGACCTAACTATCATCGTATTCTATTTTAATTGTAGAAATACAAGAATCAGACGTAGGGGAATAGCATTCAATTTGTTGATTTTCATAGTCACTAGAAGCGGATACACTGGGACACGGTGACTGCGGCCGGTTACGACTATTTTGTTGTCTTATAATTTTTAATTGTATGTCCGATATAGTCTTTTGTAGTTCTGTCTTTGCGATTATTGAAAATTCTTGAGGCATCGAACGAAGTGCAGAGCTTATATACCTCCCAAAACTGTCAAACTCATCTATATTTTTATTATTTGGCGTGGCAACCCTGTCAGCTATTTGGACAATTTTCGATATTTCTTTTTGGGGATTTTCACTGGGGCTGGGGTTCTTTTCAATGGTTTTCTTTCCCTTGACTGGTCTTCTCTGTAAACAACAAAAGAACTTTTTATAATGAAGTGTGTCACACACAGATAATGGTGCCGATTCTCTTGTGCACAAACTATCGTAAATTTAAGTTAAGTGCATCTTTCTCTTTCCATTTCTTAAAGAAAAGGACAGAAGATACATTTTAGTTTAATCCTGTCAAATTAGACAGCGCCTGATGAAAATTGACGTATATTTAGACGCCATGTTTTTAAATTGCGTCTAAATTATCTATGGAGTGTCTAAATTTGACAGGACTTAACTAATATTTGATCTTCTGTCCTTTTTTTAATTAAAAGGAAAGAGAAAGATGCACTTAACTTAAATTTACGATAGTTTGTGCACAAGAGAATCGGCACCAGTGTCACAGTAATATAGAATCATAAAAATGTCAAAATGCCTTTGTACCTACTTTAAATTTTGTAATTTTATACAAAATGTTTTTTATTCAATTTGACCAAAATATAAAACAAATTTTATTTTTATTATGATCATTAATGACGTCCTCAATGAAATGTTATAAAAATACAGCTCGTAACGTTTTATTTTAACTTTATTCAAGCCATCGAAGACACGTGATTCGAGACACAGTAGAAAGACAATAGCAGGGCGACAGCCGGAGCCGGCGGCGGCAGTCGCTTGGTCTTCGAAAGGTTAAATAAGTTTTAGTAAAATTCAATAAATCTACTCATCGTGTAGGTATTGTTTTCTTTTTTTGAGATTGCTACTCACTGCGTACCTACATGTTATTGTATTTTAAGAAGAGAATATGTCTATCGTGTTTCTAGACGTTTACTCCTTAACTTACTGCTCATCATAATAATTACTTATAGTGATGATCACTATCACTGACGTGATGGCCCAGTGGATATGGCGCCCGCCTCTCGTGTAAGAGGTTGTGGGTTCGAATCCGGGCAAGTACCAATGTGACTTTTTCAATTCATATGTACTTTCTAAAGTCTATCTTAGACACCACTGACATCCCGTGCCTCGGAAAGCACGTAAAGCCGTTGGTCCCGGTTGTCATTCGAAGAACTTTGACAGTCGTTACTGGTTAGTCAGAAACTCAGACTAGTCTTACCAAGAGGTATCGTGTCGCCCAGTTACTGGGTTGTGGAGGTCAGATAGGCAGTCGCTCCACGTAAAACACCAATATCGAGCTGAATCCGGTTAGGCTGGCAGCCGACCCCAACACGGTTGGGAAAAAGGCTAGGGAGATGGAGTGATGATCACTATAATAATATTATTATTATAATAATGTCCTTACATTAAGTATACTTTATACATGAGAAAGAGAAACGTCTCCCGGAAGTATCGTCAGCAAGGCAAAGACCGTCAGCGTGGACAAGACCGTATTGTAAGCAAGCATACGACGAAATCTGGGTAGCTACAACAATGACAATCCAAGATACTAAAACTGTAGGTGGTTTTTTAGTTTATCTTGGATTATCGTTTTTGAAGCTATTAAGAATTGGTCTTGTAACCACTGACGGTTTTCGCCGAGCTGACTTTAAGTGAAAAAATATACATGGAAATTGCAACTAAGTTGTTAGGTAGCTCATTGCTTAGCTACTACCTACTTTGATTATTTTTAGAGGCAAGACAAGACGTCACACAATGTAACACAAGTGAAGTAACACAATGGCAAGACAGAGATAGTGAATAGCTAAGTCAAAGGTAACATTTATTTAATTAAGTACCTATAATATCTTGGCCTTTTTAGCCTACTATAGGTACTTAAATAACCACCTAATAATTTAAACTGACCTGCTGTATCTGCAATTCCCAACTATTGTTTTGTTTCGCTTTTTCCTCTAATCCTTTAAACTCTTTGTACTCCTCAACATGTCTAGATTTTAAGTGACATTTTAACGCTGTAGTGCCGCGACCTTTCCGTGAATACACCCTATCACAAATTTTACATTTGGCGGACGAATCATCAATGTTCAAATAATATTGCCAAACGTAACTCGTTCTTGGCCTCATTTTGTCACTCACTCTACTTTCAATTAATTAAAAACAAATAGATAGTTAAGCAAAACAAACGACCGCTGTGTGTCAGCTGAGAAATATTTCTGGCCAGTTCAGCCGCAAGTCGTGCAATATGGCGTCCCACTAAAACTCGCCCCAGCGTGCTCTGATTGGTGGATCGCTTACTTTCCGCCAATGGTCACGTCAACCTCGAGAACGGATAATTCCGGTATAAACTTCCGCTATAAAATTGCGGATGTGAAGCGGAGGTTGCGCATAATCTGTGTTTGAAATTATAAAAACCGACCGAGCGACCTTGTTTCGTCTGACTTGCACTACACCACGTCCTGCAATCACTATGTATTGCGCTTCTCTCTCGCACTTCGCTAAGGTGGCTGGGACAACAGCAGTTGACAGTTGCATTACTATATTCAATGACTCGCCGTCGCGTCGCCGCGCTTAGCTAGAATAGGTACGGCAAACAGGCAAAAAGTGCGTCCAAACCACAGATATAGATAGACCTATCAGGCCTAAGGCCATAAATTTCGAAACTCTAACTGCAAGCTTTAACCATTCGAACTGATATTTCAATATATTGGTGAAACTCTCAAAAAAACTTTTTTCATCCCACCTATTCGAAAAAGACGACTTTGTTCCCCTTTAAGTACGCCCAAAGTTGGTGTTTTCTATATGAAACTTTCAGCGGGCAATAATGACGCTCCAAATCCAAAAAGTGCGCCTAAAAGTAACTTTAAAGGTGAACGCAGACTTGGCCGCACCGCACGCGCCGCAGTCCCCGCAGTCATCGCATTTTGTTAATGGCCTCGCACATCTATCCGCACCGCAGTCACTGCAGTCGTTCTCGTCGCCGCACGCATAGGGATGAAAACGATACATCGATTGTTTTAAAATATCGATATATCGGTCATAAATATCGATATAAACATCGATGTTTTTATGAACGATATATCGCCGATGTATCGACGACATTAGTAAAAAATATCGATATCGCTCTTTAGTTGTTTGAGGATCACACAGCTGTCAACACGTTTGGTCGCCGTCACGCGCTTACGTATTGAGCATTACCCAAGAAAGAAATAGACTTCTAGGTACAAGGCTATCTAAGCTTCTTTTTCTTAATTCTATCTCTAGATTTTTTAATTAAAAAAGTAAACGTTTTCAATAACAATATGTGTTTTTATTTTTATTTTTAAAACAATAGTTTAGTGCTAAATAGACTAGACTGTAGACTGTTTCTAGTAGACCTATTTTTATTAAATTGGCCAAACCTAATATTTCTTTTTAAATATCGTCAGGAATATCGATGTATCGGTCTTGGGACCGATATTTTTTTAACATCCATCGTGTAAATATCGATATTTTTCAGAGCGATATTGCATCCCTACGCACGCATCCGGGTTCGGCTCGCGTTACGCTCGCGCCGGGGCGGGGATGCGAATGACGTCATCCGCGCCGCGCTAGCCGCAGCGTCCGCTGCGTGCGGGTGACGTCATCAGCTGCGGTTTGGGGATTTCGGTCGTTTCAGGGTCTGCGGCAACTGCGACGCGGGTAGGTGTGCGAGGTGGCATAGAACTTCATACAAAGAATTCGAATGCGAAGACTGCGGCGCGTGCGGTGCGGCCAAGTCCGCGTTCACCTTTAATCGCACTTTTTGAATTTGGAGCGTCCAGTGGCGTAGCGTGGGGGGGGCCGGGGGGGCCATGGCCCCGGGCGGCACATAATAGGGGGCGGCAATTGGGGAATATTGGATTGGCTTATTTAAAAAAAAATACTTTTCCAAATTACCTACCTACTGTTCGCAATATGTTAGTTACCAAAAGCACCCGCGAAAGCTTTACCGCAAGTGTGTGAAAAAGAGGACGATAGAGGGCTCAGGCAGCTGGGGAGCGCCGGCGACGCGCGCCCGCGCGATTTTTTCCGCTCTTTGACCTTGTCCAGAAAGGGCGAATTCACCGCGAAACGTTTGGCGCGAATTTATTCGCGCGTTGGCGAGATACTAGGCACCAAAACATCGCGTCCACAAGCATCGCGCGAATAATAAATTCGGGCGTAATTCGCGTGTTGCGTCCAGATTTCGCGCGAATTTCAGAGCGAGTGCACTATAATGGATAAAGAGAGAGAAAGAGAATCGCGGCGAATTTGCCCTTCCTGGACAAAGCCTTTGAGGCGCGACTGAAACTAACGCGCCGTCGACACGGGCCTGGACCTTATCGGGCGGCGAGCTACCCATCGATCGCCGCCCACAGGCCCGCGCCTACGGTGGCCGGTAGTCGTCTTGCCACTCTCGACGCCTACGCCTGGGTTTTTGTCTGGGGTGTGAGGCCTGACACTGCCTCACGCGTTCAGCAGCCTACTTCTCCAGCATGACTGCTTCGCAGAAGGCGGTGACTGCTTCCCATTCGGTTACTCCCACCGATCGCCTCTGCAAGGACACGGCGGTGGCCCGCTCATGCGAGGCATTCCTCCAGGCGACCGTTGCCGGTGACACCCAGGCGTCGCGCGTCGCTTCCGCCCGAATCCGACACAGGAACCTCCCGAAATGTCCGTGTCCGGCGAGAACCTGTGTCCGGCGGCCGGCGATACGTGAGAGCACCGTGGTGCCTCGTCAGCCAACTCCTCAAAGGGGCGTGCCCAGCACTGGGTTGCGACAGTCGCATAGTCTCCAAATCCCACGGCCGGATGCCCGCAGGAAGCCACGCCGCCTCGCAGGATTTTTTTCGGTATTCCCGCACTATCCGAATGGTTATAACTCTCTGGGACGCCCTCAAAAGCCGGAACCAAGGCCAGGTTCGAGCCCCGTAGAGGGCCATGGACCCCACGATCCTCGCGTACCCACGTTATGTTAGGTTTTTGGTTCTGATCGGCTCCCGTGGCTCATGGTGCAATGTTATGTAGCACAATATTATAATTATGTTATATCTGATCTGATGTATAAAGCTACGAATATCCAGCAAAGCCATCGGCCAGCCTTATTGCTGCCGGCACGCAACGGAATCTCTCAAAAGGAATATTTTTTCCCGTTTTTCTCCTACTTTTATTTACTGCTCGGCTCCTATGGGTCTTAGCGTTGTGTTATATAGCCTATAGCCGGCCAAGGAGTATGGATTATAATCGTACCAAGTTTGGTTATAACCCATGGTTTTTAACCCATGCGTGCACACTACGTGCGTGTTTACTAATTGCATTTTTGGCATCAGTATCGATCACCAATTATTCTCCAATAATAATTTTGAATAAATATTCAATGTACAGGATTGACGTCTCTCACATCATCATCATCTCCCTAGCCTTTTCCCAACCGTATTGGGGTCGGCTGCCAGCCTAACCGGATTCAGCTTGGATACCGGTGTTTTACGTGGAGCGACTGCCTATCTGACCTCCACAACCCAGTAACTGAGCGACCCGATACCTCTTGGTAAGACTGGTCAGAGTTTCTGGCTAACCAGTAACGACTGTCAAAGTTCTACGAATGACAACCGGGACCCACGGCTTTACGTGCTTTCCGAGGCACGGGATGTCAGCGATGTCTAAGATAAACTTTAGAAAGTACATATGAATTGAAAAAGTCACATTAGTACTTGCCCGGATTCGAACCCACAACCTCTTACACACGAGGCGGGCGCCTTATCCACTGAGCCATCACGACAGGATTTACAGGATTGACGTCTCTACAGTTTTATTATAAACAAGTATAGATATATAGATTATTGGACGTATTTCTCAACAACTATAGTGCCACCATAAATTTCTCTTGTTACAGACCGAAATTCAAAAAAGTGATTTGAAAATGGTGTTTTAAAACTGTGTATACTTTTTTAAAGTTATATTGCAAGTTCAGAGATTCAAAAAATTGCTAAAAACGGTCACTTTTAGCAGGGGTTCAATCCGTATAATTAAGTTTTTTTTTCAATGAACAGTTTGCGCAGAAACCTCAGATGTCCTTAGGGTTGAGACATACATATATAAGAAATGTGGATTTCTTGCGGCATTTCTTCTCTTAGATGTATTTTCCACCTGAAGCATGCATTAGCAATGCGTGGTAGTATATTTTGACTTGCAACAAGGTGTACGATGTACGAATTAGGTCAATTCAATATAATATTTAAACTTTAAGCGACTTATAGTTAAAATAAGGGGCGGCGGATTTCCGATCAGCCCCGGGCGGCGAAAAGCCACGCTACGCCACTGGGAGCGTCTTTGCATGTTTTACGCCCTGATATAAGTGCGCCTAAAAACTCTGAATTTGGAACGTCTTAATGCTCAACGCGAAAGAATCGAACGCAAATAATGAATGGCTGGCTGTACGACGGCCAAAACCATAGTCACGCCGCGGCTGAATAAAAAAAAACTTAAATAGAAATAAAACGCGCAAACGCAAACGAGTTCTCGTAAAAATTTTCACGGATTGTTTTGCAGCAAATTGTTAATGTAGCTGCTATTATTATCAAGCTATGATAATAATAGCAGCTACAATAATAATTTTACAATAAAGTATGAAGCGCCTTTTATTTTCTTACAGGGGGTGATGAAAAGTAGAGTGTATCAATCGGGCAGATATAGATAGATATAGGTCTATCTAAATCTGTGGTCCAAACATTAAGCGGCAAGTGTGCCGCGCTTGTTCAAAAATTGCTTAGTATCGTTCGCCGGTAATCGAGGTACAATCGTCATATTGTCCTAACTAGAGCGCGGCCGATTGTTTCCTGACCATGCCGCGTGTTACTGCCGAAGTGCCGAGCTCTTGCCGCTCAATGTTTGGATGCGCCTTTAAGGTCATAGTTTATTAGAGCCACCCGGCACCAACTCCGCACCGACTCGCCTCCTGCGGCTAGTATTCTTTATATGGATTTGTATGGGCATGCGCTCACTATATCAACTCCGTACCGTCACCGGATCGCCTCGGTTGTAAGCCCTTCGCGCGCGGTCGGCGGGTGGGTTACTCGGTGACAACTCGCTGCTCGAATGCCTGCCTTGCGTTGACAACGCGCGGGCCACGAGTTGGCCGCGCGCTGCCCGCGATTGATTTTATTAACAGACTACTCGAAAATTCGTGGTCCAAGCGGCGTCAACTCGTTGACGCCTCGGCGTTCACTCGTTGACCGCGGGTGGTCCACCCATCGACAACGAGTTGACGCCGTGCGTCGAGGCGGTGCGGGGTGGCTGCCGGGTGGCTCTAATGAGCTATAACCTTTACACGGACGGACGTAAGCTCAAAATGTGTCACTCACTAAAATAATTTGATAGACTTGAAAAACAAAATAAATAAGTGTAAAGACTTTATAGACTAACCCGTTGGTTTCTAGTGATTACTGAAATTAACATTCATTCAAGTCAGTCAGAGGTCGCGACTGACTTATTTATTTACTTGTATAACATACATTTAGGTATGTATGTATTTATTCAATAGGTAAATACTATTTATATCTTTCTTTATTAGTACATTATGTTTTTACATATTTTTGTAATCCATACTAATATTATAAATCGGAAAGTGTGTCTGTTTGTCCGTCTTTCACCGCAAAACGGAGCGACGAATTGACGTGATTTTTTAAGAGGCGATAGTTGTAGGGATGGAGATTGATAAAGGCTACTTTTGTCTCTTTCTATCGCGAGCGAAGCCGCGGTTAGTAATAAATAAAATGGATATTTGGCTGTTTGCCTCTGTATGTAGTTATCTAAGTAGTAGATATTGAATTGAAATAAGTACCTAATAAAAAAAACAAAACACTTTTAACCCTTAACCACCTACCTGCGGTCTCAGAGACTGCAATGATTTTTCAAATTCAAATATTTCCGCGTGTGAGTGGCGTGAATCCAATTGCGTTCATGTTTCACCTTTTCTACACACCACCACTCAGTATCGCGCTAGCGTTTGGCGAGTGTGTACGTGCGCGCGTTGGGTAAGTAAAATAAATTCGACAGCGGTCTCCGAGACCGCACGTAGGTGGTTGTGTGACGTGACGGTGGTTGATTAAAAAATTACTTCGGCAATCGGCAGTAATCGTTTTCGCTGCTCATCTGTGCCTAACGTTACTCGTCCATACGTGTGATACAAATAAGAAACGCAAAACAGCTTACCTATTTTTCTTGTGTAAAGTACCTATTTGTTTGGGAATTTGCAAAAAAAAAGTTGTATTATTTGTTTAGTTTTTTAATTCTGTTTTGTTTTTAGTTTATTCAAATTATTAGAAATAAGAATAACAAGTAAAAAAATTAAGTATTTTAGAATAAAGATTTCATTTTCTTAGTATAGTTGTATTTGGTGCTATATTCCTTGTTTCATAGATATTATTCCATTTTTTTTTTCAAACTTTTATATTACTTTTGCAAATTTGTGACGTTTAAATTAAGCAATTAAGTATAGGCATGGATTTTATTTAACGGAACTTTAATTTCTTATCATAGATCCCAAAATAATCGCAATAATTTATTAGCGGTCTCTGTGACCGCAGTACCGCACGTAGGTGGTTAAAGGACAGAAATAGGTGCTAGGTGGTTAAAGGTCATAGCTCATTAGAGCCACCCGGCAGCCACCCCGCACCGCCTCGACGCACGGCGTCACCTCGTTGTCGATGGGTGGGCCACCCGCGGTCAACGAGCGAACGCCGAGGCGTCAACGAGTTGACGCCGCTTGGTCCACGAATTTTCGAGTAGTTTGTTAATAAAATCAATCGCGGGCAGCGCGCGGGCCACTCGTGGCCCGCGCGTTGTCAACGCGAGGCAGGCGTTCGAGCAGCGAGTGGCCAACCCGCCGACCGCGCGCGATAGGCTTATAACCGAGGCGACCGGTGACGCTACGGAGTTGATAACTTGATATAGTGAGCGTATGCCCATACAAATGCATATAAAGAGTACTAGCCGCAGGAGGCGATGCGGTGCGGAGCTGGTGCGGGTGGCTCTAATGAGCTATAACCTTAAGGGATAAAGTTATACTACTTAAAACCAATTTGTATTATTGTTTCTGCTGGTTAGCTAATAAGTTATTTAATCCTAACAGACGTGATTCAAAACACAATAGAAAGAAAATAGCAGCGCGACAGCCGGCTGTCGCTTGATCGCTGTAAGGTTGAATACACATACTTAATTAGGTACCTATTAGGTATAAGAAATGTAAGTATATTTCTATTTGCTTTAAGTTTTTACAAAGCCATATTTTGTTTCGCAAGGGTTTAAAAAATGTGCCCTCCACCCAGCTAGATGCGGTTATATTATTACCAAATACAAATTTGGAACTAACTCATAACGAATTCTGAGCAATAGGTAAAACTATACAAGACTGGTTATCGATTTTTGGTTTTTTTTTGGGTTGGGAGGGGTAAGGCTCTAAATCTAAACTCGCCAAAACCCCTTCCCAAACAAAGCAGAACTCTTTTGACACCGGACGCCACGTTTTTTTATTGTACAGAGCAAAGAAACGAAATGTTTACTACTTTGTACCTATGCAAAAGAGGAAATCTGCCGCTGTTGTTGTGTGGTCAGATCTAACCTAACCAACCATTTCGATATGGGCTAACTCTTTCTTATATAAATATTGTATATTGTCATTGATTTTCAATTCAATAAAAAACTTTTTACAAAAAAAAAAAAAAAAATAACCGCCTTCTAAAACTAAAAACTTAAAAATACTTAACTAAAATTTCGCAATTCGTTGGCAACACAAATTGACTGGCAGAAGAGAAGCCGCCGACTTCCGAAAAGTTATTTTTAAGTTTTTAGTTTTAGAAGGTGGTTAGGTATTTGTTTTTGTAAATAGTTTTTAATTTTTTACTTTTTAGTGTCGAGTCCCAATGTCTGACTAAAGAACCTATCCAGGCTGCCAATGTCCATAGTTCCATACCAAGTGTCATCCAAGCGTAAAAAAAGCATCAAACGTTTAACAACGCAGACATACAATAAAACTTCTTCTATAATATGAATGCATTTTTATAATACTCATTGTATCTGTAATAAATTGTCGATTCAAAACGACAAATCATAACCAATTTTAGTGTAAAACTAACTTCAATGAAGCTGGAACACGAGGTAGGTAGCTGCTACGAACCATTTAGGATAACCTTAAACTGTATTTTGTCTTCACTATCGAATCTGCATTATAATCAATCTCGGTGTAAAGGGCTTATCAATACGAATAAAATAAGCCCAACACTATGTAGCTGCTATCAACCATTAAGGAGTTCCCTTAACTGTACTGCACCTGCATCACGGAGCTTGCAGTGGCAGTCATAACCCATCTCGGTGTAAAGATCTTGTCATCACAAATAAAATGAGCCCAAAGACGAGGTACCTAAGTTGTACCGTTGAGGAGTTCCCTTGATTATCTGTCGTCTCCATCATCAGATCAGCCTTAAACCTCCATGGTATTGTAGTCTCATCAGATATACACATTAATATAAAGTTTTTACCCGATGCTCGCCTACAATTTTCTAGAGATGCCCTCAATTTCTCAGGGTTTCCACCACCAGGTCCTGACCTGGTGACAATGGAACCAAATGACAAGCATACCCTTTCAAATAAAAAATGAATTTTTGAAATCGGTCCAGGCGTCTGCGAGAAATCGAGTAACAAACATAAAAAAAAACATACAGTCGAATTGAGAACCTCCTCCTTTTTTTAAAGTCGGTTGAAAATTAAACTTAAATCTATTATGTAGTGTTTGGTGTTAAAAAAGAACTTTGTTTTATTTTGCATTTTACGTGCGATATAATATTAATTGTCTGTGGTCAAACAAATGTGAAAAAGTTGTGAAAAATTATTTTTTCTTTAGAAAATTATACGTGTGCGTGTGTAAAAAATTTGCATCTTGAAGTTTTTGCAGTGCCTGATGAAGCGTAACACCGCCACACGCAGCGCCGGAGACCTCTCACGAGCCTTTAATTGGCCAATCCGGTATCGTACATATTTACCCTTATATCTTTAAAAGTATTCGTCTTCTTAGCTTGGAAAGGAGTTTGGAGGGGTTTGGGGAGCTCTCTTTACCTCTCCGAACCCAAAAACCCCAAAAAAACCGGTATTGTACAGTTTAGCCGTACCTACCTACAGTTAAATGCAGTAGTATTAGTACGGCCATAAACTTGCGAGTTTTCAAGAAAATTAATAAACGCATTGAATTGCTAGGTAGCTAACAAAAATTTAGGCTTTAGGTATACTATGTGAACAAGGTTATAAATGTATATCTTACCTTTGATATAAATGAATGTTCGTGTCTGAATGGTTTCAAAAAGTCATCTACGGTTGAAAACCAAGTGACTCTCGGTTTGTAAACATCACCGCCTAAACGAATACTTCTTCTTATTCTCTTGATTTCTTGATAGTACGAAGACCTTAAATTTTTAATTTTTTTCGGAATATCTTTATGTCCAAGGTTAGGAATGTTTAATTTTTCGGCGATTTCCTTGTATGCGGTTTGCCGTGCTTCATTGTCACGATACAATTCGTGGTTCATATTCCATAAACAGTCATAATTTTTGTAGATATCTACAAGCTGCACCATATCACCCTCGGTAAAGTGAACAACACTCATTTTACTTATTTAGCTAAGGGTACGCGATCAACCATTGAAAAACTCACGATAACTAAGGGAGCGAGCGACAGGAACGCAAAGAGAATGAGGGGTTACTGCACGAATGCGGTTAGCCGCAAGAGCGGCGCGGCGCTCTGATTGGCCGATGCGGCTCGCATACGGGCATCGCTCCCCTCGCAGCCGCGCAAGCGAGATATGTAGGACGCTTCGAGCGCGCAATTTAAAATATTCGCTTGTTGCTACGCCAGCCGTCTGACGTAAGCGTGGCCATTTTATTTTGCCACATGCCACCGAAAACTGTAACTTACCTGAGGGCTGGATGGTTCTATGGGTGTGTCATGCATGAATACGTATGAGTTGGCTGTAAAAAATGAGTACCTAGTGTGTGTCTGTTTGTATAATGAGAGTTGATTTAACAACCGAACAACGTGCGTGCTTTATGTAATAATAGGCTGCCAGAAAGGTATAGATTTTGGTACCCGCCAATGTAGCCAGAGGTGTGGTGGTGTGCATTTTAATATTACTCTTTTAGGTATGCATTTATTAGCTTATGTCAGCGGCTTTGTCGAGTCAGTCAGTGGTGCTGATTATCTTAATCACAAACTTAACTTAATTTAAGTTAAATGCATCTTTCTGTCGCTATGTTTTTATATAATCGCGTCTAAATTATCTATTATGAAGTGTTTTTTGACAGGACTTAACTAATATTTTATCTTCCGTCCTTTTCTTAATGAAATGGAAAGAGAAAGGTGCACTAAAATTAACCTAAATTTTGGTTAGTTTGTAAAAAAGAGAATCTATTGAATCAGTTGTCTTTTCTTTTAAGACTGCAAAAAGGAGAAATCGCTATGCGCTGGTTATACTATAAGTAGTATGTATATATTAGTTAAATGGCAAAGGCGCTATTAGTGCCGACTCCCTCCCTTGTTTGAATTTTAAGCTCAGTGCAACTAATTTCTCAATTTCATTAAGTTAAGGACAGAAAATATAGTAGTTTTTTTGGGGAGTGGGAAATCATAAAGTGACGTTTAGTCCTGTCAAATTAGAAAGCGCCTAAAGTAAATTTGCTTGTTTTTAGCGGCCATGTTTTTTAATCGCGTCTAATTATCTATGGTTTGACAATAGGTGCCTAAATAATATTTTACCTTCTGTCTTTTTCTTACAATGAAAAGAGAGAATGCACTTAAATTTAGGTTCGTTTGTGAACAATAGAATCGGCACCGGTTCAAAGATTCAAGATTTTTTATTTTGGATGGTTTTTTTAGTAGAAATGTACAAAAGCTATTGTATAGTTGAATCGTTAAAACGAACGCCGTCTGCTATTTAAAGCACAGATAATACTCATTAGTAGATTTTAAGCAAAATGAAACAAGATAGTTTTTCAATTATTTATATTGAAATTATCACCTTCATAATACCAGCACTGAAGGGTGTCCACGTTTGACGTACAACACAATTACAATATAACCACTGACAGAGTACAAAATAAAATAAAAAATACAACACAATCAAGTATGAGCCGGTCTGGCTTATTTGGACTTGCCTGAAGGCACTTGAGGTCAAATATTTGCTTGGAGTTACAAGTTGGCAAGTCGAAGTTAGAAAAATCTACCTATTTTATTATCCGTAAAGTTACAAAAACAAAACGTGAAAAGAGCAGAAGTTATGATAAACACTAAAAGAAAGATATTTCACAATTTCAATGATTGTACACAATACTTCAAACAATAGTTTTGCTACAAACATTAATAAAAATATCTCTATCGCATTTCGGTCGACTCCATCGATCACCATGCACACTGACTACATAAGCTAACACATGTTCTCGACAACCAATAAAGTTGTACACAAAATCACGGCAGACCGGCCGAAGGCTTCAAAATTATTGCTTGACATTTAAAAGTTATTTGCTTATGAAATTAATTTCTCTTTTCATACAAAAAATAATTTTATAAACACCACTTACGCAATGCTGTGCTCAGACTGCAACGCACTTCCATTACTGTACCTAACACTCCTTTTCTGATATAGTTATTGTATTTTTTCAATGTTTTTGCCGGAAACATATTTGACTTGTGATGTGGATCACTGAATTATCAGACAGCGTGTAAGGTGCTTTAAATACGCAATACTTTTGCAATAATTTTCAATATGACCAAGCAATACTTAAACACTGCAGCCACATATTTCAGAAACAATGTATTATGTAAAGAGTAATGCGCAGAGAAATGAGACGCATAGAGCGATCCAAAGCAGTTCTAAAATAGTGCTTCTCATTCGAAGTATCGCCTGGCCATACTTAAAATATTGTAGCCATACATGAACAGGAATAATGGCCCGATTAGAAGCACCATAACAAAAGGAGACGAATGTCTTATTGCCTTCTAAGTTGTGAGTAGATAACCTTCGCTGCTTCCCAAGCTAAACATGCTTCCGTTAAAATGTTTCTAAACATAGCTATGTTATGCCGACCTAGGTATGTAACATATATAAAGCGGTATAATAAATAACATACATTTTACCGTTACTATTGATCACTTTCCTACCTGATATTACTTACTTCTTCGTGTAAAAGTCTCTGATAAGGAAGATATTGGATGTGTCTACTATCAGCGCTCTAACTAAAAATCATATTTTTTATATTTACATTTATATCAATATTATAATGAGTACTAATGTCCTGTTTTTTTTATTTGACACATTATAGGGTTGGCAAAATTTTGATATAATGAACGGATACAATATTTTTTGTATGCTTCTTTGTACAATGTCAAAATATTTTTGCGCAACCCTCATACACACCACAAAAAGTACAAAAGTCCTTCATTAAGTCTATATACTATTCAATTCATACTATTCTCTCAACACTAACCATACATCATCTTTATTTAAATATTAATCATTTCTATCTTTATAAATGCACTTCTTGTTAAAATTTTATAATCTACTCGAGACAAGAAAAAGGCTGTGTTTAAAAATAATTTTGAATGAAATAAAAATATTTATATTCAAAAGTAATCAACTCTTAAATAATATTTGTGTAACAATATAGAAAATAGACAAGATATACGGCATGATTAGTTAAATAACGTCTGTTTCATGAAAATTTATAAAATGGTTACACAAGATCGTTGTAGCGCCGATTGTAACAATATTTCGTAAAATGAATGCATCTGGAAATAAAACAGAGTAAACAAAACTAACAAATATAGAGATACAGAATACTCAAGAATACTGAAAGTATGATGGCGTTGCTATCTCACACTTGGACTTATGATATATTTCTTTGGTGTTGTGTCATATTATGAATTATTCCATTGCTATTGGACGCTATATGAATGGCGCGCTATACCTACTTACAAATTGCGATTTGTGCGATTCCCGCTCACCTCCCCTGTCGTCACAACACACTTCGACATTTACACAATTTGTACAACACGCAAACCTCGCACAGATCACAAACTAACTATTACATTAATTAACTAATATTTTCCAATACTAAACTTGTCTTCGAACTATATTTACAAACTTGTTTCTATTTACACAAATGGAATTATTGAGATCATTTCTTACGATTATAAAAAAATGAAAATTACGAGGTCAGCCGTATTTATAATTATTAAATTAAAAATAATACTTTAGAATAGACTGGTTTGGTACACGACGGTACACGGGATAGAGTGTACCTAGCATGAGGTAATGATTTTTACCGCTATGGTAAAATTATTTCGAGCCTAATGAATTACAGTGGAACGATTCATGTCCTCGTTTTTTTTAAGTATGTAGCGTCACACTATTGCTTTTACATTAAAAGCTATGGGCATTTCATTTTGTAACTTAAGACCGTACACACGGAATTTTACGGTAATTTCATTATGTCATTATTGGCCCGGCTTTCCCCAAACTTTATAATATAAGTAGGTATAAGAAATGATATCAGTGAAATAAAATTAACCTTTTACAGTTTATTCAAAAATAAGCAACAAATTGCTTATATAGCTATAAGTTAGGTAAAATTAGTCTCAAATATTTTTTATCGTGGAATTGGTTTTCAGAACAATAATTAACGTAAAATTCCGTGCAGCGTATACACCTCTTAATGGTAGCAATATATGTTATATTATAGTATAGATCAGAATATTTTCTCATGATCTTATTATTTTCCGTTATTCGTCATATTCTACAAGGTTCTACGACTTTTCTTGAACAACACAATTTTAAATTTTCGTCATGGCAGCTTATTGCACGATTTTAACAAAATAAAATCAAAAAACGTGTAAATGAAAACAATGATTGCACCAATTAAACAACTATGTAGCATGCCATGACCTCCATATTGTATTGATTGTTTATTACTACAACTGTGGTTAAAGACATCAAAAAGGACAATATATAAAGATAGTATGTTGATTGATAAATGTATTTTTATCTATTTTCATCGTAAATCCGTGATATAATAATGTCTGGTCCCGAGTTCGTTCTCATTAAAATTCCTGGCCACAGGCTTCGATAGTTAAAAGAAATGGTTGTTAGTCATTTTAAGGCTTTAACCATAGATGTAGCTCAGTGACATAAAAAAAACGTTGCTATACCCAGCCCACAGTTTAAAATGTTCACGCATCCACACAAATGCTTGTTCAACTATCAATATGATTGGAATGCCGTATATTAAGACCGTTGCTAACTCGGTGGGTTTTGTAACGAGTAATGTTGGATCATCCAAATCTTTCCTTGACGAGGAACATGAGTTTCTTCTTTCCTTTGTATTTGAGCTTGATCTCCTGAAGTAGCGCGGCGAACTGGTGCGGCCCGTCCGGGGCCAGCGCGAACGTATCGCGCGCCTTGCCTGCGGAAAATTAAATAAAAAAATAAAATGCAAATGCTAAATATCTTTGAGGACACGGGAGCGAGACTGTCTGTAGATCTCCTACTAGCGACCCTTCCCGCTTCGCACGGGTGTTAAAAATCTTTAAAAATTCCGGCTTTTCTCTACTTTATTATACATATAAACCGTCCTTAAGAATCACTCTATCTATTAAAAATAAAACCACATTAAAATCCGTTGCGTAGTGATGTTCGTCCGTCAGTTAGATTATCAACAAAATTTAGCGTAGTTTTTATTTTTCTCGGAAACAGAAAGAAATGACGACGGCACAGCTTTGAAATTTTTTGACACGTCACGCCTTGTACAATCTTAACTGAGAAGTGACGTCATCAGCTCCCGCTTTGCTCTTTATCTTTGTATTTTGTTATTAATTTGATCAAGCAAAAACTTCCAAAATAACATTTGGGTTGTTAATTATTTAATTTGTTTGTATTCCCCCTTTTTGAATTAAAATAGCCTGACATTCTATCAACTGAGGCGGATTCAATAACACTTCAAATTTCGAAATCCGTTAAGCAGTTTAGGCTGTAGAGCGTGCATTTAAAGACATACATCCTATTAACATTATAAATGTGAAAGTTCGTATGTGTGTGTGTGAGAGAGAGTGCGTGGATATTTGTTAATCTTTCAAAAAACTACAGACACTTTGTTAAACATTACAGTGATATTTCTTATTCATCAGAATAAGACATAGGCTACATAACATCACGCTATGACCTATGGGAGGGGAACAATTTGAAACCTAACGCAACAAAATAAACGCGGGTAAAACCGTCCTTTCGGCAGCCGAGTAGAAACTAAAAGGCAAGCGTATAAACAGAGGGTAGTTACCAAGGAAGTCGACGAAGTCGGCGTAGTGCCGGGGCGAGATGTGCGCGAGGCGCGCGTGCGTGGTGGAGGCGTAGGCGCGCAGCGCGGCCTCCAGCAGCGGCCGCAGCGGCGTGGGCGGGCGGGGCGGCGCGCCGCGCGACCGCGAGCAGCCCGCCGCCGCCACGCAGCAGCGCCGCAGCACGTCCGACTGCGCAACACCACTCATTACACATACAACATCTTTATATAACATTTTCGTGTTACAATTTTTTACCTTACTCCTCCGAAACGGCTTTACCGATTTTTACAAAATTTTGTATGCATGTTCAGTAGGTCTGAGAATCGGCTACCTACAATGTACAGGGTGTCCCACGGCAATGCCACATGGAGGGAAAGTACCTTAAATATTGTAGATAGAACATTTTACTGAAAGAAGACATTATTTGAATTTTAAAAACATTTTAAACTGCATTCATAGATCTTTAAATAATTACATAGTTGAACCGGGAATCGAACCTGTTACTCGAGAAAATTAATCAGCCTGTAGTTTTATCCTACTGATCGAAAGGCTTCATCACAAGGATTATTTTTTGCTAAATAACATAGTGTCAAAAATAAAAGAAAGACCATGAATTTTAACATTTTTAATAAAAAATTAGTCAATTTTTCAAATGCTCAAAACTAGCCACTTCTTCTTGAATACAAAGTGATAACTTTTGATTATTTCGTTCCCTGACGATTTTTTTGTCTTGTTGTGGTGGATATTTATTTATTTAAATGATGTGTACTACTCAAGTGGGTAAATTATTTAGTAATAAGTAGTTATGATTGTCAATTGTACCCTACCCCGACCCTACCCTGACTACCCTGTTTTCACTTCTAGACAAACCTAGTTCACCTTCCTATCTGACTTCTCTCTTTCAATATTTGTGTTCTGCGCACAGCAAAAATCTACGTTCTTCGAATAACCGTCTTCTACGATGTCCTTCTCACCGTTCTGGTTTCCTTAAATCTTCTTTTCCTGTCCAAGCGGTTTTTCTCTGGAATGCGCTTCCTCAGAATATCAGGATGGCTAACAATCGGTTCACATTTAAAGTAAAAGCTCGAGAACATTTACTTAAGGAGTTGGCAGACTCGTCTCACAATTAATTTGTTGCATTTCTCCTTGTATTTATTTGTATCTCTCTTCACTTTGTATATATAGTATGTATGTATATATTTATGTATGTATTCATGTATTTAAGTATTGTATTATTTTATTTTAGTCCTGTTACTTTTCTGTATTTTTGCACCTACTATGTTTTTGTCTCTGCATCACCCTAAGGTAGACTGGTAGAAAATGCCTAAGGCATTAAGTCCGCCTCTGTACGGTGTTAGTACATAAAGTTTAAATAAATAAATAAATAAATAAATTGTATGTCCATACGGCAATGTAAGCTTTTAACTTTTCAGAACAAAATTTTACATTGAATGTTAAAATTCACGGTCTTCCTTTTATTTGTGGCACTATGTTATTTAGCAAAAAATAATCCTTATGATGAAACCTTTCGATCGGTATGATTAAACAACAGGGTGATTATTTTTCCTCGTGGAACAAGTTCGATTCCCGGCCCAACCATTTAATTATTTAAAAATCTATGAATGCAATTTAAATTGTTTTTAAAATTCATATAATGTCTTCTTTCAGTAAAATGTTCTATCTACAAGATTTAAGGTACTTTCCCTCCATGTGGCATAGCCGTGGGACACCCTGTATATAAGGTATTAAGGTGTTAAAAAAATAATTGCAAGAAAAGTACGTACCTACTTGTTTAGAATTATAATCCATACTAATATTATAAATGGGAAAGTGTGTCTGTCTGTCTGTCTGTCTGTCTGTCTGTCTGTCTGTCTGTCTATTTGTCTTTCTTTCACGGCAAAACGGAGCGACGGATTGACGTGATTATTTAAGTGGAGATAGTTGAAGGGATGGAGAGTAACATAGGCTACTTTTTGTCTCTTTCTAACGCGAGCGAAGCCGCGGGCAGAAGCTAGTTTAAAAATATTTGCAAAAAAGCTTTTTAAAAAAAAAGATAACCGACTTCAAAAACTAAAAGCTCAAAAATAACTATTTCGGAAGTCGGTGGCAAGGCAACACAATTCGACCGGCAGAAGAGAAGCCACCGACTTCCGAAATAGTTATTTTTGAGCTTTTAGTTTTTGAAGTTGGTTATCTTTTTTTTTAAAAAGCTTTTTATTTTTTACTTTTTAGTTAGAGTCTCAGTGTCTGACTACGTTTTAGGGTAGCTCTCAAAATAAACTTATAATCTAATAATAAAAATCTACAATCCAAGAAAGCAAAACGCGATCTATGCGGGCAACGTCACGGGATATCTATTAGTGTTATATACTAAAACCTTCCCCAGAATGTAACAAACACTTTGCTGAGAACCGCATCAAAATCGGTTTAGCCAAACGCGAGATAATCGCGGACAAACATACATACATACATACATACATACATACATACAGGTCGAACAGAGAACCTACTTTTTTTTTAAGTCGGTTAAAAAGATTTCAAAATAACCAACCTGTTTCGGAGTTAAGCAATATTTTAACTTCGCACATAATTATTGAATATGCGCACTGTACGGTGCACGCGCACCGGCGTCGACGTCACACGCGTGGGTCGTTCACCCCTGCGATACGACATGCGACGGTGCGCAAAAAAGTATTCAACTAAATTGTTTTATTTATGTCAAAATATTAGTGCTCAAAAAAAATTTTTTTTTTGTGTTTGTTTTTCGATGTCGGGTAAGTGGAGGAAGTTCTTGCAGTTAATTTTTTAACACCTTATATATTTAGGTATATATATTTTTTTTTATACCCCTTTTTTATTTTTGTGAGTAGGAAATCATCAAATGACTGCTCCCGTCCTGGGTGCGGCGGGAGGGCGTGTCAGACTTTTACTGACTAAAACCCACTCATGTTCCTTCGATTGCCCTTTATGTTCCAGGGTCACGGTAACTATTATAAACATTCCGCAAACCTGGCAGGATACCCCTACAATTCACTATTCCGCCATCTTGGATGGAGCGCCACATTGGATTTAGAATGACGCTAAATTATTTTACTCTTAAGGTGGAGTGATTTGTGGTATGGGTGTGTGTTGATATAGAATGATTTGCTACTCTAATAGGGCATAAGTAACAGAATTGTAATCATTTAAATCATCAATACAGCTTTATAAATTAAAAATATCTATACAGGATTTCTTTTAACTGTGGAAATAGAAGCTGATTCTGGTGCTCACGACTTCTGGTGGGACTAGTCAAAATATCATTAATAAAATCACTACTAGATACTAATAGTTGTTGCCATGTTTCATGTAAAAATATTCGAACGCAATGTAAATTGTTCCTGAATAAATAAATATAATACAAATGTATTACCCATAGACCGGGTTGTGGAGGTCTAATAGGCAGTCGCTCCGTGTTAAACACTGGTATTTAGCTGAGTTATACCGGAATCCGAAAATGGGTGGTAATATTCTTTGGCGCTTACCAGTACAGGGGCGCACTGCACATTCTTCACTAAGAGCGGCAACATCGCCTGCAACTCTGCGCGGCCTAGCGAGTGCGCGAGCGCAACCGCCCAGTGGATGTCCGCTATAGCTGGGTGACTGTCCTGTAACGTAAAACAAATACTTCAGTTGGGTAAATACAATTCTCATCCATCAGTAGTCAGTCATACTTGAAAGTCAAGACAAGCTAATGGTCATTAAGCCTTGATTTAATTGAGAAGAGGGTTAGAGTTCAAATAACTGTATTGATGATCAAAACAAACACATGAGGCGCATGGCCCGGGCGGGCTGGCCGCGCTGCTCCATGTAGCGCGCCACGGCGAACAGCTGGCTGGAGGCGAGGGCCAGGCCTCGCGGACTGTACCTGGTTGTAATGTAAGTGTAGGTTCCGCATGGCGAGCGTGGCGAGGCGCATGGCCCGGGCGGGCTGGCCGCGCTGCTCCATGTAGCGCGCCACGGCGAACAGCTGGCTGGAGGCGAGGGCCAGGCCTCGCGGACTGTACCTGGTTGTAATGTAAGTGTAGGTTCCGCATGGCGAGCGTGGCGAGGCGCATGGCCCGGGCGGGCTGGCCGCGCTGCTCCATGTAGCGCGCCACGGCGAACAGCTGGCTGGAGGCGAGGGCCAGGCCTCGCGGACTGTACCTGGTTGTAATGTAAGTGTAGGTTCCGCATGGCGAGCGTGGCGAGGCGCATGGCCCGGGCGGGCTGGCCGCGCTGCTCCATGTAGCGCGCCACGGCGAACAGCTGGCTGGAGGCGAGGGCCAGGCCTCGCGGACTGTACCTGGTTGTAATGTAAGTGTAGGTTCCGCATGGCGAGCGTGGCGAGGCGCATGGCCCGGGCGGGCTGGCCGCGCTGCTCCATGTAGCGCGCCACGGCGAACAGCTGGCTGGAGGCGAGGGCCAGGCCTCGCGGACTGTACCTGGTTGTAATGTAAGTGTAGGTTCCGCATGGCGAGCGTGGCGAGGCGCATGGCCCGGGCGGGCTGGCCGCGCTGCTCCATGTAGCGCGCCACGGCGAACAGCTGGCTGGAGGCGAGCGCTCCGCGCGCGGCGGCTCCGCCCACGGCCGCGCACGCCGCCTCGAAGGCTCCCGCCGAGCCCTCGCACACCGACAGCGCACTCAGCGCACAGCCGGGCGGGTCCTGGGGAACACAAGCGGTTATTTTTCCAATTTACCGCTGCTCTTTCAAAGTAAATATCTTGGGACAACTCCAACAGAGACTATAAATATACAGTGGTCAATTTGTACCTCAGCAGCACATTGCAAGGCTAAGGTTCTCCTGCAAAAGGACTATGTGCAGTACTTAGTTCTTACCTTAGCAGCACATTGCAGTGCTAAGGTCCTGGCGCACGCACTCAGCTTCTCTTGCTGGTCGAAGCTGAGGCCGAGCCTCAGCGCAGTCGCGTGGGACATGGCCGCCGCAGCCACGGGCCCCGTCGCTTCCGTAGGTGTGAACAGCTCGTACCTGCGACATAAAGAATACATAACTATGTAGATATGGCGTAGACCATGGTAAGCAAACAAGTCACAATCTATTTGACTCGATTTACGACATACTCTAGAATGACAAAAAACTCTTTTCTCAAGAGTTTTATTAGGCAAGATATGTCTGAATATCTTTGACTCTGACGACACAGTATACTGACCAGTTCTGCATGATGGACAGCAACGCGTCGAGGCCCAGTTCCGTGGCGCAAGTAACCAACCACCGGACCATCTCGCGCCGGCGCCAATTCACCGAGGATAGCGTCATCCTTAGCACCTGAGGATTATAGCGCTGAGTGTAAAATTATGTGACTTGTCGGTTCGTAGATATTTCAAAACTTTTGTTGCGATTTGTGATACATTTGTTACTATAGCGATATCAATCGCCCACCGCGAGAGTAACAACTTTCATCCCACATTGCGAGTAGCATTTTAATATTTTTCCATGAGCAGTTGCCCACCACACACAATATCCAGGAGGATCTACCCTTTTCGTACGTACCTGCAGGCCCAGCTCGAAGGCGGCGGCGAGCAGGTCGCGGTGGTGGTGCGGCGCGGCGGGCGGCGCGGCGTGGCGCAGCGCGTCCTGCGCCAGGCGGAACAGTTGCGCCGCCGAGCGCACGTGGCGCTGTGCGGCGCCCAGAGCGGCGCGGAGCCGGCCTGGGTTTCCTCGGGCTGCGCCTGAGGGAGGACAGACACGTGACGTTATGATGAACTCGACGACACAGTAAGGGTAGCATGAGCGTGCTTGGCGCGGCGGTGTTACCTAGCAGCGCGCTGGCCAGCGCGGCCTGCTGCTGCTCGGCGTGCTGCAGCGTGTGCCAGGCGCCGGCCGCGGCCCCGCCCGCGCCCGCAGCGCTGCTGCCGTCCAGCGCGTACGCTTCTTCCACCATTGGTAATCTGGAAAGAATAGAGCACGCATTCTTGGAGAATTACAAAAGATATATGTAAAAATGATGAAATCTAAATCGACTGTTCCTGAGTTAAGAAGGGTAACCGTTTAAATATTGTCGCGACTCACCTCATAGCTCTGAGCCCGACCCGGTAGGCGAGGTCGGGGTGCTGCGGCAGCAGCGCCAGGAACAGGAAGCGCGCGAAGGTGTGCGCGGGCGCGGCGCGCGGGTGCACGCGCGCGCCCAGGCACGACGCGGGCCCGCCCGCCAGCAGCGCCGCCGCCGCGCGCGCGCACACGCCGCCCGCCGCCTCGCCCTCCACGCGCTGCAGCACAGCGATCAGCCGCTCCTCCTGCGCACGACCAACCGTCTTTATCTACATTCAAGCCACGTCAGCGCGACCGATCCGACTACTAACGCAATCACTTGCGCGAAGTGACGAAATTTGACAAAAATGCGGGTAAAATAATAGCATTTTCGGGCCGGTATCCATCAGAGCAGAGAGATGTTTCGTTTTTAAACAATAGGTATTGTGCTGGAACTAAGCGCTGATCTGATCAATTGTACGACACATCTCTGCTCTTTCGAACTCTGGTGAATTTCGGGCGACTGAGATTAGAATGTAATTGTTCCAAAATTACCAAAATTGTCCCCTGCTCGTCTTTTATTAATCTGCGGGGCGAAGACTTTTCTCTCACTTGAAATAGTGTAAAAGCCGTCAAGCTCACAACTCCTAAACAATGTGCGAATTTTTCAAATGTTTTCCCAGATTTTCTAATAATTTTTTTTTCCTTGCGACGTGATGCTAAAAAATGCTCACTTTACCAATCGGCAATTGTTTTTTATTTTTATTTAAATTATAAACCTTAACTGACTCAAGATATAGTCTCTGTGCGAACTAGGCCCTAACAACGCGCGCGAACCTGCTTGCAGTGGCGCTCCTGCGCGTACAGCCCCATGGGCAGCATGCGCTGCACGCCGAGCCCCAGCAGCGCCGCCTCCAGCGCCAGCGCCAGGTACGTCTCCTCGGGGTTCTTACTGCCCGCCACCGGCACGTGTTGGTATCTGACAACGAATTATACTAGTCAAAACAAAATAGGGCCCACCAAACTTTTTTTAGTTTTCTGCGTCGAAAATGTTTAAGAGACTATAATTAAAAATTAAATATGTGGTTTTGTAGTTGACATCGTAATAAGTCATTATTAATAAGGACTCATAGATATTAACTACTTAACCACATATTTAATTTTATAGTCACAGTATCTTCAACAATTTTGATGACAAAAAATAAAGTATGTTTGGTGGGCCCTATTTTGTTTTGATTAGTTTACATTCATCAGGTGATGAGTAACTGGCTTGTGGAGATCAGGGGGCGTACCACAAGCCCTTATAACAGTACTAGCTTTCGCCCGCGGCTTCGCTTGCGTTAGAAAGAGACAAAAAGTACTCTATGTTACTCTCCATCCCTTCAACTATCTCCACTTAAAAAATCACGTCAATTCGTCGCTCCGTTTTGCCGTGAAAGAAAGACAAAGAAACAGACAGACACACTTTCCCATTTATAATATTAGTATGGAAGTATGGATTACTTTGAAATTACTTTCAGTAGGAAAGAGACGGCGCTAAACAACGTGTTTAACGCTGTCACTTGCACACTCCTGAACAGGAATAAAATAATCTTACTTTAAACGTCATGGTAAGGGGGCTGATAGGCAGTCGCTTAACGTAGAACCCTGATATCCAGCTGAATGGTGTTACGCTGGAAACCAACGCTTTTCCAATTTCCTCTTTGTAGGGTTTCTACTTCTTTTAATGATGATAGGTTGAGTGATTTGAGTGAAGCGCAGGAAACCGTGATAGTTGAATTTATTGATTGATTAAATAATTGAATGATAAAATGAGTGCACGCGATGTGAATAATATTTGTGTACTAAAGTATGTACGTAAGTATGTAAAGTGCTGACTGAATTTGTACGTGATTGCACTATTTAAGGGGATGATGCTTCACGGTAGCCCCCAAAATTAATTTTTTGATTGATTGCCTATTTCATGTAAAAGTCATTCAATCGAGTTATACGCACTTTGAGAACTGTTTTGATGATTTAAATGATTTCTGTGACTAATGGACTATTACAGTCGCACTCGCAAGTCATTCTATATCAACACACACCCAGACACTGAACCAGACACAGAGAACCTTGAACATTCACCTTTAATAAACTTTTTAATTAGACTAGGCAAAAATAATGTCTTTTTGCATTCTGGAATTATGCAGGCCACACCGCCAGCTAGCGGGCGGGCTAAGCGGGCGAACGTAGTTTCACCTCTTTACATACTTCGGTTCACACCGCGAGCTACCGACTAACCTAACGAGCTAAGCTAACGAAATATCCGACGATTCCAGCGAAGCTACTCGTTCACCTCGTTGGCGCGCCCTCGCTTAGCTAGCTTAGCTCGCCCGCCAGCCCGCTCACCCGGTTCGTTGCCCGTTCTCCACGTTTCGAGTAGACTAGTCCCCCGCTTCGCTCGCTCCGCCCGTCGCTCGTCTGTCCGTAGTTTTCGGTGTGAACCCCATAGTCTAGCACGCCAATATTTCGCTTAGTTTGTATAGTTTCATTCGTTCACTTCGCCCGCCCGCCAGGCCCGCCCGCCCGCTAGCTGGCGGTGTGGCCTGCGATTTAGTGAAAACAAATAAATAGAGATACGCGCTCTGCCACTTTTGACAGAATGCCAGAAAATCGCAAACACCCACACTGCTTAGTCAACGAAGTAAGAAAACCATTAAAGCAGAAGCCCTGTCGTTGTTTTGTAAGAGATGCATGGATTGTTGCTCTTCACTTCAGAACGGATTTTGTATAAGAATAACAAATAGGCTACAAAACATTACGATATACGATCCCAGGGGAGCTGTAGCAGAAGACCTGACCGCCGAAGCACTGGCCTAGGGGCCCAGTGGGGGATGCTGACTGGGCCCCCCTATTGTATTGATTGATCTATCGATAGATTAAGACACAATGATGCATTTACTACGAGTTAAGGTTATTCAGAAAACTAGCTTAGGCCCGCAACATCATCTGTGGAAATATCGATTATTTTATTGACATAAAGGTAGAAATGTATGTAGTAATGTAGGTAGAAATGTGTCAACGCTAGCGTGTAGTTGCCTAACCTTTTAAAAGCGATAGCCGGCTGTCGGGCTGCTATTGTCTCTCTATTGTGTCTCGAATTACGTGTGTTCGAAGGTTTAATTTACCTCGGCGGCAGGCCAGTGTTGGGTTCCTCGTCTAGATAGGCAGTGTGTAGCCGAGGCGAGGCGCGCTGGTCTTCGGGCGCGAGGCAGGCGTCGGCGAGGCACTCGTAAACACACCAAATGGCTTCTAACGTCCATCCTGTCCAACATCTGCTATCTGAGAAGAAAACAGAGTAATTTAGTTGATTTATGCACGTTTTTTAGGGTTCCGTAACTTCCGTACCGCGAAAAGTAAAAACGGAACTTTAATAGGATCACTTTGTTGTCCGTCAATCCGCCTGTCAAGACCCATTCTCAAAAACGCGTCGAGATATCAAGCTGAAATCAATATCATATACTCGGATCCGCTATCTCTCAAAGCTGTGAAAAAAAAATGAAATTTCTAAATCATCGCAATAAAAAGATACGTCTGTTTATACTGCATATTTAGACATTTGCAAGGGAATCAAAACTTATAGGGTACTTTCCATTGTCCTAGAATCATGAAGCAATGTCACGTAGCACAAGTAAAGGAAAAACTCCGAAAACCGTAAATATGTAGATATATCACAAAAAAAAAAACAATTTATGGAACCCTCATTGCGCGAGTCCGTCTCGCACTTGACCGGTTTGGACTCGCCCTTTTACTCGTACGTGTGATCAAGGCATAGTTCTTGATAAAAAAAACCTTTTTTAAAACAAGCTTTTATTTAAATGCGCTTTGTTTTTAAAAAGGTTTTTTACCTTATTTTTATTTTATATTAATAAGATGAAATTTTTTTTTTATCCTGCATTGTCATCCGAACTGACCGTGCACCAAATTTCAGCTCAATCGGTTAAGGGTAAGTGCCTTAAAATTAGTAGTAAAGGTCATAGCTCATAACAGCCACCCGGCAGCCACTCCGCACCGACTCGCTTCCTGCGGCTAGTATTCTTTATATGGATTTGTATGGGCATGCGCTCACTATATCAACTCCGTAGCGTCACCGGATCGCCTCGCTTATAAGGCGAGTCGGTGCGGAGTGGCTTCCGGGTGGCCGTAATGAGCTATGACCTTAAGATTCCACCGGGACAAACATAGATTGCAAGTTAAATGAAAGCTTTTAAAAAGAAGCTAGGCGCACCTCTCCCGATACACCTCTGCGAGTGCGACAGCGCGCACGTGGCGGCGCTGGAGAGGCAGGTGCCGAAGTCCATGTGCGCGCACACCTGGCTGAGCTTGGCGCGCTCGGCGCACGCGCCCGCGCACGCGTCCGCGCCGCCGCACGCCGCCGACGACGACGCCTCGCCGCCGCCCGCCGACTGCCAGCGCTGCTGAGACACCTCCTGCGCGACACGTGACAACGTCATAAAACTATCAATAAAAATAATACCAGCCTATAACTGCCCCACTGCAGGGCTAAGGCCTCTTCTCATACAGAGAAGGCACGATGGCGATTTCAGACTTATATTCACAAAAAAAGGGCAACTGAAGGAACAGGAGTGGGTATTAGTCAGTAAAAGCAGGCGTCCGTCACTCGCTCAAGGCCACGCGTTTTATGCCTACCGCTTCGCGTATCGTCGACGATACAACGAACACCGGGCTGTCGCGCGCCCGCCTGAGTGCTCGCGCGTCACGGGTACAGCGCTGACTATCAAAATGCCGAAACCACGTAATTATTGCGTGATTATTGTGCAATTCCCCTGTTTCCCAATTCTCCTGTTTTCCTTTTGATTATTTATTAAAATTATTCACGCGGTTTTGGATATTTTCGACACTAAAATATAATAATCGGGAATTCAAGAAACGAAAAATATGCATCAGTCATTTTATTAAACTAAAAAATATTTGATCAACAAATAAAAAAATAATTGTTTTTCTAAAACATTCGTTTTATTGCCATTATCGTCATACGTACAACCCTAGTACATTCGCTAGATGACGCAATCGCACGTGGGTCGCGCGGCGGGCAAAGCAATCTCAACTGTCTTTGTGCGTGCTTATGGTACATTTCTCCTTGCAGCAAACAGCTGGTATTATTATTATGATTTTGTAGGTAATTATAGCGTAGGTATTTTCGTTTTTGTATGGGAGTGAAGTATCTGTTACGTAGTAACTATTTATTAATCTGTGGTAAAAGTCTGACATGAAGGGAAGGGAGAAATCATGATTTCCCATTTCACAAAAAAAAAAAACATTATAAAACTACTTTTCAAAAATGTTTTTAGTTTTAGTCATTTCGACAATGTGTTGGATACCACCAAAAAGCCTCTCTTCGTTTAAATAAAAAAAAAACGAAAATAATCATAACTTGTTGAAAATCCCACTATGAGGTTATCTCTTTTAATCCTACTACACGCGCTAGCTTCCCCACAGCCTTACCTGCGCAAGCCAGTTTGCGCGAGTAAGACTGTGGTGAAGCGCGTGTGGTGTGCCCGTTAGTTTGCGAGGCGTGGAGACGCGTGTTCCACATTGTACGCTTAATTAATAATTAAATTAATCTGGACTTAACGCACGCGGCATTATCGACCGATAATAAATATTCTGTGTGACAGAGGTTTTAAGTGTTTGATGATCTTTTTATGTAAATACTGTTTATCCAATACATAAACATTTGGTATTTAACTTCAGGTGACTTCATTACCTGTCGATGCCTCATGGCGCGTGCGGCGCTGACGGCGAGGCGGAGCGCGGCGGGCGCGCGGCCGTGCGCACGCAATGCCTCGATGCGCGCTCCCACCACTGGCAAGTGTTCTGCGAGGAAATACAAAATATTTATTTATTTATCATTTACTGGCTTTCGCCCGCGGCTTCACCTGCGGTGATGTCGAAACCATTACAGCCTCAGTACCAATGACAACAACATAAAAAATAGCATTTTGTTTAGTCCGCCTCATAGACCGGCCAAAAATACGTGACTCGTATTTTTTGATCAAATTTATAAAAAATACAAAGACAAAGAGCAACAAAGTTCCGCAGTACGGCTTTGGACGTCACAGTCCAACAAAAAATGTATCAGATCGTGACGTCACGCGAAACTTCAACACACTGTATCGTCGTCGTTTTTCGTATACGAGAAAAAAGAAAAAATACGTGTCCAAAATTTTTTGATAATCTGATTGACGGACTAATTACTTCTTTTTGTCGTCTCGCCTATTTAAGTACCTCTGTAGGATTGAAATGACCAAAAATCCTTTCTCAGTGGATACTTGCTCTTCACAAAGAACATACTCCTTAAGTTTCTCGTTTCTAAGATCAGCTGTTTGGTCTGTGCGTTGATAATATCACCCGCGGGGTTATTACCTATGAAACAGCAATGAGCAATATTTGCGCAGAGATCGCGCGATCACCGCGCGATCGTCAAAAAAAATCGTATTATGTATGAACCGATTGCTAATCGCTCGCTTATTGTTCTAATGCACTTATGGCTACGATGACGATAAAGTAGCAATCGCTGGAACTAATTAAATATCACCTTTAACAAAAAAAAATAACTTTGCTCTTAAAAACCATACTAAATACGAAACCACCAAACGAAAAATGCATATTTTAGTTAACTGATTGCTCCACAGAGGCAGCACTATCGCTAGATTGCTATTTGACGTGACGTATTTTGAATTGACGTTTGAGCAGCAAATATTGCTAAATTATCGCGATCGCTCGGCTATTGCAAGATACGTAATCCCGGTGCCGGTCAGTCAGTGAGTTTGTTGATTGTCGATATATAGACGAGCAAAACATTCAACTGGATTGGTGTTGCCGATGATCAGGTTTTTGGCATTAGTGCCGATTCTCTTATTCACAAACTTACTTAAACTCAAGTCAAGTGCATCTTTCTCTTTCATTTCGTTAAGAAAAGGACCAGAAGATAAAATATTAGTTAAGTCCTGTCAAATTTAGACACTCCTTAAATAACTTAGACGCGAGTAAAAAGATGGCGACTAAATATACGCCAATTTTCTTCAGGCGCTGTCTAATTTACCAGAAAGATGCATTAAATTTAAAGGACTTGTCCAAAATTTGTATAGAGCATTGCCCTGACAAAAAATATGTATTACATTGACATACAGTACCTCATAATAAAGCTTACAGGTATGTATTTATAATAGTTTAAGTTTGATGAACAGAGAAGAAGCGAAAGATACAATAAATTAGATTAAAAAAATGAGCCTGAACATTTTGAATAGCAACGAGTCGGAGGCAAAACAATACAAGAAAAGGTGTTGTCAATAGATATAAAAGTCATTTATTTATTAGGCCCGTATTAGATTTGTTTCTTTCTTGATATTATAATGGTGAGTTTTGTGAGATTAATGCTCAGTAATTATCTTTGTTATACCTTTCAAACGTTGCGCGTTTTCAAAACAGGCCACGATATTGATAGTTAAGTTTGTGAACAAGAGAATCAGCACCATTATCTATCTTTAGTAGCGGTCCATGTGATTATGGTGATTCCGAAACTCTCTCTCACTCACCATGCCACAAAGGCTGTCCATCCTCGTTGAACTTCGGGTAGGGCAGCAGCGTGGTGGTGGTGGAACTGCCAGGCTTCTCCGGCTTATCAGGGTCAGTGTACTCGTCACTGCCCAGGATGTTCTTCAGGTGTTCGTTCTCCCAGGATATGTCTACCGCGTCCAGCGCCCTGAAAAGGCACAAAAATCAACAAATATCCTTGGACATATATTAGTTATATGTATATGACCATCTAAACCCAAACTAAGCAGAACTATTATGGTAACCAGACAAGTGATATACGCGTTATAGATAAATTACACCCCCAGAAACGGAAAAAAACAATAATTATCATTACCCCCATAACCCCCGGCTTCGCAGTCAGGGTCACTAACCACTAGAGCGACCGGCCATCAGGTATAAATGTGGTTTGTTCTAAAATCAGAGACGCGAGGTCAAATTGAAGTAAATTGGGATGTAAGAGTTCGAAACTTTTAAAAGGATTTTAGCGTAAACATAATGGCATAAGTTGACCCCTGCGGTTTCACACGCGTTTTGTTAAATTTTTGAAAAAAAAAAATGGGTCACAGCATGATGTTATTTTGCCTATGCATTAGTCTGATGTATAAGCTATATTGTTGTTAGGTTTATAAAATAGTTTATAGTTTTTGTAGGTATTTTTTTTGGATTATCTGTTACTTTCGGATAGTTTCGGTTACGGGCATTAGATTTTAAAAGTATTATTATTAGAATATGGGTGAAGATCATTACATAGTATAAAACAAAGTCGCTTTTCGCTGTCAGTACCTATTAATGCATAAATCTCCAAAACTATGCAACGGATTTTGATGCGGTTTTTTAATAGATAGTGTGATTCAAGAGTACGCTTTATAAGTATTATATATATGCATAGTACAGAAGGGTAAAGTCGAGATTTTCTAAGATTTTGTGACACCTGAGCGAAGCTGCAGTGGGTCGCTAGTGAATAAAAAACAAGACGCGCGTGGCTGTTTTATAAAGACAAATTTTGTCATAACATGTATTATTGAGACTCCTCCCGATCCGATTTTTTTCTATTTTAATATTTTTACGGTTTTCTAAAGATTTTGTTACGGTTACCGAGCTCCATAATATAACATCCTTGATACTTACTTATGAAAAACTGTCCGAGGCGTCAGCTGCGGTGCAGATCTTTGGTTGTTTAGTCTTAGTCTCTTACTCGCTCTCCTGTATTCGCGTTCATAACTGCAAATAAAATTCGAGATCATAAATCATAAAGTTTGTGTAAAAGAAAATCGGCACCATTGTCTTTTGACGTTAGTATCAAGGTTATTATTATTGACAACTACGACATAAAACTACCGCAAAAATGTTTCTAGTTTTAGTAATTTTGGAAGTGTTGAATACCACCAACAGCCTGATTTTTCGTTTAAATAGAAAAAAAAAACTAAAATAATCATACCTTAATAAAAACCCCGCCATGAGGTTATCTCTTATGCGCCTACTACACGCGCAAGCTTTACGACGGTCTTAACTGCGCAAACTGGCTTACGCAGGAAAGAAAAATAAGAGCGTGTTGTTGGTAAAACTGTATACCAAAAACGGTATGCGCTGCTGTACAGCGCAACCTACGCATTGTTCTGACCTGCGCAAACGGGCTTGCGCAGGTAAAACTGTTTGGAAGCTTATGCGTGTGGTAGGCGTATTAGACATTATTTTCTAAAAATTTGTGGCGAAAAATGTATCATAAAACTTACTTATTAGGCCTAGATTCTTCGTCGGAACTCTCTGAATGGGAATGCATTTCTCTTCTCTGTCTTTCTCTATGTCTTTCTCTGAAAATATAAATAAAAATATTTATAGAACTTATATTAATATTATTTGGTGAAAACATGCAAGTCTGAAGAATCTCAGAATGTGGGGACGGTGCTGTATGCATAACAATTAATTGTCAAGAATTTCCGCAAAACAATGCCTGTGTATAAAATCTCGTGTAACGTGCACCAATGTTTATCTGGGCTAATTTTCCTTAATAGCTTTGCCCAACTTAAAATTGTAGGCAATATTTTATTTCCATAACATGGCTGTGTCACCTAAAAAACTACTGTTCTTCATGGGTACATTTAAACCAATTAGCAGAATGCGTTTTCGACTCGGCTCACCTGTCTCTCTCCTCTCTTTCGCGCAGTCTCTCTCTGTCCCTCTCCTCCCGGTCGCGGTGTCTCTCTCTGTCCCTGTCTCTGTGGTCCCTGTCTCGATCCCTCTCGTTTCTCTCCCTTTCTCTCGCGTACTGAGGAACAGAATGCAGATGGTTGTATTCAAATTAAAATAAAGCGTATCTTTGACTCTCTTAGGAGTAGGACCCTAGCTCACACGCTCAAGACATTTATTACGGTGGCGCGTTTTTATTATTCGATCTTTGATCACATTTCGTGCTTTATGCAAAATTGTTTAATCCAACACTATATATTTTTTATTTTTCTCTGAATTGTCAAGTTCCTGAATAAAATTAAAAGTTGAAGTAAGAATTCGGTGCAAATATCTATGTGTGTAACTTATTAAAACCACATACCAAAGGAAAGGACCGGTAGTCTGGATCCTCAGTAGGGCACACTTCCACGGCGGACCACTTCTCCAAGAGATGCCTCCACTGGGTCCTATGATGCTTGTTACTGCCAGGGTCCAGAACTATGCTGACCCATAGGGCCCCTAGCTGTTCCCACAACTGCCTGCACTTCTCCGTCATGGGAGTATTCTGATTCCTCCATAGCAGTAGCCGAGGATCTGATAGGAATTGTTCTGTCATAAGCATCAGCATCCGTGGACCGTTCGAGTCTTGTGCGCGGAGCATTTCTCTAACCTAGAATGTAAAACGAGTGCTGTAAGTATGCTTATTCTCTCTCTGTCTTATTAAGGACTTGGCGAATCTCTTTTGGAACCGCAAACCGGTTGGTGTAGACCGTTCCCTCCATGAGAGTTAAAATGGAGTGAACGATCTACTCCAAGCGATTTGTATTCACCTGAATCCTGTTAGACTGGAAGCCAACCCTGGTATATGAAAAGGCTAGGGAGATTAAACTTACCTTAGAAAATAATGAGTTAAGTTGTTTATTTGCATTGTAGTATGTCCCCTGTAATAAGTATGCTCGCACTTGTTCGCAGACCTAAAACAAACGCAAACGATAAAAAAAACAATTTAAGACTGAAATGAGATGGATGCTAGCAGAAAGTCCGAAGCACAACATAAAGTGTTATTATTTATTTTAAAAACTTTGGGTTGCACCGTCTAATCTCACTCTGTCAATGCCGGAAATGTGCGAGAGATATACTTAGTACTCTTTTGTTTAAAAAAAATACAGACTATAGGCACACTGGCCCGTCCAAGTTCCCACAAACCTGCTGTTCATCCAAGTGCCAGGCGTGGTGTGCGTCGGGCGGGGGTCCGGCCGTGGGGTCGGGCGCCCCGCAGATTCTGTTAATAGCAGACCGGGCCTGTAGGACCTCGTCAGCCAACCTCTGCGCTGTCGGCAGCACCTCCGTGTGATGCTCTGCTATTAAGTACTGCACGAACTTCTGGAGCTGTTGTCTGTCCATCTGCAGGAGGGTTTCTGGAAGGAAATTTTGTCATAAAAATTCATCGAATATCGTATTTTTTTTTTGTTTTTCGCTCATTCTTTTCCCTGGATATCTACGATTTGAAATAAGCGGAAATTTTTCGATTAACTGACCGAATGCAAAAGGGCATTGGTTTAATTGAAATAAGTTGTCGTGGCTTTGATATGCTTTGTTTCTTTTACCAACAAAATTCCACAAGTTTCTTTATCAGCATAGTGAAACAGAATGGATGTCTTTGTACACTTTTTTAAGTCCGTCATGATCGCTCATGATTATCCAAAGTATTAAAAAAATGTAGGGAGGAAATCTGGACATTCAATGAAATTGCCAATCCACCTGGAGTAATCGTGGTAATCAATGCTCGTGCCTTCCCTGTAGGAAGTCTGCATTAGGCCTGCAGTGAGACAGTAATAAGCTGGTGTAACCTTACCTGAGATAGGCACCCTCAGCCTGACGGAGTCTGCGTTTCTGATGCGGTACAGCGCCAGCGCCACCACATGCTGGCACCAGAAGATGTCGCGAGCTTCGCAGCTGCACGTCACTCCAGTGATCTTGCATCTGGGTTACAATAGAAACGGTGATGTATATTCTCTCTAATTTTAATTGAATCCCGTGGCGTTTTTGAGTGAGTGTAACCAACGCTATTGAAGGGGGGCCTGTTAAAAGTTTAGTGTTATCTTTGGCACAATATGGTCAGAAATAGTCTAAACATGTGGATGTGTTAGATTGAACTTTTAGAGGAAGCTCTCTGTTAAATCAAGGTATCTTGAAAGGTTAAAATATGTGCAGTGGTAACTGTTATCGCGTAATTTAGCTTAGATATTCTCTGTCTCTGTTTTACCTTTGCAGTTTGCCAGTTGCACGAGTGCCAATAATATTGCTTAGTTGTAGCAACGTTTACTTGTCTTGGCCTTAAGGTCATAGCTCATTAGAGCCACCCGGCACGCACTCCGCACCGACTCGCCTTCTGCGGCTAGTATTCTTTATAATATGGACTTGTATGGGCATGCGCTCACTATATCAACTCTGTAGCGTCACCGGATCGCCTCGGTTATAGGGCGAGTCGGTGCGGAGTGGGTGCCGGGTGGCTCTAATGAGCTATGATCTTTAGACTCCTACAGTTAAGGAATAAATGTACATTACTAAACACTTACTTTGGCTCAGAGCACTATACCAGTCACTGTTACACGACTGTCAAACTCTCTATTTATCTCGTCCTAATCCATACTCAGTACGTCTAAAGTACTCAAAAATGTATACTATGGCTAAGCATAGTTTTGGCTTAGTATAAGGTTGACTTTCGTCAAAATCATTGCTAAAGTGCCGCCAACTTGTACGATTTTTTGTTACTTAACTCTGGCTAATGCTAAGCCGTAGTTTAGTAACGGCTATTTATCCTTAATATTTTAAAGCCCAATTCATTAAAATTTATTTATCCATGACATATTTTTAAAAGTCTCACAACTTGGCTGTAGAGAATAGTACTATCGTAAAGAAAATGACAATCACCATTATTGGAAGTGACAAAGTTTTCTACACAATGGCCATTATGCCGGGTACATCGGCCTTTGGGCAAAAAGTGCCCTTTTGGAATAAACAATAGTAGGGCCTTTGTGACCCTTTCTATTAAAACTTCTTTGTTTCCTAAGCTATGGTTGAAGGAACTATTTATTTCGCTTGCGTGAACTATGAGGCTTTTTTTAAGGCGAGCGGATTAAACAAACAGTATTTTTGATTGATTTTTGGCTTCGCTCTTTCTTGTGAATGTGTTTTGAAAACGAAAGAGTTTCATACACATTCACACCTACCTATATCCTTTATTTTACCCCGTCAATAGTTGATTTTTTTAAAAACGTGTGTTTTATGTGTTACTTATACTATATTACTCGCTGATAACGAAGCTTTATACTGATGAAAGAATTTGTATAATCGGTTCACTAGTTTTGGCGTTTGTCCATTGCAAACGAAAAAGTAAACACATCTTTCCTCTTTATAGTATTAGTATGTAAATGTTACTCTACCTGTCGAAGGAGACAGTGACCCTGTATAGCCTTTCCGGATCCGAGCAGGGAGGTACTGCGGCGGGCGCGCGTACCACTCCGCTCAAGTGGAACCCTGGAAACATCAGAATTTTATGTTTAGTGACTGTTCTTAAACTATAGTGACGTGGCTATTATAGCCGTGGAGTCAAAAATGTGGGGCCCGCAGCTACAGGGACCCAAAACCAGCGAGTGAGTACTTGTGTTGCCGTACAACATTAAACGATTGAAAAGAAAATCATCATCTCCCTAGTCTTTTCGAAGTGAGAAATTAGTATATTAGAGGAAACTTGAAAGTAGCACTAGTAGCAGAGCAGATAAGTTGAAAGGAAAACGTTTGTCGTGGTATAGGCATGTGAAGAGGAAGGATATGTATGAATGTAGAGGGTTGGAAGGGGAGAGGAACACCGAAGAAAAAATGGATGGATTGGGTGAAGATGATATGAAGGGGAATGGAGTAAGTGATAGCAAGACGAGTGACAGGTTAGTATGGACCCCAAGTAAGGATGAAGGAAGGTTTGGGTCGGTTTCCAGTATATCTAAATGAAATTGAATACCCCTGGTCTCCTAGCTAAGTCATCTAGTTGATGAGCGACCCGGTCTAAGCTCGGCACAGGTGTTACAAATTCTTTAAATCACGGCTTTTCTCTAGTATAGCCTCCCTTTTGAATCATTCTATCTAATTAACCTTTTAACGACCAAACGACAGCCGGCAGTCGCGCTGCTATTGTCTTTCTATTGTGTCTCGAATCACGTGTGTTCAAAGGTTAAAAAACCCGCATTAAATTCCGTTGTGTAGTTTTAAAGATCTTAGCATACTTAGGGACAAACAGACAACGGAAGGCGATTTTGCTTCATACTGTGTAGTGGTTATGAATACCTTTTATATTTCTTATACTTACAATTTAGCGCGGAAGAAGAAGAAACAAAAGAGAACTTTGATGGAACAGAAACTTATTCCAAAAATACCAAACAGCAAGTCCCTTCAACTTTATTACGGCAGACATGTTAGAAAGTATATTTGCATCAACTTAACGACTCCAAACTGTTTAATATTTTGTAAATAGCCCATTAGAACGGCAACAGTTTACAAAATAACTGGCTGCCATTAATATTTTAACGGCTATGCTGTTAAATTTGAACGAATTTAAGTGTTCACATCCTGTAGCTATTTTTGAAATCAACCTGTATACATGGTAAACATGCCAGACCCTATTAATTTTGCGGCTTTGGGGACAGTATACGGAAATTCGTCTGCGACTACTTCAGCTGACAATGATCTGTCAATTTAATTGAATTGAAAGTAAATACGTAAATAAATATCTTGGGGCAGGTCACATATGGCTGTTTAATCTCATACTAGGCAGAGGCAGTACTACTACTACTATTGTATGATTGTGTGAGGTTCATATAAACGGTTTTCCTTGTCCTTCTTTCTTTCTTTTGTTTATAGATAACGCTCAGAACCAACAATCATAGTCATGGTATACAGGGTGTCCCACGGCTATGCCACATGGAGGGAAAGTACCTTAAATCTTGTAGATAGAACATTTTACTGAAAGAAGACATTATTTAAAATTTTAAAACAATTTAAATTGCATTCATAGATTTTTAAATAATTAAATGGTTGGGCCGGGAATCGAACTTTGTCAACGAGAAAAAATAACCACCCTATAGTTTTATCATACCGATCGAAAGGTTTCATCATAAGGATTATTTTTTGCTAAATAACATAGTGTCACAAATAAAAGGAAGACCGTGAATTTTAACATTTGATGTAAAATTTTGTTCTGAAAAGTTAAAAGCTTACATTGCCGTAAGGACATACAATTGACAATCATAACTACTTATTACGAATTAATCTACCCACTTAAGTAGTACGCATCATTTAAATAAATAAATATCCACCACAACAAGATCGTCAGGGAACGAAATAATCAAAAGATATCACTTTGTATTCAAGATTTCAAGAAGAAGGGACTAGTTTTGAGCGTTTGAAAAATTGACTAATTTTTTATTAAAAATGTTAAAATTCATGGTCTTTCTTTTATTTTTGACACTATGTTACTTAGCAAAAAATAATCCTTGTAATAAAGCCTTTCGATCGGTAGGATAAAAGTACAGGCTGATTAATTTTCTCGAGTAACAGGTTCGATTCCCGGCCCAACCATTTAATTATTTAAAAATCTATGAATGCAGTTTAAAATGTTTTCAAAATTCAGATAATGTCTTCTTTCAGTAAAATGTTCTATCTACAAGATTTAAGGTACTTTCCCTCCATGTGGCATAGCCGTGGGACACCCTGTATAAATATCACACATCGATTTCTCGTGGGTGGAAATCGAACCTGGGACGTCAGGTTTGGTAGACAAAGTCGCGAACCACTAGACCAACAGGCCAGTTAAAAAAATCATCCTTTTTATGCTAAATACCAAATTACGTGATTTTGGCATAACGTAGTCTAAATATTGGATAAAGATAAAGTTTAACATTGGTATTTTCCCCTAATTAGTATCAATTAAACAATATTGAGTAATAAATTACATGAAAGAGCAGACGAATATTCATCATGAATACAGATACCATGGTGGTGAAGAGATATCACCACCCTGGGTTGACTGCGAAAAATTGCCTGCGGCATTAAGTCCGACTGTGTACCTACCGTTGTGCATAAAGTGTAAATAAATAATATTCCACACTATACCAGTAATGGATTGTTCATTAACTTTAAAATAAGCCTTTTCTGCAGGGTCAATTCTTTTAAAAATGTCAATTTCATTTTTTTTTTTACTTTTCTAGTAAAATTTTGACAGATAAATTTTAATGGTCTAAACCACGGTCCAAAAACGCAGACAAGGAAATTAAAAGAGCCAATGCACCCGATATTATAATATCCGTCGGGAGCTAATTACATAACACTCAGATTTCCGAACCAATTTAGAGTTCTCACGAACACGGAAGAAAGACTTCGAATTCAAGTGCATTCGTTCACAATATAGTGGCACCCTAGTTACTGGTGAATAGATTCGGCACGAAATTGTTCGAGTCGAGTAATCATAGCGTCGAGTTCTAAAGCAAATCGATTACGATTCGTCAAGCTTTGAAATTCGAACTCCTTTGCTTTGTGCAACTTTTTTTTTCTTCTCAATTTTTCGTTTTAGAACGCAATTTCAAAGAGCGTGTTTCTGAGATTCGTTTTATTATTGTCGATGATAAAATAATTATTTGTTTTAATTATTATTTTCTTTTTCTGTAAATACTTACTGTAACTGTTTTATGTACAAACTTTCATCGCATATTTAACCTCAACGGGGTTGATTTTCAAAAATGCAGATTAGTAAGCCTAACCGTCATAAAAAAACCACATAAATACTGTTACAGCTAACTTCAAGTTTCAGCTTGGAATTTAATATTTGTATTGTAATACCGGGAGAATTTTATTAAAAGTAGCAATTTTAAGAAAATTTTGACTTACTTTTTACGATAAAACGAGATTCTTAAACTACTTATAGATCTTGTATAGAAATGTTACCTTATGACGTCACTAAGTACCTAAGCAATTCAATTGCGTAACTATTTAATGATTACAAAGCATCTAAAATCTATTTTTACAGTTAATATATTTTTACATTCCAATAATATCCTTATAATACATGTTAAAATAATAAAAAATTAAAAACCTAATTTGTCTGTAAACGTTATTCTTTCTATTAAAACAAATTTTATTTCTACAAATAGTATGTTGTACAAAAAGCCTGACGTAAATAAAAACCATTCAACTGCTATTACACCCTCAACAATACTTTCCTACGCATGTCCAATGAGAACACAATAATAATTTATTGATAGGTAAATCTAAAAAGTGTAATTGAAAACGACCAGCCAATTACTGATTATCAGCTGCGGGAACGAATCAAATATTTTTTATTTAACAATCAATTACTCAAGTATTTAGCGCGGTAAATCGCAACGCAACGGATCAATGCGAAATCGAACGCAACAAAAAAATGGCGATTTGGTTCGTAAAGAAAAAACCCGTATTCGAAAGCGTTTTGTGTAACAAACAATAGTGGAAGAACTATAAAATTGTTTCGTCGCAATACGGTTGAGTTTCGAATGTTTCTGGAGCGATTTAAGACACGAAGTCCCTTTGAAAGGTTTTTGTTGGTCGAAAAACTTAAAAAAATGTTAGCACAGCTGCGTTGGCTCGACGTTTTTACTGCGGTAATTTATCGCTACACATTGCGTCGCCTCCAATCATCATTCTGGATTAAATCTGGCAAGACCTAAGTTATCACATTATTTTGATATCGATTTAAGAATTTGTTTCAACTAGCAGGCCTACAGACCTATTCAGTATGTTCTTGGCTAAAGAAAAATCTCTTAGAAAAGTGTCAAATTTTCTCATAAAAGGATTTGGTTCAAATTGATCTAGCTGGTTGTTCTCAATTTTGACAATTGGAGTTTTTTTTATACTATAATCGAACAGTATCCGTAGAGTTTCTCAATAGAGCGAGACCTGTGTATACGTTATTATGTGAGCAATTAGTTTTAACTCTATAGTTGATGAGATATTTCCAATTCGTGTATAAATAAACGTTGCTGAGCATGCTGGGCTTCGAATTATACCTGTCCCTGTCGCACTACTGGCAACTAATGCTTGTTAAAAGTTTAAACGTTACGAGTTTGACATGTTTTTTGTGTCTTTGTGCCCTCAAAAGCTAATAGAATGGATTTATTGATTGGGTTATAATGGTGCCAATTCTCTTGTGCACAAACTTAACCAAAACTAAGTTCAGTGCATTGTTTTCTTGCCATTCCATTATGTAAAGGACAGATGATAAAATATAAGTTTAGAACTGTCAAATTATAATTTTTAATTATTAATTTAGACGCTTTACTTCAGGCGTTAATTGATTTGAACGGATTAAAGTAAAATGTATCTTATGTCCTTTTCTTTATAAAATGGAAAGAGAGCATTTAACATAAATTTAGTTAAGTTTCTGAACAAGAGAATAACAAGAGAAACGGCACCAATACCGTTGTTTCAGAACAAAGCTAAAATCTCAATCCTTAGCATCAGGAAATGAATAGGGCCGTGTTGGCCTCAGCGTAAACCTGACAAACTAGCCTACGGTTACTTGTTGAATGGCCCTGCGGCTTTACAATTACACTGGTCGTACAACTTTATATAAGTATGTAATCCTATTCTATGTTGAAAACCCTTTCCAAGGGTACTTCCTTCATTGCTACAAGCGCTACCGTAATTGCAACCTTAATGATATAACATGAATTACATCGCCGATATAAATGTCGACTTGTAGTGAATATAAATCTGAAATCGCCAAACCGAATTGAGCAAGCGTGGTGCTCAATGCTCGTGCCTTCTTGTATGAGAAGAGGCCTTTGCAATGCAGCGGGACATTAAGGCTGGTATTATTATTATATTAAGATCTTCGCTGTTTGGCCCCTTGATTTAGTGATCTGAGGCTGGATGTCCCGTAATCTGTGCTCTTTTAGCAGATATAAGTTCTAATAGTTACCGCGCCCCAGTACATAAAGGGCAACCGAAGGAACATGAGTGGGTTTTAGTCAGTTAAAGTCTGACATTCCCTCCCGCCTAGCCGGGAGAAGTCATTTGATGATTTCCCATCCATAAAATAATTAGAATGCTAACACCTTCAGAAGCAGAAATTCTCTTATCACCAGATCATGGCTGGTAGTAATACAATTACGTGTAATTACAGCTGATTGCTGAGCTAACAATGGCGGACGCCTTGACCCCGCTATTGACCTAGATACATTTATCCAGGTCAAATTACAGCCGTACGCTCGAGTACAGAGGTGTTGCGATCAGAGGTACAACTGATAATAAGATATTCATTTGTATGGCTGGATATCGATAGAATAGCTTTATGATGTGTGTGTTTCATGGCGAGATAAATAGACGTTACTAAGCACTGACTTTGGCTTAGCACTATACCTGTCACTGTTACACAACTGCCAAACGTCAAGTGCACGATAGAGACGGGAACATGGCTAAGCCACTTAGTAACGTCTATTAATCTCGCCATTAGAGTTAAAAACACTGTCAAAATTTGTTTTTTTTTTTTATTATTTCTTATAGGCTTGCTCTTGATCCTAGACTAGCCCGAGGGCATAGACGGGGCCTACGATAGAGCGAGCTCAAGAGCTCATCCAAAAGATGCCTCATGCACTCGTTAGATTAGTTTTCACTGACCAACGGAGATAGATTTGGTCCAGGAAAAGGATCTAAGCATTTTTATTCGTATATTTGTTTGAATCCGCTAAAAGCACACGTTGGTGTGCGAACGATTTCACGGGCAAAAATATTCGTAACACTTAACTAGGTGCTACATTAAATTACTTATTATTAGTAGTATTCATGAATCATTATCATTGTGCAAGTTTTTGTTATTCAACAATGAATCTTAAAAACAGTTAAGTACATAAGATTTACTAGCTTGAATTCATTTCAGTTCTTGTTTTTAAATAATAAGATATATAACAATAAAATATTTCTTATTATAAAACTTGTGTCAGTCAGTATTCAAGATGTGATTTTCAGTAACCATTTACTTCGCTAAACATTTTGTACGTATTAATACTATTTTAACAAATTTATCATTTTGAACTCATTTTTAGGATGTCCGATATTTTAGAAAGTTGTTAGGTTTAGAATTACATTAATAACGACGGCTTTCACGATTTTATATTCGGCATAACGACTTCATATTTCGGTATATTTATAGCTAAATCTTTATCTCGAGACTCCACAAACGGGATTGAAAAAACAAAAAAAGCCTAATGTTTCTTTATTTTTATGTCTGGATTATGATTATGGCTTGAAGAAATTGATGTAAAAAGTTCGGTATTAAGAAAAAAACATGTTTTAGTTAATAACTACGCAGTAACTTGGAATATTATATAGAAAAGGACGGTTATTGCCGGAATTCAGTGCGTCATAAAGTGGCTGGAACTGGTAATTTTTGGGTAAATGCCATAAATTTTCGAGTAATAACAGTACGCGTCGGCCCGCGCGCTATTCGTTTTTATTTACGACTGTACTTGTTTCACATTCAGCCGGTTATAACTTTTGTGCGCGACTGTATTGTGATTTTTATTTTAATTTTTTTATAACGCTATCTGTATTCCGTTGGTTTTTATTGTTCTTTGTTGTGGAAATTGGAAGCTTTCGGCTTTTTAAAAATGGCATTAAGCACGGTTTTTCACGGATTCAGTAAAACAAAAGGTTGATACTGAATTTCAGGTCTTCGCGTTATTGTAGAATTTAAACGAGTTCCTTACCTGCGTTACGGAAATAAATATGCTGAAATAGAACAGTATTTTAATCACCTTCTAATCGTTCTATTTCTGTTTGTTTATCAATAAATACGATGTAGGTACCTATAGATACACAGACAGTATGAGTATATATATTATCCAGATGGCCCACTTTTGTAAAGGCGCTCCAATGTGTGCGTAGCAAAAGCTATGAACGCGACCGGTTTGTTTACATTAATCACAAGCGCACGCCTAGTGTGCGCCGCCGTGTCTGTGTGAGTCATATCTTTACGTCACTTTGTTTACATCGACGTAAGTGTGCGGCTGTATTGTATGGCAACGTGTTTCATAATGTGCGTGCGACACGTCACGGCAGATTCACGCGCGAGTGTGGGTGTGTTCGCGTGCCGCGGGTGACGTCACGGCGTTTCGTCACGCGCTTCGTTGTGTGGGTTGGTGTTAGTGTACGGTGTGTCAGTGTGCGCGCGGGCGTGTCAACGTCAAGTCAATGTTACATTTTTGTGACCTTAACCAACCTTAACCGACAAATATGTTGAGAATCTTCGTCCTCTGCATAATTAGCGGCTAAGGAAATACTTATACAGTTATGTTAAACTATTGTGAGTAGGTAACCTACTATTCACTAAGACCGAGATAAAAAAATACTTGGCACGAACTATGGCTAAGCTCGGCATTCTTTCTGTCACTGTCGCACAAGTGTCAAGCTAAAAGTGCAAGACGGAGACGGAGAATGATTCTGGTCACGTTTCTTTATCTCTTAGTTGTTCCTTATTCTTTTTTACTCGAAGTTTAGGTCTTAAAAGACAGTTTTCTTGCAAATAACTAAAATTTAATATTTATTTATTTATTTAAACTTTATGCACATAATATGTACAATGGCGGACTTAATGCCTTAGGCATTCTCTACCAGTCTACCCAGGGTGGTGCAGAGATTATATGGTAGGTGCACTAAAAAAAGAAAAAGAAATTGGAACTTAAAATTAAAAAAAGAATAAACATAATTACCTACTTAATTATATATTAAAGTATATATTATATACACATAAATACATACATACTCATACACAAATACATATATAACAAAGAATGTAGTGACTGGTCAATAGACTCTGCTCATTTGTTCTGAAAATGAATCTTCAATTTCCGCTTAAATCCATAACGGCTACTAGCCGTCCTGATATCGAGAGGAAGCGCATTCCAGAGAAGAATGGATTGAATCCGAAAGGAAGAATGAACTAAATCCGAAGTATGAGAAGGGCAAAGTAAAAGAAGATTATTGGAAGAGCGCAGGTTTCTAGAGTGCGAAGAACACAAAAATTGAAACACTGAAACACTTTTTTTAAAACACAAATATTTAACTAACACATTTAAACTTTGGACATTAAATGTCTATAAAGAAACTGATTTCCCTAAAAAACCTCATTGACAATAATGTGATTTATTTATAATCTGTATATCTATTTAGGTAAGCGTATCAGTTTTATTTGTTGTTTATTAAATCGTCGCTTTTTGATAAGTACTTAACTGATAAGAGTTCGAATAGGTATAATTGTGTGACATCATCTAAGTAGGTAGGAAAATAGGTAATAGTACCTAGTCATCTAAAGTGATGAAAGAAACCGTCAAAAGGTTATGTTTACTAAATTATTTTAAATGTTTTGACCGCCTCGGACGTCTACATACGTCATCAATAAGTGCATATTGCATACCTACGTCACGACGCCACGGACGGCATGGAATGACCATTTTTTTTATTCAAAATCAACATTCAATAATAATATTAATTAAATCTTTATTTTGAATTTAAAAAAATGAGTTCGAGTTTTTGTATCTTAGAATAATATCGCATGCGTTATTATACTTATTTAGTATTCTAATTTTTGTGTTTTTTATTTGGTATGATAATGGTGAAAAGAAGGTGCTTTTCGCAAAAGGTTTACTGTAAGCTACAGATTTTACTAACTGATGCTTTATTAAAAATATGAACTTAATTTAGTTTTTTATATGTATATTTTTTCAATTTAGTGCACTATCTACAAAGTGTATTATTCATCCTTGCAACGCTAGCGCTATTGTGGGGAAATTGTGAACTAAGTAGATACCTATGAACTTTTGTTTTTCAGTCTTCAAACACTCTGTAGAAGATTCTTACGGTAAGGAAAAACAAGAAAATTGGGCAGAAAAAAATTAAATACCAGAAAACCTGCAGCATGAGACTGGTAAGCTAAAACTCTTAATTAATAACATTTTTTAAATATACATGAATTTGGCTTTAAGAGATAGAAATTTTAACACAATCATTATACCTATAAAATCGCAAGGAATGGGAAGGAAAAAAGGTAGAAAAATATGGACTTTCGAGAATAAGCGTGCCTCAAAAAAAAGACGTGACAAAAATATTCTGCAAATAGTGCTGATTCTCTTGGGCATAAACTAAACCAAAGTTATGTGCATCTTTCTCTTTCCATTTCTTAAAGAAAAGGACAGAAGATACATATTAGTTTAGTTCTGCCAAATTTGCCAACGCCTGAAGTAAATCGGTGTATTATTAGTCATGTTTTTAATCGCGTCTGACTGGACTTAACTAATATTTTATTTTATGTCCTTTTCTTAAATCACACGTGATTCTAGACACAATGGAAAGACAACAGCAGCCCGACAGCCGGCTGTGGGTTGGTCATTGAAACGTTAATAAAATGCAAAGATGCACTTAACTTAAATTTGATTTAATTTGTAGTAACCTAACCGAATCCACCGAGAGATAAAAATGTACTATATATAGCGTATCTATTAGTGAAATTACTAACAAGTATACTGTCAATTGACAAGCTGATAATGCATTCAATTACAACGTTTCGTGACAATGACAAGGTCGAATGAGTTGATAAGAGATAATAATTAGCTACCGAGTTGGACCAAATTTGTTGGACAAAAATTGACCAAATATTGGACGAACATTTGTTAACTCGCAGGCCAACCTTTGTCGATTTTTGATTGCATTCAGTAATGTGTTTAGTTTAAAAAAATAACCTTTTTTTCGTAAAGAATGGTTTAGTTTAATTATGTATACTTAACTAGCTTTTGCCCGCGGCTTCGCTCGCGTTAGAAAGAGACAAAAAGTAGCCTATGTTACTCTCCATCCCTTCAACTATCTTCACTCAAAAAATCACGTCAATTCATCGCTCCGTTTTGCCGTGAAAGAAAGACAAACAGACAGACACACTTTCCCATTTATAATATTAGTATGGATTTCAAAACTGTAGTGTACTTATACCTGTACTTGAATGCAATATTAAAATGATAGAATATGTTTATTTCGTTCGTTTATTTTACTCCAATTTATTCTTTTTTTTCTTCAAAATATTTGACCATTCAACTGGCCAAAAAGCTGCCTTGGTTCTTGAGGGCCAGTTAAACTTTAACTCCTCTTTTATCTGTCAGATAAATCCCAAATAACGAAGGCATCCACATGATGGCCAGCAATAAACCTCGTTTTTACAACACTTCGTAAAACATAATGCTACTGAAGTGTCCTAACGCCATATTAAACGCCATTGTTACAGTGCAAGAAAGGGATAGCGCTATATATTTTGTATAGTTGCATCTCTTTTCCGCAGTCTCAATTTCTAAGTAGTCACAAGTTTTTAATATTTATTTTATTGAGATTGTAAAAAATATAGACTAAGGATGAATGTCAATTATGGTTTTTGTTGTGTTTAGGAGAAAACAGAGTAACAGAGTTCTCGGAATGGTATGGTATAAGTTGATTGCGTTTTATTGGGTTTTTTTTGTACCCTGAGAGTGCTAAGGCGACAGATGCGTCGATATTTCTTTGTAAGCTGATCTGTTGAGGACCATAATGATGTCTACAGTGGATTTTAGGGAAACGTTTAAAAAGACTGAATTTGAAAATGATGGCATTGAGACCTGGGCTTTGAAGTTTAAAACAAACTGATTTAAAGCAAAAGGCAATTGATTTTATTTTTACGAACTTTCGAGATTTATCTATTGCCGTGTACCTCTTAATCATATAGAAACTGTCCCAATATTCACTATTTATTTTATTAAAAAGACTTGACTTCGTAATAAAATTTTTGTTACATTGAACGCATTGACAAACACTGACATCAGCTTTGAGACAATGCAGTTTTGTACATTTGACCCAAACGTTTGCCCAACGCATTGGCACCAACGTACCCAACGCTGGAGCCAATGCGTTGGGCAAACGTTTGGGTCATGTTGAGTAAGTAACAAGTGTTAGTAAACGTTTAAACATCTGCGACATCGGGGAACGACCCTTGGAAAGGGGTACTCTACAAAATTATCTTTACCACCTAACGAATTGACCTCCCCCGCGATTTTGCTCTTTATTCCCTTTCAGTAGGTCCGAAGATTGCGAAAAAAAGAGTTTTGTAAGCGCATTGATAAAATTGGCGGAACTTGTTGCGACGTCACGTTGTTGCAATGTGTAATCAATGTCGGATCAGTTGGCAAAATACGTTACATTCAAGGTTTGGTAAAATTTCACTTAACGAATTTAGTCAAAGGTATATATTATGTACCTATTCTAAAAGTACGTGCGTTTTTTTTCACTTCTACGATACACGGTAGCTTGTAAAATCTGCCCGATACATAAAAATAAGATTGTATGTAGTCATTGTGGACTAGGTTCTAATTAAGCCAACCGGACAGGGTTAAAATAAGTGATACAAATTAATGTTTTTTTGTTTGTTTTAAAAATCAACACAATGGTGCCGATTCTCTCTAGAGCACAAACTAACGTAAATTTAAGTTAAGTACATCTTTCTCTTTCCATTTCTTAAAGAAAAGGACAGAAGATACATTTTAGTTTAATCCTGTCAAATTAGACAGCGCCTGATGAAAATTGACGTATATTTAGACGCCATGTTTTTTTAAATGCGTCTAAATTATCTATGGAGTGTCTAAATTTGACAGGACTTAACTAATATTTGATCTTCTGTCCTTTTCTTAATTAAACAGAAAGAGAAAGATGCACTTAACTTAAATTTACGTTAGTTTGTGCACAAGAGAATCGGCACCATTAATTAACTAACATAACACAAAACTTCATGTTAGCACAAGTGACTCTAGATCTTCTTTGTTTTAGTTTATGAGAGCTAAACATAAGAGTCCAACATTGGTGCTGATGCTCTTGTTCGCAAACTTAACTAAATCAAAGTCAAATGCATCTTTCTCTTTCCATTTTTTGAAGAAACGTTCTCTATTGTTCTGAGACAGAAACACGCCTTCGGCTAGCGCTGAAAACCAGCGCCGCCGCCGCTGCCGTGGACTCGTGCCTATGGGCCCGGCATTATGCTGAGCGCTAGCCCTTTCGTGTAAGTGTATAATATTTTATTTATAGTAAGTTCGTCTAATGTAAAACTTGTCGCTAGCGCGAATAAAATTGTCTCTTTTTTCTTTCTTCCAAAAAAATGACATTTTACATTTTAGTTTAATTCTGTCAAATTAGATAGCGCCTGAAGAAAGTCGCCATGACTTTAATCGCGTCTAAATTATCTATGGAGTGACTAAATTTGATGTGATTGTAAAATAAACATGGTCGTGGCAGAATTGTGCTGTGTTTTCTGCAAATGCCATTATTAAGAGTTGAAGTTAAAGTTGACTAAATTTGACAGGACTTAGCTATTAATTATCTATAATATGTATGTATTTAAAAAAATATATAAGTATGTTTATCAGTTGTTTGATTACCATAACACAAGCTCTGCTTAGCTTGGGAACAGATGGCCGTGTGTAAGATGTCCCAGGATATTTATATATTATTATTATTTATTTATTTTTTGATGATGATTCAACAAAGAATGATGTAACATATTGATTTTAAAAGAGTGTCCATGGAGTTTCTTGCTCGCTCTTCTCCATGGGACTTACTGTTTGGAACGAGCAACTAGCTTCAATTTTCTGACAGACTAACACCTTGACGATTCGAAAGTACCTGTAAATGGTTTATTTGAATAAAATAGTTTTAAGTTTGAGTTTGAGTTTTCGACGGCTGATTTTCGTCCTCTCTGGTCGAAACAGGAACTTAATTATCTACACTAATATTATAAAGAGGAAAGATTTGTATTATTGTAACGAATAAACTCAAAAACTGCTGGACCGATTTTAATAATTCTTAAACCATTAGAATGCTACATTATCCCTGAGTGATATAGGCCATATAACATAACGCTTTGACCAAAAGGAGCGGAGCAGTTGACCAAAAACCTGTCTTACTTGGGTGAAACCGCGTGGAACAGCTAGTTATTAAATAGAAGTACTTAATTCATTCTACATTCTGACCGTGCAAAATTAGCTTAAAAGAGTATAGCCCTAAACTCCAAAATCCATATCAAAATCGGTTAAGCGAAACCAAATAAACAAACGGACTTTCGCATTAAAATATTAGTACAAACATCCGAACTTTACCAAATTTCATTTTATTTTCATACAGTTTGGCTTCATGTAAATTACCTCAATAACCGCTATACAGGTATAATTAATGCATAATATTATTATAAAGTGAAAGTTCGTTTGGGTGTCAGGTCTCGAAAACTGCACTATCGTTTTTGATGACATTGTCGCAGTTGGAAAGTTGCCTCGCAATAAAGGATATTTCCACGTATTCTGATACATATTCCACCGGTTGTTGAAACGGCATCGACATGATCTCAGAATAACTGATGTTATTCCAATAGGTAAGTACTATTTATATTGCTACTAGCTTCTGCCCGCGGCTTCGCTCGCGTTAGAAAGAGACAAAAAGTAGCCTATGTTACTCTCCATCCCTTCAACTATCTCCATTTAAAAAATCACGTCAATCCGTCGCTCCGTTTTACCGTGAAAGAAAGACAAACATACAGACAGACAGACAGACAGACACACTTTCCCATTTATAATATTAGTATGGATGCTCACGCTGATTTTACCACGTCCCATTTTAGTTTAAACTTGCTCTTCCTCACTGTTTCTTCTGCATTAAGTTCTGCGCAGAGTTTTTGTCTTTTTTTAAATTCCTTTTAAAATTTAAATAAAATAAGTACTGTTAAGGACATCAGCTTTCCGTCGACAGAATTCCCTTCAAAATCGAAGTTTTCTGAGCATCACCATCAGCAAGCTTTGCCGTTATAAAAAAGATTTTATCACTATTTCGCCCTAAACACACATCAAAGGCGTCCTACGCACAGCAAACCCAATATCGCGTGTAGGCGTGTCGGGTGCGTTCCGAATCGCAATCACTAACGCACCTGCCTTACAGGTGCCGGAAATCTATTAGCACTTAACACGTATTCTAAACGTGCCCTTTGTTCCGACGCGACGTTTGAACGCATCTTTGTCAGCCATGTTTACTTTCGATATTGTCTTCACTTGAATGTCGAGTTTCGAAGGAAACTCGTTAAACCTGTGTGGCTTTAAAATGTTAGCAGCTATAAGCAATCGAAGTGGAATTGATGTACGAAACGCAATATTCTTCGATAGAAACCGTGTTATAGCACAATAACAGTCTACATTTATGTTAAACTGCACTTATGAGCCAATCAAAATACGAATTTACGAGTGCATAAAATAAAACTGCGCAGTTAAATAAATACTGTAGTAATGTTGTTTATGATTAGTATTGTATTAACGGGTTTGCATTCTGAACGTGTGGGCCTAACGACTTCTTAATAACTTAAGTGTAATCAGGTAATCAACGCCGGAGGTTGACAAGTCACTCATTTGTTTTTGTGACGTTTCAAATATGGCGGGGGGCCCGCATGACAGCTGTCATTTTTTCCTCCAGTGACACTCGTTTCCATTAAATGGTGGTTAAGGCGGCACAACGCCGCAGGCACACGCTCGCCGCATGCTAAATAATTTCCCGGATGTACAAATTTATTGCTTGCAAATGCTTTTTAAAACGCAACGGTCAGGGGGGCCGTAGTCGGGGGAAAGGGCGGAAAGAGTTGCATTCGTTAATGACTCGTAAAGAGATAATTTCCCTCGTTTTTTTCATATTCATAAGTGTACACAGTCAAGTCATTAGAGTTGTTACCTAATGTCCTACATAAATAAGTACATACAATAGTGCGTTTGGAGGACAAGATTTTTTATACAATTGGTTACTTAACTGTATTTCAAATTAGCTTTCTTTCTCTTTGTAATGGTCTTTTAGTGTTGAATTCCAAGGCTCGTTTTTTGTGGCTTCATGGTTTGTGACGAGGTCATTTAGATCTTGCTTCGCTTGTCACAGATCGTGCAATCGACTGCTACCAAAAATGTTGAGATATTCAAAGAATTTTCAAGTACCTGGATCTGTAGTTACAAAAAAGAGGTTGCTTAAAACCTTTAGTGGCAAAAGAATCGGTTAACTTAAGTGAAATTGAAAAACATCTAAACCAAAAACTTCAGCTATTTGTAAGCGATAATCTCTAGAAATACTAGTCCCATTGCAAAAACTATTTCATTGATAGAAAGCTATTTTATCACCGGATGTTATAGAGTGTGTTTTTCTAATATATTTGGCTTCTAAGACCATGAAGTCTGCGGTAATTGATTTTTTTTTCCCGATCCTCCCAGATACGTAATACAAGTTATCCAATAATTTAATCTAGATCTGTATATAAATATATATAACAACAAAAATTTAAAAACAAAAATTTTAATATTGAAAATGGTTGTTCACTAAATAGGTACTTACTTAATTCTAGTTATTTAATGGAACAACTTTCGAAATCTTTTTAGCTACAAACTATAAGGTCAACGATGCTTCGGAGTTCTGATAAATTTAGACCAACATAAATAAACTTTGAGTAATAAATTAAATAATATTATTCACATAATATGATTATATCTATAAAATTATAAATAAAAAAATTGGTGAACCTTCCAATTTTAAAAAGCAAAAGGAAATTATTGACATTATTTTGTACATAGGTACCTACTTATATATTTAACGTGATTTTATGGGTCCGTGGCTTACGCCCCCAGTGGTCGACGCACATTCAAATCACTGCAGTCAATTCTTATATCAATCAAGCTTACAATAAATAGGTGTGGAATGTTTCGTGTTAAAGTTAAAAATCAATTGCTGTTTCACAGATTGTAGAATCTGGATATGGCAGTTCTCGCTAAGCTACGTTCATGTCTCTTTCTTGCATTTGTAGTTTGACATATTCTGTGAGACAGTGTCAGAAATATTACTATACGGATAATATTTTTGTGTTCACCAAAAATCTTAAGGTACATCTATGTATGCATTTCTATAATATTGATCTTAACCCCTTTAATACTGATCGTGCACCAAATATTCCTGAATGTTACACAACATTTTTAGGACAAACTAGTTCTGACACTCCGACTCAGAGCACCCCGACTCGGACAGGTTAGGTTAGAAGGCTAAGGCGGGGGCGAAGCGGAGCGGAGCTCCCCGCCTTAGCCTTCGTGGTTATTTTTTTTTAAACCACCCAGAAATAGGAGCCCCGCGCAGCGGGGCTCCGTCAACCTATGTTAGTTAGTTTTTGCAGTGCATTATCTGAAGTAAAACTAAAAAAATAAATGCTTGTTTTTAAAATTAGGTGTATTACTATTTTTACAATTTTGCAACAGTTGTTAAATAGATGCTCGTTATGACATATTTTAATTAACATATTTTGGTGCACATTCATTATATTTGGTGGAACACAGGCAAAATTAGGTAAATGAAATGGGAATAAATTGAAGTACGTTTAAATACCATCCTTACTATACAAGCAACGCTGGCGTCAAAAAATCCTAGTTTAAAATCTAAATACGGCCCTGGTCAAGAAAAAAGTAAGTAATAAACAGGCTGGGTGTACAAATGCGGGCCAGATGTATTAAGTTCAAGAGACTGCTCGCAAAGAAACGCATAGCAATCGTCCGTTTTATCATAATAACTCATTATAGCAAAGATAATATCTTTACGTCATTACTTGTTGGAAAAAGGGATAGGCCGCTAAATTGACGCAGCTGACGTCAAACCGCAGGTTGTCAAAGACAAATTGAGGAAAAGAACTGCTAATTTGTATGGCCGCTGTTTAATAACCGCCGGTTTAGTCTTTAGTCTCTGGAGTTTTATACGTCTGAACTCGGCCTAATTAGGTTCGAATTTTAAAACCCTGTCGATTTTGCGAAGGGGTTTAAAAATACTCATATTATAAGTTAGACGTACGAGTCTGTCTACGGCATCGTAGATTCTGAACGGATGAACTGATTTTGCATTTTTTTTGTTTGTTTGTCAAGTGGACAATCCTCTCTAGCAAAAACTTGTATATTAAACCTTCGAACACACGTGATTCGAGACACAACAGAAAGACATTAGCAGCGCGACAGCCGGCTGTCGCTTGGTCGTCGAAAGGTTAAGCTACTACACGCTAGCATTGACACATTTCTATTCATTTTATGTCAATAAAATAATGCATATTTCCACAGACGATGTCGCGGGCCAAAGCTAGTGTTCTAAATAACCTTAACTCGTAGTACATCCATCATTGTGTCTTAATCCATCGATAGGTATAACAATACGTGCGAACATTCAAGTTTCGATAAAAAGTGTTGCCACTTGCGTAAATAACCTTAGATTTTTTGCGCGGGCAATGCCAACGTTCACATTATTTACTTAGGAGACAATGAACTCTCTGTAGAATAGAATAGAATAGAATAGAATAGAATAGAATAGAATCATTTATTTGCCATAAACATGTGTATACATACATACACACGCAGGTGCATGCATGTAGGATGATATATTAATTATAAAGCGCTTAAAAAACATGTTTGCCACTTGACATGGCATGCAAATATTTATAAAACAATAATTACCTAGAGTCTACTAAATAAAAAATGGACACAATAACATTTACTAATCAAATACTTTTTCATTTAAAAAATCTATAATTTTATAGTATGCTCTCCGTACTAAAAACAATTCAAGCCGACATTTCAGAGCTTCGGTATTAAGTTCTCTCCAGATCTTAGGCAGTTTGTTAAACACAATGGGTGCCATACAAAATATACTTCTGCGCATTAGTGCAGTTTTACACGGATGGAGGCAGAGTTTGTTATTATCACGTCTATTTCGATGTGTTACATCCTCGAGACGCGGAAATAAATGAGGATTACATTTGACAAACATAACAACTTCCAGAATGTATAGGGATGGCAATGTAAGGATCTTATAATGTTCGAAGTGTGGCTTGCAGCTATCAGTTACCTTCAATTTGAACATTGACCTCAGGCATCTTTTTTGAGCTCTAAAAATGGTCTCCCAATCCGTGGAATTGCCCCAGAATATCAAGCCATACCTAAGGACAGATTCAGCTATTCCATAGTAGGCTATTAATAATGTCTCTGTATTCATTGTTTGTGATAGTCTGTATAAGGCAAATGCGCAATTGCTTAGTTTTTTAGCTAGGTTTTCTAAGTGAGGTTTCCAGGTAAGATTTTGGTCTATTATTAAGCCTAAGAATTTAGTCGAGGCAACTGATTCAATTTTATTATTTATATATTTAATATCATTATTATTTTCTATATTTATTCGTTGACCAAAGTAAGTGATTACTGTTTTATTCAAATTAATTTTTAAATTATTATTTTCTAACCATTCTATGCTATTATTTAAAGTATTGCATATGTCTTGATTAAACTCTTCTTTTTTATTGCATGGTATAGTTATAGTACTATCATCAGCGAAAAGCGTCATTGTATGTTCTATACACTTGGGGAAGTCATTTATGTAAATTGTAAATAAGAGAGGGCCCAGAACACTTCCCTGTGGAACGCCATATACAACCTGTCGCTCTTCTGATACAGATATTTCCTCCCATTTGGTTTTACTATTAATTCTACTTATTGCTGTAACTTGTCTTCTATTTTGTAAATAAGATTTTATGAGATTGTATATATTTCCTCTTACTCCATAGCACTCTAGTTTACTTAGTAGTATATTATGTTGGACGTAGTCGAAGGCCTGTGTCATATCGCAAAAAATTGCACATACCGGATTTCTATTATCTATATTTATCATTACTTTATATAAAAAGTCATATATGGCCATGTTTATAGTTTTCTTAGCTCTAAAACCTTTTTGTTCGTCACAGAGTATCTTATTTTTTTCTAAGTATGTATTTAATTCTTTGTAAATATATTTTTCAATTATTTTAGAAAAAATTGGTATTAGTGAAATAGGTCTATAGAACTCCATTAATTCTCTATTTTGTTTTTTAAATAAAGGTTTTACTACTGACTTCTTTAAAGCGTCAGGAAAAACACCTTCAGTAATGCTCAAATTAATAATATGACTCAATGGTCCACATATATCACTCGATACTTCTTTTATAATTTTTGTATTGAAGCCATCATATCCTACGCTGTTAGTGTTTTTTAATGAATTAATATTTTTTTGTATGTCTTGTGGTATACTTGGAAGCATAAACATTGAGTTTTTTCTGTTATCTATGTGTTTATTGACTCTATCAGATTGGGAAGAGGATGGTTGGATTTTATCAACAAAATAATTATTAAATAAGGTGGCTATTCCACTAGGATTGGTGATATATTTATTTCCATTAAAAATTTTATTTATATTATGTGTAGGTAAATTAATTTTTTTATTGTTTATAAGTTGCCAAGTAGTTTTAGATTTATTTTTTGATGTTTTTATTTTATACGTGTTTTGTGCATATTTTGTTTTATTGATGATTGATTTAAATAATTTAGAGTATTTTTTAAAGTATATTTTATTTTGCATGTTTGGATTTGATCTGTATTTCCATAGAAGTGTTCTTTTTTTCTTACTACATAGTTTTACACCGCGTGATATCCAGTTTTGTTTTTTCTTTATATTTATATATACTGTGATTTTAGGAAAGCATTGTTCATAGAAAAAGTTATATATCTCTAAAAATGCATTGTACGCTTTATTTGGATCACTGGATTCATAAACATCTTTAAAGGATAGACTCTTAATATATGATTTAAATTTATTTATGTTATCTGCATTATAGTCCCTTTTGATGGTACGCCATCGATCAATAGAGCAAACCGACTCTACCGGACATTTTAAAATCTGCGCCGTATGGTCGGACAGTGCAAGCTCTAATACAATTGCCTTACAAGCTCTTAAATTATGCGCGAAATTATCTATACATGTCTGACTCTTGAGGCGGGTCGCCTCTTTTAAAGCTAAGTGTAAATTATAATTTAATAGTAAACATTCAAAATATGTAGTTTGTTTGTTTTTTAGAAGTACATTTATATTAAAATCTCCCGCAACAATTACATTTTTATATTTATTTTTTAAAATACTACACATTAAACTATCTAATTTATCCATACAAAGATTAAAATTGTTTAATTTAGGTACTCTATATACACATACTATGATGGTTTTTTGCTTTATTAGTTCCACAGCACAGCATTCCAATACACCGGTGGTAGACATTTGTGTGATTTTTGTTATTTCCCGGCATTGGTGTCCCTTTTCTACGAGAATGCACACACCTCCTCTCTTACTTTCTTTGCGACTATAACACGCTGCAAGATAGTAGTTAGGTACATTTATGTGACTTTCATAGCCTTCCATAACGAAGTGCTCAGTTAAGCATAGTACATCTATTTTTATATTTCGCTCTATAAGTTCTTGTAGGCATACTGTTAAGTTATCAGACTTTGACAATAGTCCGGCAATATTTTGATGCATGACATTAATGTGCTTATTCACGAAAAAATGTTGTAGGCGTGTCTTCATCGTCTTGGCTTACTTCACTGGTGAAGTTTTGTTCATACGAAGATGCCGACAACTCCTCCCTAATTCCTCGTATGTAATCCAAAATGTCTTTACAGATAATTGACATTGCATAGTTATTAATAGTTCCTTTGTTTTTGTGGAACATTTCATAGGAACATTTAAGATTTTTGTTAGAATCTAGAAAGTACGCATATTCATTAGCCAATATATCTAGGTATAATTTATTGTTAAAGTTTTCAATTCGCCAGTTATACATACTGCCGACTCCATATTTGTATGTTGGCGCACATATAATGACATTAGTGTTTTTTACTTTTTGTAAGCTCTCTTTTAATTTAGATATTAGGCTGTTATAGTCACGTGTCGTTCTGAAATCTTCTTCGCCAATCATAATAATACAGAAGTCGCTCATGGTAAATCCGCATAGTTTTGATTCTATGTTCTGTATCATTTGCACAGTGTTACAATTTGATAATAAGTAGTGACATATTTCATAGTTGTTAGGAAATGTATTTTCGGCGATAGACAATATTTTATTTCTTCGATTATTGCTCAATATATGAATTTTATCAGTTGGTTTATTCTTTGGTACTAATCGGTTTGTTTCATTATGTATAGTTCTTGTGTTTATATTATGTTTAGAAGTTAGGAAATCAAAATCATAGTTTTGTTTATATTGCAATACCTCTTGTAAGGTAGAGATTTGTTTATTTAGAGTATCAATTTCGTTCTTAGCCTGTTTCAGTTGATGCTCTAGTTCCGCCAGATTTTGCTGAAGGGTTGAAATAGTTGAGTTGGTGAGAGATGTATTTAAATTTGGTGTTTCAATACATTCCCTCATTACATTAGTTTTGAGGTCGGAGTTTTCTATGCGTAGCATGTTAATTTCTTCATTTGCTGCAATCAGTTTTAAGTTAAGTTCCTCTATTTGTAGTTGGAGTTCTTGTACTTTATTGTTGTCGTCAATCGATAATTCTGGCATACTATTATTGTTAGCGCTATCAAATGTAAAACTGCTTGAACTATGTTCATCATCGGTTGACTTGGTTTTAATCAATGATTTATTTTTACGGAATGTAATATTTTCGAAGAAATTCATTGTTGTTGTTACAGCGTCAAGGAAAGATCAAGTGAATCATAAATTCATAAGGCCCTGTGACGACGAAGAGTAACATATTCGTTTGCATATAGTAACATATAGTCGGTGTTATGTAAAATTTACTTATCGGAGAATGGCCGTGATAACACTGCTACAGCTTCTTTACGAGTCTATTTTCACTTTTAGGTAGTATACACTGTTTAAATATTGGGATTTCTATTTATTATAAATATTTAATACGAGCACAATCACATTTTTTTTGTATACTGCCTATTTATAACTTTAGCAAGTTTTTGATATAAGTACCTATTATTTTTTTTGGAAGTTTTTGATATAATAATACATATCTATAATGTATTTTTACAATAAATTGTTTTTTCTTTTAAAATTATTTTCACAGTATTGTTACAAGATTTTCTTGTACTAGTTATAAATAATGTGTTTCTTAATTGTATAGCTCCTTTTTACATTCACGCTTTTTACAAGCTCAAAGGTTAAAGTCTCTTTAGGCCCGAGTCACACCGGAGGAATGGCAGCGGCCGGCAGCGGCGCGGCGAGCACCTTCAGTGTGAAATAATTTTAAACTTTAACTACATACTTAAAAGACTAGTATCGCTTGAAAAGCTTAAAAAGGTCGCGAGGCCGCCAGCAGCGGCTGCCAGCGGCCGCCCGCGGCGCCGCGAGCGGCTGCGCGCCTCTTGTTTCTAGCGACGCTGGCGGCCGCTGCCGGCCGCTGCTATTCCCGTGTGACTCGGGCCTTAAAGTCCATACATATTGGACATTGATCAAATCATGCGAGGACCATTTAGGTAAAGGAGGTGTTCTTTTGATGAGAGAAGCGCACTATTTGCGTGGACCGGTCCAGGCTGTGCAAGCATTTGTCAGTAACAGTTTATCTCAACTGAGAAGTTTAAAGTTCGGGAGTTGGTTGCTTTGTTTCATGTAATTGCCACCAACTGCCGAATTTGCCGTTGGTCTTATAATTTTACTTTCACGTTTTTAAATTAATTACCATACTTAGGTCTTTTACACAAAAAGACAAATTCACGTAATAATATGTCTAAATCTGTTAAACAGCTTAAGCTGTGCGTGAGCGTGCCGTAGAATGAGACATACGTACAGTCAGCAAAGTAGATAAGTATACAGGGCCGCCAGATACAGTTTAAGTTTTCTCAAAAACCCACGGATATTTTTTAATAAAAAATTAAACTATAGTAGAAAATGACTAGTTCTTCAATTAGGTTAAATTTCATTTGAATACATTCTATTGTAGATGACGGCCCTGTATACTTATATACTTTGCTGACTGTACATCATTATCTCCCCATTTCCCAATTATATTGGGGTCAGCTTCCAGCCTATCCGGATTCAGCTGGATATCAGACAATACATACATACGCTCGAAAAACAAAACACTGATTTCGGCAGTAACGGGTAAAAACTCAATGGTTTAGTTTGTTCTGCTTGTTATGAAGGAAGGTGGAAACTAAGTTTGTTTACTGATTATTTTCGGGATCTATTTAAAGCCTCGTATTCATGGTAAACTTTTGTTTAGCAACACCACAACACAACCTTGTTGATGATAAGGGAGAATGCAGCAAGAAACTGTTAAAAAAAATTACAAGTGTTGCTTGCTATTTGTTAACAGAAACACGGCAACATGTTTATGCAACCATGTTGCTAAAGAAATGACCACGAATATGAGGCTTTTAAGAGAAGTCAGCACGGGAAGGGGCCCAACAGGGCCAACGCCTGCCGGGATTGCGGAATGTTTATAATAGTAACCGTGACCCCGGAACATAAAGGGCAACCGAAGGAACATGAATGGGTTTTAGTCGGTAAAAGTCTGACACGCCGTCCCGCCGCACCCAGGACGGGAGCAGTCATTTGACGATTTCCCACTCCCCAAAAAAAAGGCTTTTAAGACAGATGAAAGGTTTGTTCTATGACGTCTCTTTTAAGTGAAGTCTAAGACTCTACTCATTTATTTTGAAGCTAATATTAATTGAATTTTCGATTTAAACCTTCGAACACATAGGTATGTGATTCGTTCGAGACACAATAGAAAGACAATTGCAGCCCGACAGCCGGCTGTTGGTTGGTCGTTGAAAGGTTAATAGTAAATTAATCGGAGTTTGAAAACTAACAAATATTTATTGGTAGTATTGGTTTATGTAGGTAGTAATTGTATGGTAAAAGTTGTCGTTAAATTATAAGTTTAAGATTCCAAATAAGTAAGTACTCCATTTTCCTAAAAACAAACTGAGTCACTACAGATTTACAACAAAATTAAATATATTTTGCAGTGCTAATACTAATAAAATAAATGCTAAAATGCTTACATTATAACGTCATATTTATTGTTCCGGTTCTTCCTTATTAATTCTCTAATAACCGATTAAATTGTAGACAAAAAATAATCAAATAACCGTATGATAATAATTATCTGTAAAGGTCTTATTTTTCTCGCCATAGATATAGAGATTCATTAGGTAACATGACTTGGTATTTAAATAAAATAATTTAAGTTGTTAATATTACTACTGAATACTGTCTTCTTTTTTACCATATTTTTTTTATTTTTTTATTTTTTTTGGTGAGTGGGTAATCATCCAATGACTGCTCCCGTCCTGGGTGTGACGGGAGGGCGTGTCAGACTCTTACTGACTAAAACCCACTCATGTTCCTTCGATTGCCCTTTATGATCCGAGGTCACGGTAACTATTATAAACATTCCGCAACCCCGGCAGGCATTGGCCCTGTTGGGCTCCTTCCTGTGTGTTGGGCTCCAATGATTTTATTAGTTTTATCTACAACAAGTCCCGGAATTAACGCACACCACCAGACAGAGACACCCCAATTAGAATATTATGTTATAATCATAATACATACACTGAATTTTTATTATTATGTTTAAAACACTGTTTTTTTTTATAAATTAGTTGTACTGATTGTGGAAGAAAATATTATAGTCACATTACAAATCTACGCATGCTCAGTCTTGCATAAGGGTCTAGCGTAGTAGGTATTTCATCCATTTTAGTTTGTTTTGACTGTACAGCGGAAGTGTGACAGCAGTTTACAGAGTTTTAATTATTTTTGGGATAAAATCCATACTAATATTATAAATGGGAAAGTGTGTCTGTCTGTCTGTCTGTCTGTTTGTCTTTCTTTCACGGCAAAACGGAGCGACGGATTGACGTGAATTTTTAAATGGAGATTTGAAGGGATGGAGAGTAACATAGGCTACTTTTTGTCTCTTTCTAACGCGAGTGAAGCCGCGGGCAGAAGCTAGTATTACCTATAAGGCTATAAGTGCATTAATTCAGTTACACATTGTAAGTATATGTTTGTAAGTTTGTATTTAGCCTCTTTTTGGCTCTATTTTGCCCTTCTTTGAACGATCACTTTGCACACAAGTCTAGACCAATATAAATAAATAATGGTATAAAACACGCTTTTATATTAAATCCAACTACAAAGCAGTATATAAAGTTTATACATATAGTTATTATTATCCTAGGTGTATTTTTGGTCTTGCACAACCCGCTAGGAGATGATTCTACTCATGAAAACAAACAACTTTTCTTATGGAGCCAACTCTGAAATCGCGAAATTATATTAACTGTTTCTAACAAAAGTTCAATGCCCTTTCGACCATAAAGTACCAAACAGCTGATATTTTTTTCGAGATTTCAGGGTTGGTTCCATAATAAAAGTTGTTTGTTTTTATGGGTAGAATCAACTCCTAGCGGGTTGAGCAGGACCAAAAATACACCTAGTACAGATATCGTGTCACCCAGTTACTGGGTGGTGGAGGTATGAAAGGCAGTCGCCTCACGTAAGAGATTTTGCTGGGTACAGCAAAATCTGGTTAGACTGGAAGCTAGGGAGATTATGACAGAATATGGCCAGTTTTAAGGCTGAGGCTACACTAGGCTGCGACGCGAACTGCGACGCACGAGCGATTGAAACAAATACATGGATTCTCACTAAATGGCTACACCGTTCATCAAATATTAATAGCGATCTTTGATTATTTGAAAGAAAGAAAGAAAGAAAAAACATTTATTTGTCACATATATATATTTCTGCGACAGGAACTACATTACTGTAATCGCGGCACCGGCTACATCGACGTATCAGCGAAATTGAATCGAATAAACGCCAGATTTTCGGTTATAATGTAGCCATTCCATGTTTATCTCGTTTCGCTCTTCCAGTCGCATCGCAAATCGCTGCCTACTGTAGCCTCAGCCAAGTTTGAAACTTACCGACAATCACAAAGTATTAATAACAGGAAAGACACGGCACTATTATAGATCACTATTATGACTTCACTGGTATTCCCAGACTTACCTGAAACAAATAACAAACACTTTAAACCTTAGAACACACGTGATTTGAGACACGATAGGAAGATAATAGCAGCGCAACAGCCGGCTGTCGCTTGGTCGTTGAAACGTTATCACTACATAGTATAAAACAAAATAAAGTTGCTTTCTCTGTCCCTATATCCCTATGTGTGGTTAAATCTTTAAACCTACGGAACGGATTTTGAAGCAGTTTTTTAATAGAAAGAGTGATTGAATCACTCTTTATAAGAAGGATTTTAAGTATAATCCATGCTTATTATAGTAGAAAAAAGCCGGGATTTTTAAAGATTTGTAACACCCAAAGACTATAGAACGACTGGTTGCTTGCTTCATGGTAACACCCGTGCGAAGCTGGGGTCGCTAGTATGTATAATTGTATACTGATAAATAAGTTAAAATCGAACTGTACAAAATACGTTTGCAATTTATTATTAAACCTGCGGCTTTCCTCGCCACTTTCCATTATTGTAAACAGATCAATTGATAGAAACGTATAACAAAATCGTAATTAAGTAATGTATGTTGAAACTCCTTGATAGTAAAATTCCGAAATAAATTCTGTCAAAATTTTGCATGAATATTTTCGGCAAGTATTAATGTGACTTTTAATTTACATGTAATTTCTAAAGTTTATCTTGGACATCACTGACATCCCGTGCCTCGGAAAGCACGTAAAGCCGTTGGTCCCGGTTGTCATACGTTGAACGAATCGAAGCCAGAAAGTCTGACTAGTTTAACTAAGGGGTATCGTGTCACCCAGTAACTGGGTTGTAAAGGTCTGATAGGCAGTCGCTTCACGTAACACACTGGTATCCAGCTGAATCCAGTTAAGCTGGAAGCCGACCCCAACAAAGTTAGGAAAATGCTAGGGAGATGATGATGATGGTGTGTGACACTTCCGAGCTTTTGGAAACCGTGTCAGCCGTCGTTCTCATTGGCAAAAATCGTACACTGACATGATGCGTACTCGTAGTGCAACGTGTTTCAGCCGATACATCCGTCATGCTCGTGAACCATATGATTACTATAATATATAGTCAATACTGATTTCCACAAAACCCGAGCGAAACCGCGTGCATAACTAAAGAAATAAAATTAAACGATAGCATTCGAAATATAAATTCAAACCGATTCCATTTCCGAGAGCCAATAATGATGCAACTGGCAGCAATACGGGTGAAATTAAAAATAATAAAAGCTTGCGGCGGCAAAAACCGCAGTAATCCAGTATGGCGGCGGGTAGTCGTGAGAAGTTCCCGGGTTGCGTAATGTTCCGTTATCCCGGACTTCGAACTCCGGACATAGCTCTGGTTCAATGTCGTGGTTAGAAAATGTGAAGGATCACTGGCTTGGGCTAAGAGTAATTTACTTGGACTTTTAGTTATAAAAAAAGATACCTAGACCAATTTCTTCATACCAATCAACTTTAAGTAATTAAGTTTCTAAAACACTATTTACTATTTATGTCTGTCTGCTAAATCACTGAACAGATGTTGATAAAATTTGGTCCAGGACACCAAATTAATTATTAAATAAAAGCCTATTTGTGGACTTATGAGTTCAGGCTGGTCTTTTCAGCAGGTGTATCTGTGTCATTGTGTTTATTTCTCCTGCAAAGCATAGTTTGCATTATTAGTGGCTAAGGGTGGGATTCGTAGGATAAGGATAGCATAGCAACGCATCGGCGAGGTCTTTCTTATATGCAGACGTCTATAGGCTGCAGTGGCCACAGTCATAACATCAGGGACTTAAGTCTGCTTCAATGATCGATTTTTGACTTTACTTTGTAACGTTATGAATTTAACACATTTCCCTTACAAAAACTGTCAAAGTTGTCAAATATCTGGCCAATGGCTGGTCAAATGACACGATTGCACTAGCAGTCTTAAACCCCTGGTTAGCTTGCAATCGCCAAATGAGAAAAAAAATGGTTCTAGGAGTCGGGTCCCGTTTACAAGGACCAAAAAATTGTGGTCCTACATCTTAAGGTATTAAAAGTCTGACCAAATAACAGAATCCGAGGTAGGCGTATCTTGTTATTCTTGTTTATATTGTCCGGTTGTTCAAATTTGCTGGTTGCCGGCTCCCACGCGATGTGTCGAAATTATTGCTTAATTATACCAAGAGATTTTAAATGTGACTTTAATAAGAGTTTGCATACAGCGTCCATTTTCCTAATTTATTTAATAGGTTTGGTGCGTAGTGATGTGATCTCTTGTACCGAGAAGAAGAAAAATTTGTGCAGAAAAAAAAATGTCCTAAATGTAAGGCTTTTTGGGGTTTTAGGAATAACAGTTCGTTTGTGCTTCATTCCTTACTCAAGATATTATTACAGATAATTTTTATCTTTCCTTTATTATGCATCCAACTGCAAGCATGTGCAGTTCAGTAAAAGATTGTTGCTCTTACAAAATCATGAAACAGACTTTGAACCATCCGTCCCCACACAATTATTCATGCAATGCCTCAAGAAACTTCGCAAAAAAACCAGTGGCGCATTTCAATTCCCAATCCTCTTAAAGATAAAAAATATCTCGACCATTTTTAACAGCTCCGACACTCACAAATCACATCCCAATCAAAACGGAGTTCGATTTACAAAAATCGCTCGCGGGAACCGATTAAGTATCGCGTGCGACGATCGAGTCCACATATCGATGCCGATGCTGGGCGCGGTCACCGATTGATCAGAGCGGGGTCGGCGACCGCTCTCCCCGATCCTAATTTGAATTCGCGGCGTATTATCAGGCGGGAGGCCGTAATTGGATAACAATGAGGGCGCCAACCTCCCCCATTGGTGGTTTGGACATAACGCCTCTGCTGGGAAAAGTTTGGACGCGCTGATTGGCGGGAACGGTCATCTTGTGTAGTCAGTTGTTTGTGTGATGTTTCTTGGGAAATGTGCGGGTAGTATGGTTTGATCGAATAGGGGTGGCCAAGTTTTGGCTTTGTTTGTAGTTGGTTGGTGTTTTGTTTAGATAAATATTAAAATACTTTTCCTATCGGCACACTTCCCCAGGTTTAACACTCTTTTAATAATAGCTTATGTATTTAACGTTGAACGTTCACAAAGGAAGTAAAATTGCAAAGTGGTGATTCCGCAAAATTTTGATTAAGACTAAAAAGGAGTAAAGCTTAATTTGATCATTAATCTGGCAAAATTAATTCGCTCATGCAAATTGCCGGCGAAAATTCCTAGCAATATGTTCACACGAAGTATTCCTTAGAAACGCGACAAAATTATAATCCTTGTCACAATGTTGCCATTGTCACGTCTTGGGCTTTGACATAACTCGCGTCGTAGGGCGCATGCGCGACGCTAACGTCGTTACATGGGCAGTAAAGTGAAGCGCTATCAAGGGTGGCAGTCGTCACTGAAATTCTATTACGCGTTTTATACGCGGCCCGCGCCTTAATGCTGAGGGGCCGTGTTATAAAACATGACCATTATGCTATGATCCCAGACATCACCCACCACTCCCCCTCAATAGCCCTCTAGAGTATGAGTTCAGAGAGGCGGGGGAGCTCACGAAAAATTGGTTGCGTCGTAAAACATTGAAATCTGCGTTTCGTAACTGCACCGCTTGCGAGGGTACGCTTTAGATGGCCGATTCGATTCGCGCAGTTTATTTTAAATTATAACAGATGTAAAGAAGGGTGGTTTTTAATCTGGATTTGGATCACTGCAGATGACGACAGTAACACTAACAGTGTTGGGGAATATTCTGGGAAACTCTAAAACTTTGTATCCCTATAGCGGATAATAGAGGCAGGCTTTTTATGGCGGAGAAACGCGCGTTGAACTATAGACGGCAAAGCTGGGCCATTGTGTAAAAAGCCAACGATTTAGTCCATAAACTTCAAAGACTTCAAGAGGCAGCTTCTATCGTTACAGCCATAAAACGTGAGCACACCTAAGCGGGCGACGCGATAGAGAGCGAAGATAAAAACGTACAATTAATAGAATCCGTAGTACAAACAGTGAGACGTGACCGGTGAAGGACGGGTTCTAACTAAATAGCGGCGTACGTGCTCGAGAATCGAACCCGTTGGAGGATTAGCGTTATGCTGAGCCACGGACAGCGCATTATGCCCTGACACGAAACCTCGAGGTTTAAATTCAACTAGAAACTAGATTGAATTTGAGTCTAATTGGGTTTCTGCATGTTTTTTACCGTTTCCATACGATGGCTGATTTCATTCCGAATTTTATTGGTTTCGGAACTAGGTATGTTGAGGACGATGTTAATATTACAGGTAAAATCGCAAAATAGTGTTAGTTTTGATATAAGAATACTGTATAAAAAATTGTTTTGTACGTCTAGGCGGTTTGCACAATAATTAACCGTTTCTTATGGATTTTTTGCTAATATCTTTGTTTTAATCTCACAAACATGCCTCATGCCTCTATTGCACAGATAGCACATGCAGCTACTACAATCCTAATTTCTTTAATAGATTTTTGACTTTAGCGCTATAGTATAAGGATTCAATTTTGATTTGCGAAAATTTGGCTATTTCGAATAGCTTACTCTGATCCAGTACCGTAGAAATAAGTAAATAAACATATATTTTTAGCCTTTGAACAAATACTTTTTGCTAAAGTGACAATGAAATAGTGTTTGAGTTCATATGAAAAAGCCTACTGAATTAATTATATGGTCCTATAGCCTTAATCATATGGTCCTTTTAACTCCTTTTCGTCCGAAGAACCCAAACTTCAGGTAAACATGATCGACCCACGAATCGATCCTATGAAGCAAAATCCTCCAAAACAACAATTACACCACTGGCATTTATCCAGAATAAAAACAGACAAAAATAGACTAAAACAAGTTCAATCAATAACGTTGCATCGTAAAAACGTACTCATATTTTATACGCCACAAACGCACATAAATCGTAGGGTTTCTGTAAAACGAATATTTTTCGCTGCAAACATAAATTGTTGGCTCATACATTTGTATAGCTGTGGTACTAAAGAATGTGTACAGACAAAAAATTGTCTCTACCTGAGGAATTAGAGATTATTATGGTTGCTTTCTAAAAGGAAGTTCTACAGCCCTCCTAGACAAGTAGCATTGTAGAATAGATAGCGAAAACGAATAGATTGTCAAATATACAAGGTGTATTTTTGGTCTTGCTCAACCCGCTAGGAGATGATTCTACTCATAAAAACAAACAACTTTTATTATGGAACCAACTCTGAAATCGCGATAAAAATATCAGCTGGTTCATACATTATGGTCGTAGGCCATTGAACTTTTCTTAGAAACAGCTGAAATTTTTTTTGCGATTTCAGAGTTGGTTCCATAACAAAAGTTGTTTGTTTTCTTGGGTAGAATCATTACCTAGCGGGTTGAGCAATACTAAAAATACACTTAGTATGGAGATGTCAAATTGTTTAGTGAAATCTTATGTCAATTCCATACATTTGATAATTTATTCGTTTTTGCTATCTATTCTACAATGGCACCTGTCTAGGCCCTCTGGTGTGCCTTTGTAGATTAAACTACTTATATCTACAGCTTTTGCCCGCGGCTCCATTTGCGCGACACTCAGTGATCGCTGATTAAATGTCATAGGCACTAACTTGGGGTAAAAACTACCTACGTAGGTACCAAAAGGTACCAAATTTCACTCTATCTAGTTCCCTGGTTTACTGTATTTAATTATAATTATGGATCTAAAGGTTGCACTGGTGCAAATATCTAAGCTCTATTTCTTTTTGGAGTTTGGAAATTGAAGATTCAAATATTTAAACTTAGAATAAATTAATCTTTCGAACACACGTGATTTGAGACACAATAGAAAGACAATAGCAGCCCGACAGCCGGCTGTAAGTTGGTCGTTGAAAGGTATAATACCAAGTCTATTACTGTCCCACTGCAGCGTAAAGGCCTCTTCTCAAACAGCATTGCGCAAGGCGGATTGGAGATATCGGCCATATTCATTATAAGTCCTGTACCTCATGAGGTAACCTGGACCAACACCTACCTTCACTAATGTTTCTAATATCCAAGATGAAATAATAGATACTAATTGAAAAAGTAGTAAGATTCGATTCCAGAACTTATTACATAAGTGACCTTGATTTTTTGGGCTATTTTGATACTAGGTATACTTTTACAAAACCTCAGATAGGTAAAGCAAAGAAGAAAAAAAAAGAAATTCGGCAAAATCTCCGAGCAAGTAAAAACATAATCAGCAAAACGACCTTTCATAATGTCAACCAATTTTCTATTACAACGCGTTTCGGGACACAAAAGCAAGTTTACGCAGAGAGGGTTTACCTGGGCCAGTGAATGCCAGTGATGACCATCTAATGGTGCCTCGGCCCCTCCCCTGGGCGCTATAACCCCCTCTCGGGCAGCATGAGCATTTCCACCATTAGGCTTAATCAGGACTTATGGTCTGTCAGACCACACCTAGGTGTTTTTGCTTTTACCTTCTGTTGAGTGTATTGGTTTAAACTGGTGAAATACGGTTTTTGTATATCCTGTTATATTTTGAAGAAGGAATAATTAAAATTATGTGATGTTTGTGCGAGAAGGGTAAAAATTTGCAAACCATTTTTGGACCACTTGTAACTGATTGAGCAAAAATTTTGCATGTTGGTTCAGTTCTAAAGACAGTAAATTTTTGGGTAAGTATGACTAGGAATTGATCTCGACGAAGAAATCATATAAAAGCTTGTTATAGGAAAATGGAGCTGTTTTATTAATTACCGACAGAACCAGAAGATTATTGCAAAAATAGTTTCGATTAGCACTATACAAACTCACTGCAATATTCAAAAAGTATTTTTTTAGCTATTTTATCAAGAATTAGCAACACCGGGTTGCATGGTCACCCGCGAGCTAAGCTCAGTAATCTGTACAACAAACAAGGGTTCGCTCTTGTAACATTCGTTTGTTTCGTTTTTGTGGCACAGACACGCATAAACACGGCGTGCGTCGAAAATACAAAATAGAGTATTATGCATAGCGCGTTCCAGTTATTTTATAAAGCGCCGATTTATTCAGTAGGTTTGCCACGGCCAAAAGTTGATTGTATGAACGAAGTAATTGTAAGTTGAAAGTTGAAACGGGTTTTTAGCCTAAACGACTTTTTACACGACTGCCCAAAAAAAGGAGTGTTATGTTTTCAAGATTCATGTATGTAAGTATGTATGTATGTATGTATGTATGTGAGTTTCTTTATTCCACCATAACTTCTTAATGCCTGAACCGATTTTGATGTATGATGTATCGTTACAATCCGTACATAGTCCCGAGTAACATAGGCTAGTAAAAATTTGGAAATTCAACCCCTGTGTGTGTAAAATAGGGGATGAAAGTTTGAATGAAAATCTGTCGTTGTTGATTGAAGTAAGTTACTGGAAACTTGGTGTTTACCATTTTGGACGGAGATAAAAATTTAGAAATTCAACCCCTATGTGTGTGAAATAGGGGGTGAAAGTTTAAACGAAAATCTGACATTACTGAAGTTAGTGACTGGAAACTTGGTGTCTAACAATGTGGACGACAAGTAATACATTTGTGTTAGTAGTAAAACTTAAATCTATGTTAGTAGCACTTCACTACGTTGCACTAGTCTTTGTGCACTCCGGTGGAACTTGACCGCAGAAGCGTCGGAACACCACGTTCTGTGGCCAAAAGCTACTTTAGAAACCTACGAAGCGACTACATTGTTCTAGAAACTCAACCCCTGTGTGTGTAAAATAGGGGATGAAAGTTTGAACGAAAATCTGTCGCTATTGATTGAAGTAAGTTACTGGAAACTTGGTGTTTACCATTTTGGACGGATATAAAAATTTAGAAATTTAACCACTATGTGTGTGAAATAGGGGATGAAAGTTTGAACGAAAGTCTGTCGTTATTGATTGAAGTAAGTCACTGGAAACTTGGTGTTTACCATTTTGGACGGATATAAAAATTTAGAAATTCAACCCCTATGTGTGTGAAATAGGGGATGAAAGTTTGAACGAAAATCTGTCGTTATTGATTGAAGTAAGTTACTGGAAACTTGGTGTTTACCATTTTGAACGGATATAAAAATTTAGAAATTCAACCCCTATGTGTGTGAAATAGGAGATAAAAGTTTGAACGAAAATCTGACATTACTGAAGTTAGTGACTGGAAACTTGGTGTTTAACAATGTGGACGACAAGTAATACATTTGTGTTAGTAGTAAAACTTAAATCTATGTTAGTAGCACTTCACATCGTTGCACTAGTCTTTGTGCACTCCGGTGGAACTTGACCGCAGAAGCGTCGGAACACCACGTTCTGTGGCCAAAAGCTACTTTAGAACCCTACGGAGCGACTACATTGTTCTAGAAACGTCTTTCTCGGGAATATTCCTGGCTCAGAATATAAAAGCATTGCCCCGACCGGAAGAAACTCAATTGTCTGGTTAAGCAGTAATAAACAGCGGTAGAGCTGAACTGCGAGATGAAAATGTCATAAAAAGAAGAAATTCAGTGTGTTTTTGATACCGACACAAATGACACGAGAAACATGTGATAATTATTGTGATAAGGGACATAGGTACTCTGACAACCTTTGCAAAATTTAAAGGATTTTAATATGTAAGATACAACATGATTGGTTACTGTCGTGGTGCTAAATTGTTATTGTTTGTAGTTAATAAAAACATCTACTTGTAAACCAACATTTGATTATCCACGAAGTAACAATATTAAAGGAACGTATCACTTGACGGGACGGTCGATCAGAGTGGTCGTCGACAGCTGCTCTTCGGACCTTATGGCCATTGATGCCGGTGTTCCTCAAGGGTCTGTCCTCTCTGCAACACTATTCCTGCTCCATATAAACGATATGCTAAACCCTAGCATAGTCGGTTACGCAGATGACAGTACCGTTGTAGAGAGATATCTGGCCAGCGCAAAAGACAGTAGGGACGATATACGTTCACAGAGAGAGGCCATGGTAGAGCGAGTGAACTTTGCCTTGAGTCGTGTGTCCCAATGGGGCGATCACAATCTAGTGCAGTTTAATGCCGCCAAAACGCAAGCGTGTCTGTTCTCCGCTAAACGGAGCCCATTCGACCTGGCTCCTACTTTTCGAGGTGCACCTGTAAATGTAAGCGGCTCTCTAGAACTCCTTGGCATGGAGTTGAGTTCTGACCTCAACTTCGCCGCTTTTATCGAGTCCAAAGCGCTGACTGCGGCGAAAAAGCTGGGCATCCTTAACAAGGTTAAGCGATATTTCACGCCGGGACAGCTTCTAACACTTTATAAAACTCAAGTCCGATCGTGTATGGAGTATTGCTGTCATCTATGGGATGGCTCAGCCAAATACCAACTGGCCGCATTGGATTCGGTAGAACGCAGAGCCAGGAGGTTAATTGGCGATAAGAAGCTGGTGGCCCAACTACAACCGCACATCGGCGTAAAGTTGCCTGTCTGGCGGTGTTTTACAGATTGCACTTCGGTGTGTGTGCTCATGAGCTACACGAGCTCATTTCCCCGTCTCCGTTTTGCCACCGGACATCATGACGTACGGCGGGATACCACCCTTTCTTGGTTGATATTCCTCGAATCCGCACGCAGCGTTTCTCGAAATCTTTTATTATGCGCACCGCAAAAGAATGGAATTCCCTGCCGGCGTCTGTGTTTCCAAATGCATATAACCCGGATTTATTCAAGAGACGAGTGCATAGGCATCTTTTGGGTGAGCTCGCTCCATCGTAGGCCCCGTCTTTGCCCTCGGGCTAGTCTGGGACCAAGAGCAAGCCAATAGCGGGCCATCCACTAACGTTCATTCCTTCAGGCTTGTCCCGTCGTGCAATCCGTACAGAAATGCGACGGGATAAAATAAAACCGTTGAAGCCACTAACTAAACCACAATCCTTCGTTCTTTCCCCTGGCTTTATCACGACACGCCAGTCCGGCAGGAAAAACAATCCTTCAGTGACCATCCACACGTTTGTGTACATTCCTGTCACTTTGCATCTTGTCAGTCATACCGAGGGATTGCGCGTGTGTGGATGGTGACAATCCTACTATTTTATGAAGATTGTTGTCATTTGAAAGGAATGCTCGTCATTTTAAACAATCTTTATGGATTATTTTCATTTTGCAACAATTATGTTTATATATTTATGTTTATATTTATCTTTATGTTTATGTGAGTGTACCTATATGTATTTAGTACTATAGTATGTAAATATATACATATATTTAATTTTGGTATTATTTTGTACCCTTGCATTTTGCATCTACCATGATTTGTCTATGCATCACCCTAAAGTAGACTAGGAGAAAATGCCTGAGTGTACGAACTGAGTGGAGAGCGTTGAGCGGAGCGTGCAGCGTTGCGTGGAAGTTGTTCTCGCGCCGCTAGGTCGCCACTCAGGACACCTACGTGTTAATGCATCTGTTTGATATGGACGCCGCACGCCCCGCCCTGCTGGACGCTCGATTTGAGCGGGCACTCAGGCCCTACACTTAGGCATTAAGTCCGCCTGTGGGCAGTGTTTTTCACATTATGTCCATGAGGTTTAATAAATAAACATGTGTACCTTTAAGAAAGAGATTGCTGTTGCTTTGAGTTTTATTGCAAGTAAATATCTATTTAAACCTAAATGAAGTCATAGGATGTGGGGAAAAAGTGGTTATTAGAAAAGTAGAAATATAGGACTTTAAAAAAATCTGGCATGCGACGAATCTGATGATTTTAAGAAATATTTAAGAGGCGATGTCTCGTCTTTTAACGAACTGCTCAAGTTGATAACACCGTAATGTGTTGTGTGTCTATGTCTTGGAAATGCATTTTGTCCTTCCGGGACGAATACGAACACAAAATGATTACAAACGAGCGCTCAATCACGCCGGACAAATAAACAGACACTCTAACTTGATCACAGAGCGCGTCGCGCCCGTCGCGACGGTACGGGTGGCGAGGTTTTAATACCGTCGTTCTTTCTCGTTCTTGCAAATCCACTGGTGTTCATTCCGTAAGGATTGTCGCGACGGGACGGGTGGTGGGATTATAATATCGTCATTCTTTCTCGCTCTTGCAAATCCACTGGCGTTCATTCCGTAAGGATTGTCGCGACGGGACGGGTGGTGGGATTTTAATACCGTCATTCTTTCTCGCTCTTGCACATCCACTGGCGTTCATTCCGTAAGGATTGTACATTCCGGCAGGAATGAACGTTAGTGGATGGCCCGCTAATAAGTAATAAAAAAAAACTAAAAGGTACAAAATAAAAATAAATAATTAAAAAAATTAAAAAACACGACTGCCATGACAAAAAAGAACTTAAAGGCAAAAAACAAGATTTTTCATAGAAAATTATTATATTACTGTTTACATAAAAAGTGAAAGGTCGCTCATTCAGTCACGGGCTCTATAATTATGAAAAATCCAAAACTACTTGGTTAACAAAACTAAAATTTTCGTCGCAGTCGGGGGACCGCCTTGCGGAATACCCAAATACTGCGGAAAGGTCCCCCGACTGCTGCGAAAATTTTAGTTTTGTTAACCAAGTAGTTTTGGATTTTTCATAATTATAGAGCCCGTGACTGAATGAGCGACCTTTCACTTTTTATGTAAACAGTAATATAATAATTTTCTATGAAAAATCTTGTTTTTTGCCTTTAAGTTCTTTTTTGTCATGGCAGTCGTGTTTTTTAATTTTTTTAATTATTTATTTTTATTTATCCAGTCCTAACCTGACTGGATCTGAGGATATAAAACAAAAACGTTCTACGTTTCTCGATAAACCCAAGTTCTGAGCCTTCATCATAGACAAATAGAAAAAAAAAATCAAAACGGCCGACAGGGTTGCATGGTAAATGCCTTTGCCTCAGAACAAAGAATACTTTTTGTTCCACATTCAAACAGAACTGCGTACACTCGCAACGTCCCAACTATCCGGTTATCATTATCACGTTTGAAAATAGAACGCACGCGAGCCAGCCAACCAAGTAATCGGGCAAAAGCTTTTATACGAACGACCAGCGTAGCCTGATCTCCCAGTTTACACGCCCATTTCCTTCTATGGCCTCTTTTATGATGCCTGGCGGGGGACGAGGGGGCCTTTTTATGGTGGTATTAGTTTAAAGGCCCCAAGGCACGGGCTCACATGTGCCCGAACAGATAAGCGGCGGCATCCCCACTCGAAAACTTGTTTAGTCGGAGCGATAAGTTGGTATTGTCTGCGGGGGTCGGCTCGAAGGCCCGCCGGAAAAATTTGTTCGTGTCTAACATTGTTTTCATTAATCTGCATTGTTATTGAGAACGTTTTATTTCTTTGCTTTGTTAGAATCGCCTTTAGTAATGTCGCAGACTGGTTTTATGTATCATCACGAACGAACGTGAGGGGGCGGAGCAGTGATGAACGCGCGGCCTGCGCTTGCGTTTTGTACTTAGATAAATAAACGGCAGATAAGATTGTACTCATTTCACTCGTCAGCCTGCTTTGTCATGCAAAATATAATATCATGATTGTACTGAACATTTGCTACCTTTCAGCGCCCACTACATTGACCTAGTGACATATTAAATAAATTATTTCCTACACCTATTTCTATTAAAATATAAAACCGTGCTACTTATGAGTCCAAAAAAATGAAACCCACGGCAAATCGACATTACCTATACGACCTCGATTAAAACAATAGTTTGCAGAATAACCCGTTTTGCGAGACGCGCCATAAAATACCTACAATTTTAGCGATTCAGAAAATTAGTCTCTGTCAAAGTTTAAGCCGGTTTACTGTTACAAACTGTATCAATCCCTCTGTTGTAAGCCAGTAACATAAATTTCTAGCCCTAATTCAGAGAGCACGGCTTAAGACGCGGGGGAGCCCGAACAAAGATCGATATCAAGTGCCAATGGCGCCAATGTGTGGCCCCCTCAGCCTAGAAGCGCCATTAAAGCCAGACCTCTGACATTCTACACCGATTCCCCTGTGGCGTTTACTAATAAAGGAGGGAAGGGGGAAGTAAGAGCTCAATTTATGTCGGCCGTCAGCGGGGTGCGTTCCATTTATGGTTTAAGATCGTGACGCATCTGTTCTGTTGCATAAAATATAAAATTTAAAAACAATGGGAGCCAGCTTGTATTATTAGTTTTGGAGTTGCTGTTATTGTGAGTCGGGGTTCATATTTGAAACTGATTGTAGTGTTTAAAGGAATTATCTAAGTGGATGGTTCCTAATTTAGGATGATAAAAACTACTTATGTCTCACGTCGCATTTGTCAGTCTATTCGCGGTAAAGGAACTTCAAAATTACTGAATGGATTTATTTTCATGTCGTTTTCGCCAATATACAGAGTGATTCGTGCATGGGGAATGGTTAATATAAGTGCATTATATTATTTTATCAGAGATAAGCTGGGGCGAATCACTAGCAAAATTAACTTTAAAATTTGATAAAACACCAACACTCTGTACTTTGAAAAAATGACAAAAAAACACAAAATTGGCACCATTCCTCCAACAAGCGTGGCGATTGCCAAAATATTCAAAAAAGTATGACGTGCCAAATTTGAAGCATAAAATTTCAATCTTCATTTATCTATGGTACCCTGGTACCCACATGTGGACATGACATAATAGTCGGGGCCCTTTGCCCCCGAACCACTTGAGTTTCTATGGGAAGTGAACCACTTAACCATGGGTCTAAGATTAATACACTCATGGAGTTTGAAGATGGAGTTGCAAGGATGTACTACCTCCCGGATGCTTTTATATCGCCGAGCGTACGTAGATAAATTGGGAGTCCATATGTTTGATGTAACATAGATCTAAAAATATTGAATAAAATATATTAACGATGTTTGTAGTTAGAACTTAGAATATACTTCATGGCGTAAATGTGTAAATTAAATTCACAATTTCATAATAATAATTAGACCATTTTTTTTGGTGTGTGGGTAGTCTTTAAATTACTTCTCCTGCCCTGGGCGGGAAGGACGTGTTAGACTTTTACTGACTAAAGCCCACTCTTGTTCCTTCGGTTGCCCTTTATGGTCCGAGGCCGCGGTAACTATTGTAACTATTCCGCAACCTCGGCATTATTAGAACATTAAAAAGTTACTTAATAAATGTTATTGGTTTTAAAGAGAATGTTTCTGACTGTCAGACTAAAAACATTTTTTATTTGAAATTAAAATAGCTTTAGAGTTAAAATAATACGCTGATAATAAAATTAGGAATATGTTTAAGTCCTTAAACGTTAAGAAGAATTACGTCATTTCAAAAATATCTTGGGTTATTATAACTAGAAAATGTCCTGCGACAGTTCTGAACCTACGAAGCTGAAACTTCTTAGATAAATGTGTAGGTAAAGTAATTTTAATCAGACAAACTTGTAGTCAGCTGTGGGCATTCCAATATGTCGTGACCTCCTCCCCCTTCAGGGTGGGGACCCCACAACTTCACCCCACGAAATCCACTGGGATATTAGCTAGCACTAAGGTTTGGCCTCACTCTTCCATCTTATGGAATAGAGTTCAGAAAACCATGTACGGTGGGCAAAGCAGATAAGTATCCAGGGCCGTCAGATACAGTTTAAGTTTTCTCAAAAACCCACGGATATTTTCTAGTAAAAATTTAAACTATAGTAGAAAATGACTAGTTCTTCAAATAGGTTAAATTTCATTTGAATACATTCATTGGTATTCAAGAAATCCTCAATTGTATATGACGGCCCTGGATACTTATCTGCTTCGCCTACTGTACCTATGTTTGTGCTTTTGAAATTGAGGACCAATACCGCATTCTTACTGGTTGTCTAGTTGTTTGTGACCTTGTCTGCTTAGACTGAGGCTGTGGGATCTATCAACCAGGGCCAAGCTGTGTGTGATACGAATATGTGTCTATTTATAAATTACTAGCTTCTGCCCGCGGCTTCGCTCGCGTTAGAAAGAGACAAAAAGTAGCCTATGTTACTCTCCATCCCTTCAACTATCTCCACTTAAAAAATCACGTCAATCCGTCGCTCCGTTTTGCCGCGAAAGAAAGACAAACAGACAGACAGACACACTTTCCCATTTATAATATTAGTATGGATGTAAGAATCAGTCAGTTGTCTGGTATAGCAAAGGTTTTGCCTAGTTTGTGATCAGATGGCAGTGTGTTGTCCTAAGATGAAACTAGTTTATCTTCCGCGGCTTTGGTCAAATTTCCAAAAATCTTTTCCTAGTTTCATTACTCTAGGATCAGCGGTTAGGACTGTGCGTTGATACATTAACAATCAGTCAGTTTATCATTATACATATACATATATACAGATTTACTATAGCTGCTATAACAACAAATAAACATAACAATAAACCCTCGAACACACGTGATTCAAGACAGAAAGACAATAGCAGCGACAGCCGGCTGTCTTTGGTCGTCGAAAGGTAAACGGAGTTCACTTCAAGACTATCAACGTCAATAACTTGGTTTTAGGACTCAGAAGTACCTGAGTAATAGTAACTTGCAGTGTAAAGCATCTGCCTGTCTTTCTGTCATCGACCTGAGTCGATGTCGGCATCGCAGTGGCATTTCCGGACTGCAGCCGGTTCGATTCTCGGTTGCAGTTTTTGTTTCAAACCGCTTGGGTAGGTTTTGTACTGATCGTTAATATAGATATGTAGGTTTGCATTGATTAGAAAAGAATAAAGTTATAATAAATGTATGTAGACTTCTAAAGGCTTAAGAAATAGTCCAGAATTGGTGTTTTTTTTTCGTACTGGTAACAATTTTTAGCTGTCTATTGCCAGTGATAAAATTTTAATACTTATTTTGTCTATTACTACCGGGAAAAGGCCCCTTCTCGTACGGAGAAGGCACGAGCAATTCTCTGAACATTTACTAAAGGGGATTGGTGATTTCAGATTTATATTCATTACAAGTTTAGTGTAACACGTAGTTTCGATACGAGATGTCAAATTACTTAGCATAAGACTATGTTTAATCCCTAACATATAAAAAAGAAACTCGTGTTCATTACACATTTTATAACTCAAGAACGGCAGAACCGATTTGGCTGGAAATTGGTGGGGAGGTAGCTTAGGACCAGGGGACGGACATAGAATACTTGTTATCTTCTTTTTTAGTAACCAAAAATTTGATATAACGCGGGTGAAACCGCGGGGGCAGATAGTTTAACAATATATTCTGTTCTACTTGCACGGTTCTTCTTAACTTGTACGGTTTTGGGCATGCATAATAAGCGGGCCCTGGGGTCAACACGACAGTTTTACAAAAACACTACTTAATTTCAAAAACCCTATATTGATAAAATCGTAAAATACATTATCGTCCATTGTTTACTTACATCTTGTCCAATCAAATACCCTGAAGCTATAGAATAAGGCCTTTCCCATACGTCTCCCTATTTAATCCCATGGAAGGGGCACGCCCAACTAATCTACCTTAATCTAAGGCTCAGAGGGCCCAAACTTAGTCTAATTTAATTTCTACCCGTTTTCTGTTATTGGTTTCTAGTGTATGTACCTTAAAGCGAGTATGTTGTAAGTTCCTTAGGGAATTAAATATTTGTATAGTGGATTAAGTTTAATCTTCTTCGGTACTCAATAGTTTCGAATAGTAACAAGATGGCAAGCAATAATATCATATTCCGAATTCAAATTTTGAATTTCCAAACTGACAATGGTTCCTTCCAATTTCAAAGTTAAACTTGGCCAACGATAAAACAACTGACAGCTCTGATTGACATGTCATAATGACAACAAATTGACGTAAGAAAAGTCAAAATTGATTTCTTAATTTGTATAACGTTTCCGTCAATTGTTATCTGAAATTGTTTTTGTTTTATTGACAGTTTATGATTTAATTGTTGTGCCAGCACAACAAATGACAGTTCAATTTGACAATAACTTCGTGGGCTTTTAGGTTAAAGTTATAAAGGGTCATAATATAATTGATTCTGTTGGGACCGCGACGAACGGCTTATTTAATTTTTTTTTATGACATATTTGTACAACTTTTGCTTATAATAGCAGTGGCATCACAAAATCATTAAATCAATGTAAAATATAGTGAGATTATGCTTGCCTACTTGCTTAAAATAGTTATTAAATTAGGAAGACCTAAAATAGTCAACAATCAATTCCGTCACCAGAGGTCTGACGTCATAGTACGGTATTAAACTGTGATGTACTCGTATCTCTAGTTGCGATTACCGTGTCAGTGGCAGTGCAAGGGTTGTACGCCTGTTTATATTTGGACCTCAAATGCTTTCAAATGCAAAATATACGAGTTGGGGTAACTTTGGGGTGGCGGCGACTGTGTGCTCGCTGTCACTTTTGAAAATCGAACGAGTGAGTTTCTTTGGTCTTTCTATCCGATTGAAAATTCTTTCATTCGATAGCTAGAATATGATCTTATAAAAATACCAGAATTTTCTTTACATCTCTCTCTAAAAAATGCTTCTACCAAAATTGATTATCACGATGTATCTTTGTGATTGTGTGAGAACTGCGAACAGTTCTTTAAAACTTCAATATTGAGGTTAGACTTGAGGAAAAAAATGTTAACATCAATTACATGATTCTTGTAACAATGACTCAAAAAAGGGGTTAATGCTCTGCTAATGGACAGTTTGAATAAGTCTTAGTACTCTTTCGGAGTTGTTAATTTTGCAGTTTTTCGTACGGGTAGGTGTGCGATTGAACAAAAACGTGTATTTAGCATGCACTGTTAGAATGTAATTTACTTAACTTACTCGTAGGTCCCGCCTCATGATAAAAGACCTACCAATTCAATGAAAATGAGAACTTTATAAACTCAACCAAAATCATGTGCATTTCTAAAGATAATTGTCGAAAATGGATCGACATATACATAGTGAATCTACGGTACGAGCACGTCCACCAAATAATTTATTGACTGGGCCACTTGCCATTAATGATGATAACAAGGCACTAGCGCATTGTCAACATATCGGTTATGCTAAAAAATATTGTGTCAATAAACCTACTTACGCTTAAAACTCTGAGGTACATGATACCAATGATAGTCCACATAAAAATAATGTAAATTACTCATCTACGTGTGAACGATTATGAAAACCGTATGACCAACGTTGCGGGACTGAACCTGTGATCAGAATGCAACCTGTAAACTATTCTTACTACTAAAGGATTGAAGGTTTCCGACCATTATGTCTTCACAATGATGGGGTGGCGACTGCTGTGTTAGATAAATTTGTCATAGATTATTAGTTAATTGCGCAAGAACTTTGGAAGGACAACTAACTTCTAAAGCTACTTGGAGTCAACATCAATTCATAACTCGAAACCTATTTTTAGGGCTCCCTGTCGTGGCCGTTCGACGGAATTGACGGGTCTGTTGGTCCAGTGGTCAGTGGTCCTGTCTTAGTGTTCGTTCAGGGTGTGTCTCCTGCTTGATTTCGAGGTTTGCTCACTTCTAGAACTCGACAAGCTTTATATCTCTACGCTTTTCTTGATTTCGAATTTGGCGTTCACTTAACGCCATAGTCAGAATCAACATTCCAACATTCAGGAGTTACTGTGGCTGACACACGAACAGAATAGATATTCTGACTGACTACAAATAATGGGACAAGTTGAGTCCTTCCAGACATACTCACACACAATCAGTTTTAATACAGGTATTTTTAGTATACCTGTTCACATAAATCCTACCTTTTACACAACCTCTTTATTACTCACTCAAGTTTTCACTCCCGTAATTAGTGTAATTAATCTTGTTTTAATAACACTGCAATCAGTTTTGTTACTTGGGCTTAATTATTGGTTCGTGTGATAAATAGATCAGGGTCAGAAGTTAAACGTGTACATATTGATATACACGAGCACCTATTTGTGGGTGGAAAAGCAACAAAATTAGGGTTATTCCGATCTGTCACCCCGTTTTGTCCCCATGGGTTGGTAAAATACTGAAAATACTGAGATACTTAGTATTGAAATCAATCAAAAGTACTAGGCGCGCAGTAGTGTGAAGAGGTTAATAGAAAATGTGTACCACACATTGCTAACTGGGGGACAAATCGAACTTTTTTTTCCTATCTGTCACCCGTGGGGACAAAACGGGGTGACAGATCGGAATAATCCCAAAATTACTCCTCTATCTCTGTGCGGAGTGGAAGGGAGTGTCAGACTTCTATTGACTAAATTCCACCCACGTTCCTTCTTACTTAGCCCATTGTGTCCGGGGCTGCGGTATCTCTTTCGAATAACCAGCCCCGGCTGGTATCGGACCAGCCTCAGATTAGTAAACACAAGGCAGATAGATAGCGCGGAACACCGCGAGTGAGGTCAACAAAGCAAATACAAAACCAAAAGCGAATACAATCTCGAGTCAGTACGGCACGAAGCGTCGCGCCGTAAACATGTCACAGAAAATATATTCATATTTTCGAGAATGATGCCGTCTTTTGTTTTTAAACATTGCAAAAATTGTTCCCTAAATCAAAAGAGAGAAGATGGAGTACCTTTATATAGATTAATATGGTTATTTTTGCCTTTTTGGATGTTATTTTATTTGGAACACAAAACCTCAACAGAAATCTGTCGGTGTTGCTATTTTATTGTGAAAAAATTTACCCCTAAGTTGGGAAATATGTATTGGACACAGGATTATCGATCTACAAGAATATTTAATTCGAGTGTTTTTTGAAGTGAAAACTTCTTTAGCGGCGTTGAGCACTTTTTCTGTAATGGGTATAAAATCTTAAACTCGCGTCAGGACACGTGAACCTGATGGAAAAAGCGTAGGACGGATAACAATTGAACGCGCGATAAAAATCTCACACACACTGATACAAGGTACAATTTTCGGGAAAATTGTACCTTGTTTTTTTTTTTTTTTTTTATTACAATGGGCTTGCTCTTGGTCCCAGACTAGCCCGAGGGCATAGACGGAGCCTACGATGGAGCGAGCTTACCCAGTAGATGCCTATGCACTCTATTCTTAAATACTTCCGGGTTATATGAATTTGGAAACACAGACGGCAGGGAATTCCATTCCTTTGCGGTGCGCATTATGAACGATTTTGAGAAGCGCTGCGTGCGGATGTGAGGAATATCAACCAAGAAAGGGTGGTATCCCGCCGTACGTCTGGATGTTCGGTGGTAAAATGGGGATGAGGGAATGAGCTCTTGTAGCTCATGAGCACACTCACCGAAGTGCAATCTGTAAAATACCGCCAGACAGGCAACTTTTCGCCGATGTGCTAGTGGTTGAAGTTGAGCCACCAGCTTCTTGTCGCCAATCAACCTTCTGGCCCTGCGATCCACCGAATCCAATGCGGCCAGTTGGTATTTGGCTGAGCCATCCCATAGGTGACTGCAATACTCCATACACGATCGGACTTGAGCTTTATAAAGTGTTAGAAGCTGTCCCGGTGTGAAGTATCGCTTAACCTTGTTAAGGATGCCCAGTTTTTTCGCCGCAGTCTGTGCTTTGGACTCGATGAAAGTGCCGAAGTTGAGGTCAGAACTCAACTCCACGCCAAGGATCAGGATCAAGGATTGTATCAGTGTGTGTGAGATTTTTATCGTGTCTACGTAGTCATAGTCGTAGTCGTAGTCGTGGTCGTGGTCGAAGTCGTAGTCGTAGTCGTAGTCATAGTCATAGTAGTTTTTGAAGTGAAAACTTCTTTAGCGGCGTTGAGCACTTTTTCTGTAATGGGTATAAAATCTTAAACTCGCGTCAGGACACGTGACCCTGATCGAAAAAGCGTAGGACCCACTTCGCTTAAACTACGGACTGTGATTTCCTCTTGAAATAGCGACCTCCGGCTGTGATTGACTGATGTACGGACCTACTAAGAACGACGACCTGGCATGGCGGTGGGTGTCAAGAGATTAAACGGACATTGCAGATTTAACATGGATTCCCAAAATTATCCTATATTTTGTGTAAATTGCGGATCAGCTTCTGGCTCCATGTAAAAGAGAAAGGGAACATCAATAAGTGTCTTGGAAAGACTTCTGCCGCTGCAAATATATTGGTCGAAAATATAGATGATACTTTTGATGTGACATGATGTTGTTATTTAAGTATTTTGATGGCTTTTAGAAGTCTCAAGTGTCCGTAGTTTTAATTTAGTTTCAATCGAAAACATATATTATTTAGAACCAAAAATGAAAAAACACATCCCTATCGGTTCTTAGGCAAACAATGTATGGACGCATGGCAATGTCCTTTGTTTATATTTTAACCCGTGGAGTAATAGTGTTGGAAAATCTTGGCGAAACAGCTTAATATAAGCTTGCTGTAGATAGAGAGAGAGAGATATAGTGGTCCTGCTAATGGCTTGGGGCAGGCGAGCCAAAGGCACACTCGTAAATAAATGAGCGAATGTGTTTTTGAAGTGAAAACTTCTTTAGCGGCGTTGAGCACTTTTTCTGTAATGGGTATAAAATCTTAAACTCGCGTCAGGACACGTGACCTGATCGAAAAAGCGTAGGACGGATGGATAGTAGACAGCTATAATCAAGTTTTCACTTCTGCCGGCACTCCCGGAGTGCAACCAGTCTTTTTTTTTCTTTTTGGTTGGTATGTTTGTATCAAGTGTGTGTACTTATCTTGTATGTGTCAAAAGTCTTCGTTAATAAAAGTAGTGAATGTTTTGTCTCTAACTAAAATTATGTACACCAGTCGATTCGCCAACATAAAGTAAAAAACAGTGTACAGAAAAATATGACAACTAATATTTTATATTCTATGTTTATAGCTCTATAAAATTGTTATACACTAAGCACTTTATTATTTATATTTTAATTAAATATAAACAGATACGAATGAAATATTAAGGGTAATTTTTCGTCATCCTGGCAACCGGAACGCACACAGAGACGACGTGTTCTTACAGCGCAGTCACGTGGCAGTCACGCACACATGTCTCGACGTTCGCCGCACTCGTAATGTTCCGCGCTGTCTATCTGCCTACTGTTTTATAATCTGAGGGACCAGCACACCGCATTTGAGTCTCCAGTAATCCAGCACCACCGGAGTTTCTTTCAAATTCTTCTCCATTCGAAACCACAATTTGGAATGGGTAAGATTATTTTTTTGGTCTTGTAAATGCCGTTCCAGTGATGGCTAATTTGACAGGACTAAACTAATATGTATCTTCTGTCCTTTTCTTAATGAAATGGAAAGAGAAAGATGCACTAACTTAAATTTAGTTTGTGAACAAGAGAATCAGTACTATTATTAATATGAAATTCTAAATATAAAATGTCATGAACTATTGAGATAGGCAGGCACTGCGCTGCTTTAAGTAAAGAAACCATCTTTATGAGGTTACCTGCCTTGAGCCTTTATATTTACTTTGGTTTTATTTGTAAGGTAAGGATATACAATGTTTGACAAGAACTTGTAAATGTTCGCAAAATGGGTGGTTGGTTACATTTTTTAAATGTTTTATAGGTATTTATAATTTAAGTTTGACACAAAGAACCAAAATTATTTGGTCCTTTGTGTCAAAATTACGGAATTACCTAATGATAGTAAAATGATTGTAATTACTTATATTAGTTTATTAATAATGCATTTATTTTCTCTATAAATATTAAGAAGATCATAGAATAAGTCTATGATTTCCTGCTTCTTTCTTTATACTCACAGATTTTTAATATCTGTTTTAAAAAATGTATATTTTTCCAAACTTTTCAAGCATATCACACCTCAATTCACGCTTTATTTCTATTCTAAAACCATTTCCATGTTAGTGGATCCAAGGCTGCTATTACAAGGTGGTTCACTACGCATCCTGCTATACGATAATCTAAGATTAAATCTAATCTATTGATTGCAGGCATCCGGGTGGGCTGGGAAGTAAAACGAAGTAAAAAAATCCGTTCAAAACAATAGCCCGAACTCGTTCAACGGGTTAAGAGAACTAACTTACACGTGCAGGTCATACAAACCTTAAGCGGTTGACAGAAGCGTCAATTTTCTCTGTGTGTGTGTCGGGATAAGTTTGCGAGGTCGCATTGTGGTCAGAATGTCAGATTCGGCTTGTGGTTGAAGTGTTCCTTTGAAGGTACCTATGTTTTCTGATTAATGTTAAAGGTAAATCGAGAAAAGAATCAGAAAGGGTTTTGAACGTGTTATTTTACCGTTTCTCCTCAAACTTAAATCGTTCTCGGAACAACATCCGGAAAAAGAGCAGTTTTTAAACAAGCAATCGTGCTAAAAGAATTGTTTGAACGAATGGTCTGCGAAACACGAAAAAACATAACTTCAGAATAAATCTTCTAGATAAATAACCTCTTTGATCAAACATGTAAAATAACAAAACTTATTTGTGTACTGGCGATAGCGTGGCGTGCCGAAACACAATCATTTCTCACAGTTTGTAAGTACCAACATTCTCACCAAAATTTATAGGCGTGCAGTCGCCAAAATTTCAAACACATGTTAGCATTACTTATAAAAATACTGACATTTCAATACGAGCTCCTTGTTATATGAAACTCATACAAAATGTTGCGTCTCAACCCATTTCTGTGCGTTTTGCACAATGGGACAGCCGTGCATGTGTTGATACAAGTGTAGGCATCTGGCATCACCCGGCTACACTTTTTGTTAAGCCCACAGGTACGAGCGACGAAAAAATCGTGGAAAAAAAGGACCATTCTCAGAGGGGGTAAAAGCATATTTACTTCAATGAATAAAACAGTCAAAATTGAACCTTATGACCAGGTTTTAGGGTTGGATAATGTAAAATTGTGTTCGTAATATAACACCACGGGGACGCAGGGGTCTAATGACACGCGAGACGTTTTTATATGATGTTTTTTGTAAAGTTTCAGTTAATTAGAGTTGAAATTCTTGGCTTTTTGTGTTTTCACTAATTCTATTTTAATTGGTTGTAGTGGAGATCGTTTTGTGCGGCGCCTGGAGTTATTAACCGGCTCCTGCTTGCGGTCTGGACTTTCAACTACCAACTCAAGAACAGGAAAAGGGAAGAAAATCTGGTGTCAACAAATTTTTCTTTAGTTTTACGTTGTTTGTTAACCTGATGCAAAAGTGAACTATTTTTGACTAAAAACCTTGAATCTAACATCCAAATCCGTAACACTGATGTATTCATCCGGCATTTCGTACGGCAAAATTAACCGCAAAGTATTTCTTCGTGGGGAACGGCTTTGTCAGTTGCGGCTGACGCCTTACTTTGATGGGGCCTCCGCTATGCCAAAGGAAACAACGCTAAATCCTTTCCTACAAGGTGTCGAAATACGTTAGCTTGCCAAATCTCTGGACCGGCCAGTGCACATTGGCAGGCGCATTAAGGGCGCTGCCAAGTGCCGACGACCGGCCGCCGTGCCAGGTACCTTGCCAACTGCCAAATCTCTCTGCTTTTTTCACAACACAATTTGTGAAGCCTATTTCGGATTCAGCCAACATGGCGGATCCGATATTGGTTTTCGAACGGAGAATGAATAATTTTGTAGGTTTTTTGCCAAAAGTAAATTATGTAAAGTTCCCATTCTAGGCGTTTTCAGTGCGGGCAGGGAGCCAATTTTGTCAAATAAGATTCTGTACCTATCATTATTAAAAGGAGATTATTAATGCGAATAGGCAGCAGGGACTTTCACCTTATTAATTATTTATGTTTCTCCTTTGTGATTCTTCCCCTTTGGTCATGATAAATATATGCTCTAAACGGGTACCTGTGTTATTTCTTTGTGTATGGATGTGTCATGATAACCATTACTCATCCACATTTACCTGAGAGGGCCGCAGCAAAGTTGTTAGTTGCCTTTCGACTCTATAGATAGAAATAATGATGTTTCTGCGTTAAGATTTATAGTTATTTCGCTTCGCTCTACAGTCAAGTAATTTTCGAGATCGAAATCTTTATTCACGGTATACCCAGACTTTACCATAGCTCATAAAATAATACTAAGAACAAAACAATATCAGCAGTGCATAACGACAGTCGTAACCGTAGAAAAACCCTAAAACATCGCATCTATTAAAAATCAGTAGGATTCTAAAGAGTTACAGCTTTAGGCCCTCTCACTTGGGAGGCATCAAGTTTTAAAGCACATCGGACCAAGTTCGGTCGGGAGTGCCCCCGCAGGCAATTTAGTCCTCCCTCTCCCCGCTTTACAGGGTTATTGTTAAATTAGTACATTCATACTTTGTTGTTTATGGCAACACTAAACCGATCGTTGTTACGACCGACGGCGATGTTGCGCTTGATTGATTTACGGATATTTTTTTCTGTTTTTGCATATTAAGCTAATGGGGGAATGACCGAAACTTGGATGATAAATTTTAAGTGGAGCTGCGTGATCTACATTAGGTTTTGCGAATTGTGTGAGCATTGTCTCGTTTACGGTAAAATATCGGTCAGAAAACCATTTTGTTGATGATTTATAATGAAATTGGAACTGACTGAAAATTGCTAATTAGACATGAAATTCAGGATCGCAATAAAAGGTCTATCTAAATTCTTTATTAGTACCCATTTTATACAATAACTTTAATATTGGTGGACCAATGTTGGGGTCCGCTTCAAGATCACCGCAGTCGCGGTCTTTAGGCATCTGCAAAATTAGAGGCTTCGGAGATGCGCGGCAAGACAAAGATGGTCTTATATGCCTGTACGTCACCCATACCCTGTAAACGAACGACTTCCTTACCATCAATACGTAGTATAAAACAAAGTCGCTTTCCAGTCTGTACTTATATATTTATATGCTTGCTGATTTTGATGCAGTTTACTTAATGGATAAAGTGATTCAAGAGAAAAAGTTTATGTCTAATACATACAAAATATAGTAGAAATACGCCAGGATTCTCAAAGATTAGTAACACCCGTGCGAAGCTGGAGCGAGTCGCTAGTTTCCTTATATTTTAAGCCCCAAATCTGTGTAGTCAGCAAATATGGTTAACAGACCTCCAAAAAAAGAACTTTAATAACTTGAGTGGCATACCGTATGTCCAAAGGGCCGTTACAATAGTAATTTGTTTTATTATTGGTACAAAATGGTACCAAATTACACATGATTGGTCCGTACGTGAGCTTTACTACGATTAGCCCCCGTCGCCTCGGGCTTATATATAGTTTGGTTTCGATTGGTTTTTGTCGAATTTACTTAATTGATCTACCCTTATTTTCTGGATTTTTTGGTTAGTCTTCTATAAAGGAGCAGGTATTATGTTTTATGGCTCAAAAGAATCATGAATTGAGATAGTTCGGGTTAGCAATATGTTTGTGATAAACCCGTGCTTAAGGAAAGCATTTTTTGTACGTAGACGTCATTTTGTGGATTATCGATTCTTAAATTTTCTTCAGTCACTAAATATCTTCTGTAGAAACGCATCAAAGCAACTAACAATAAAAGCGCTCTTCCTCCCCTCTACCTAATTACTGTGGTGCTGTGTTCAACAGGGACCATGTTTGATTCTATTTACTTATACTCACCACCTGATGTAAATGACATAAAAACAGCGCTTCCCAAATTTCCATTTACCTACTTACATTGAGAATTCAAAACATTTTTTAATAATAATTAAGGCGAGATATAAAATAGTAGAGACTATATAATGACAGGGTACGTATGTACTTAATCACACAATGTAAAGTGCAATTATCAACTCGCTTCCTGTCCGTTCAAGCACAAGACCACTGACTATAAAGGTCTTAAGAAACTGAAGTGTAACTATCATCGTAACATTTCGAAGGCTTTTAAGACCTCAGCTGGAACCTTGCTCGTAAAAAGGGTGTTATTCTTTCACCCTTACTAATATTCCAAATTTAAATTTTTGTAAACCTTCAAACACACGTGATACGAGACATAATAGAAAGACAATAGCAGCTCGACAGCCGGCTGTCGCTTGGTCGTCGAAAGGTTTAATCTTTTGACAAGTACTACGTAATAACATTATTTTTTAACGGGTTAATTATAGCATGAACAGGTAAAACTAATTATTATGTTGATATTGTTGACTGTGTCTAAAGTTTAATTTTTCTCTCAGCTGTCTTTTGAAGTACGTACGTGCAATAATCAAATGTCTCTTACTTTACAGTAGCTGATAAAACTATAAAAATATCTAAAGCTCTTTTTCCAATATAAAGTCATTATATTTTAAGTGGAGCGACTGCCTATCGTATCTACAACCCAACTGGGTAACAACAACCTGAGGGTCTAGACAAGTGGCATTGTAGAATAGATAGCGAAATCGAATAGATTGTTGTGATACTGATTCTAAACGAACATGCTTATTCAAAAGAACAAGTACCACTTTTTTTTTTTGGTGAGTGGGAAATCATCCAATGACTGCTCCCGTCCTGGGTGCGGCGGGAGGGCGTGTCAGACTCTTACTGACTAAAACCCACTCATGTTCCTTCGATTGCCTTTTATGTTCCAGGGTCACGGTAACTATTATAAACATTCTGCGACCCCGGCAGGCGTGGCCCTGTTGGGCCCCTTCTTGTGCTGACTCCTTCTCTTTGAGGCGCGCGTGGAACAAAACGCGCCGTCTACGCGGTCCTGGTGAATTAGTACCACTCGCACTCGGTAATACAATGGTAATTCTAGTGAGATGAGACCTTTTAATGGTGTTAATGATACCACTGACCTAAGGATGATAGAACTACGGCAAAGTGTTGGTAACTTAGAGTAATTGTTTATTGTTTCGCAGAACAAGGTTTTTCTTGATAAGACGAATGAGTAGAATTGTGGAGTGAATTGTTCCGGTTCCATGGGTGAAGGACTACGAGTCCAATTTAGCAGCTCTGTATGGAACAAATACATAATAATCTTTAAAGGCATTTGTGTCTTCATATTCCTTAGGAATGTTGAAACGTTGACTTTTCCGTGTAAGGACATAAATGGTTAAATGGTATCGCTGCCAGTTTCCATTGAATTAATTATAGCAAATTTTATTGACTGTTGTTTAAAGAAACTCTAGAAAAAGTATGAAGATTGTATAGCGCAAGAAGACCAAGCAATTATCAGGGAAGTAATCAATTCCTAAGACCCAGACTACCAACACGACATCAGCGTGACTTGAGCTACTTCTCTCTTTCATTGTATCGATCTAAAGGCTCCCGATGCTTTCTTAAAATCACGCATTTTGTATGAATCCACCGTTTACATAATGCCCGGCATTTTATATACGGCGTAAATCGGCATAATGTCAAAATGCCTGCCGCATACATAGGGCAGCACCTAAAGCTATTAATTAAATAGTACATGCTACATTGTTAGTAGTGCTTGTCAAAATGTTTTGACATACTTACACTATCTGAGATTGAATATTGGGTCAACCACGCGAGCCTATCGGTCGATAGTGGCGAGAGTTGCGAAACTAGATAAAATTGTTAGTTTTACAAGTGTATCGACCTTATTTTGGTTTTTCGAGTGTGTGAAATGTAGGTGAAAGGTTTTTCAACAAATAAGAAATTGTTGACGTTTACTAAAGGGTTCCCATAAACCAGGAGACGGGGAAGATGAAAATACGCGGATATTCAACGGGCGCATTAGCTCAAAATAGTTTAACGTTAGACGCATAGGACAGAAGATTCACGTTCAAAACTTTTCGAAATAAATAAGTAGAAAAAAAGCCACAACGTACATAACAAAATATAATAAAAGGTGTAAAACAAGGTGTACTTACAACTTGTGATGGAGACCCGAAACTCAGACGCATTCAAATACATAAATGAATCCAAAAGACAACACTCCTTTTGCTAACAGACGTGTAAACAAGGATAGGTTTTGTTAAAGCTTTAATACATGCAATGAACGTACGCCACCAACATAAGCCCAAACACACACTCAAATACACCAAACAATTGAAGCGAGATCTTAATTCAGACCCAGATGAAAAACAACCAAATAATACATCAACTAGCGACCCACAGAGTGAATCGTTGTCACAAGCCGTTTATGTTCGCCGATAAAAATGTACGAACCAGACTTCAAACAACATCGTATCATTATAATTGACAATAACAAATGATATACATCTACATTTCAAAACCCTCTTGTCTATACTTTGATGGATATTGGAGTCCATTGTGATTGTGAAGGTAATATTTAAGAGCTTGATACAATTAAATTTTATTTAGTTTATTTTCCAGTGAATTTGGGGATTACTTTTGCTTTGCAAGAGACTAGGAGAAGGACAAAGAAGAGATGAATGGAAAATGGCGTCAGTGGTATCTTGCAAAATGGTTGATAGGACTGAATAGACGGTTGAATCGTGTTGAGTCTACCCCAAGCAAAGAAAAAACTTGGAACCAACTGAGGAATGTGATGGAACAGATCAACTTTGTTTACCTCCAAAAAACCTTAAAATTAGAACGTAGACTAGAGTTGGGTATTATAGTTAAATAACATTGTTAGAATTTGTGACCCCTTAGAGCTCTATAACACTGCTATGTGCCACGCGATGGCGTGCGACACTACAAAGATACCCCGCGAAAAAGGCTTTTTAGTGTGTTGTCCGCACCTGTTTTATAAACTAACTGATCGCGGTATCGCGTATCGCGAATTAGTGTGTTAAGCACTTAACATCTCCCTAGCCTTTTCCAAGTATGTTGGGGTTGGCTTCCAGTCGAATACCATTATTTTACGAGCAGCAACTGCTTGTCAGACGTTCACAACCCTGTTTCCGGGCGACACGACCTTAGTTAGACTGATCAGGCTTTCTGGCTTTTAAAGGACTATCAAAGTTCTAATCAACGGCTTTACGTGCTTTCTGAGGCACGAGATGTCATAGGGTATGTATAGCATGATAATAACTACAGATTAGTGAAATCCAACTAACCCGTGCGTTTTAAAGTCATAGAATTCACGATGATCGTTATAGTGGTTTGGTGTGGTTTGGGTGTTTAAATGCACCAAATCAAAATTATTTAAAAAAAAAATCCATGAAATCTATACGTTACTACGGCCACATGCTTTACATAGACCGAAGTCAAAAGTATTATATACTTGAAATGTCTAGTATTTATCACTCATAGTATGAATACACAAATATACATATTGTTAACAACATTTTCACGCACAAACCAATTTCGATGAAATTCTTGTAAAGATAAATTGGTTCTTGTAGTCCAACGTAGGAAACTCTCAATTCCATGACTACTTTTTCGTTCGCTATAATGCGGATACAGTTTACAATATAAAAAAAGTTAACAATTACCGAACCCTATAATGTAAAATGTCAGGCAATACGCACAATCAACGGGTCAGTGCTACAGGCTGCCCCCTAATAACTTAATTCCGTCTTCCTGGCGTCTGATTGAAGCTAATTGCGCGACCTTCCACCTTTCGCCTCTTTGTGCGGCTTAATTGGATCTGACCTGCCTGTATTTGACCCAGGCGTGGTGATAAAAGTATTTAATGTGATCCTATTTTTAGATTGGACTATTTGGAGCTCATTTGGCAAGCCTTGTTTGGCTTCCAGCTAAATATTACGCGGTTATTGCCAAAAGGTTACAGCAGTTTTTGTTTTAGCTTTGCCACCATGTGGGTTATGAGCCAGTTTGAAATAAAGAAGAAAGGTTGATTGACCTCATCCTGTGCTAACCACAAATCAATAAATAGAATAAAAAAATCAAAGATTATTGTTCCACTGCTTCGACAAGTAGGTCCAAAGGTAAACACCACTAGTGCCTAGGACGCTGGCTTTCAACTGGTCCTTTACCTCTAGTTTGTATGGTTTTAAATTCTAAGCAAAGCACAGCACACGTCAGTAGCGATGACGCAACGCGTAGCCAGATTTATTCAATAGTACTTAAGTACAAAACTTTTTGCTACTTTTCTTCTAATCTACACAGCATGCTAATCAGATTTTAGATAAATAAGCTTTTGCAAGCGTTTCAGTTTCTATGATTTATATTATACTCTTTAAAAAAGAAACTATTTAAAACTAAATCTAGTCTTCAATAGCACAAGTCTTAGCCAAATTTTCAAGGTTTTCTTATTCAGAAACTTAAGAACGCGATGATTCATTGTTTTCTTCTGACTTTGTGTCTTTATCCCTTATCTGCATAATTACTAAATAATATCCTCATTTCAATTTTGCTCTCAACACAAGAAAAGCATGATTTTGTAACGGTAAAACAAACATGATTTCTTAAGAACATAATTATGTGTTGCAACAATTTCTTTGTCAGTCTTCTTGGTAGCGTCATGTCGGTCCTGGTATTATTTACAAAATAATAAAATGCTCATTGTTACTTCGTGATTAACATACAGAGTGCTTCAGAGAATTTGGTGGTGGTAATATTTACTCCATTTCAGTATGACTTGGATGCTCAAAATTGGGTCTACAAAAACCAAAAAATTTGGGTATTGCTTAACCATGCCCAGATCTGTTAATCTTTCATAATAATATAGTTTTTCCTTCGCTACGGTATTAAAGTTCATGAAGAATCAAGGTGATATTGATACTAATGTATGTACTGCAAATTAAGATGGTACAAAAGATCGACTAATTTGTCGGCTATCAGTAATAAAGGAGCTCCTAGAAAATAAAGAGGCTGCTGCAAATAAATATGATATCAAAAGGATTCGTAATCTTGATTGCAAACAATGAGCTCATATACAATCATTGTATTTAAATTGTACAACTGTTTATTACATTAATACAAAATATGCAGTACATACAACTGTCTGAGTCACTAGAGTAAGTGTTAGTAGTCTTCACAGCAGCTTTGTCATCGAAACACTTATTGAAACTCAGATGGCTGTCGAAATCAGTTTAGATGACGATGTATTAGAACTGGGTCGTTGATTACCCATCGATTTAGCTGCTTTACGATTATTGAAGACACTCAATTTTTATGTGCAGCTGACTCTTAAAATTTATATGAATATTGCTCAAAGAACTCTTTTCAAAATACGGCATGAATAAATTTTAAATCACGCACAATATGTAGAAACTTGTTTGAAAAGTGAGCTGACAACATTTACGTTCTTTAGGGCTCATCATTGCCCTCATTTTCTTTCACTGTTTGTTTCCTATTAAGAACTGGTTGTTCTTGTTTACAATTAAGAAACTAGCACACGTTAGATAATAGCGACGATTAATCGTTTTCGAAAAAACATAATATATATCGCGCAGCAAGTCGCGAACATAAATATCAAAGTTAGTGTTCTTGCCTACCTATTTGGAGTCTTAACCAAGATCATCGATCACAATTCAGAAACTACTCTTATTACTACAAAGAAGCAATTTGAGCTCTATTGATCGCGAAGGTCAAAAGCTTTGCAATTGACTGTATTTGACCCTGAACCCTGCCTCAATTAACACCCAATTCTCATGTACTATTATTTCCCACGTTGTATTGAATCATTACTTACTTACATAGTTTATTCATCATGTAATTGGTTTTGCATTAATATGGCTCTCTTGAGACCTTGGATTTGCATTCGGAATTTTCTGTAGTATTAAGATTTAGATTGGCTCTAAGATTTTGATCTTATAAGGACATTGTGTGATTGATGCACTTAAAACTCCTGTCTTATTGGTTTGTTAATTTGTATTCTTTTCGCTTAGTAAATCTTTTATTAGTTAGATTCTATGTTCAATTTATGAGCATCAGCAGTTTTTGCAATCGTTAATCGGTAAATCGTCGTGTAAGTACTACGGTATTGAAGTCAGGCAAAGCCGCTTTATAAGTATTGAGTGTTCTATCGTTACCAACGTCATAAATCCATTACTCGTTAACATCTAATTGATTATGTCCACATCGGTGGATATCGATGGAACAATCCAAACCAGTATTTGCGTGACGTATCACAAAGCCATTTCTGTCCTAGATTATATCGCTACGTTAACACATACTCGGTAATATCCAATGCAAATAAACTGGAAAAGTAATAATACACATAATATTTACGGACTCTGTTGTATGGAATTCAATTTATACAAGTTTGAACGAAGTATTTCTTTAACATACAGAAACTTTTTATCAGTACCAAAATTCTCAGGTACTTGCAAGTTTATCTTTACACCATCAAATCAAGCATTCAATACTCTTCACAAGCTTGTTTGCCTTCAAAGATTCACTGTATGCGTTCACCAATAATGCCTCTATTCACTGCAAAACATCCTCTATTCCCTGAACATTAAGGACCTCCCGAATTGCTAGCATAAACTTGCAATTGGATTCTAAAATGCGGAGGTGCTTTTGGTACTCACAAGCAGGTCTTTGTGAGTGCGACCAGTATTTCGAGATCTACCTCGTCTTTCCCATTGCTTATTGAAATAGGTGTTAGGGGGGGTGAAGTGTAACACATGGGGGGGCGTGTTATTTTAGTTTTTGGTGCGAGGTCGCGCGACAGAACTGTTCTTGTGTGGATACTATGAAACACTGTTATTGGACAGTGGAGCATTGAGTTTGTCTGTTTGTCAGTTTGCTCTGTAATTTCTTTGTTGCTATGAATCGCGATTGTATTGACATGTGGTTGGTGGTTTTTTACGGATGTGATGGTATGCTTGTGAATAGATGCTTTAGTTGTTAAAGTCCTAACGGATATAGTTGAGTGACTCATTGTAGTATTGCAAATAATGCGAAGGGAAACCAAGGCTAGCCAAACATTAATAGCCTCGTTGTCTCAGTGTGCTTAGCCTTTGCGTTGAGTTCTATAGAACTGTAAGCTTTTAATTATTTTCATATTGAAATAACACCATAAGAGAGATTTTATCAAGGACTCGCTAGAAAGAGAGCTGTAAGGACCAATCGTGGTAATATTGATCATAAGTTTATGACTCTGAGGTCCAAGATTTTGGATCTGTTAAATATTCTTACACTTACTAGCCTTCACAACGAAAGGGAAGTAAGTTAATTAAATCTGATACTTACCAACAAAATTATGCAACAATGTGTCACCAAAAACATTTCTATTCTCATCCCAAAGCAATTACGGTTGCGGACGAAACCACGAAATTATTACCAGACATAATAGCACACAGATTGTTTTACAATTACACACATCACGATTATGGTTATTTAAACTGCGATAAGAAGTAATTACAATGACATATTCCATTTTGATGATTTTGTAAAGACCATTGTCGTACATACAATGTGTATAATATATTTGAACTACGTAGGAAGCGAACATAAATTCTCAGCTGGCTGTGATTAGGCTAATTTCTGTTTAAGTACTGTATCCTTTGAAAAAGTTGGAGATAAAAAGTTGTAGTTTGAAGAAGAAATATTTGCTGATAACGTTTAGTTAGAAGGCAGGTACAAATGATAAATGTAAGTTACTACAGCTGTAAAGAAAAATAACCAGATCAAGCACAAAAAAAAAACCAACTGCAATTTCGGTAGTTGGCAGCCTCCAACTTCCGTTTTGCAGTAGGGTTAAATTGATCTCTAAATATATTTATTTGTTTCTTTTTTTTATTAATATAGTATACCCTATCTCACGTCTTTGAATTCAATGACACCACATATGTCTAAATCCTTTAAACGGTTTAGGCTGTAGAGCATGCCAAAGAATGAGGTCTACATACGCTCGAAAACATAACCCTCCTTTCGGAAAGGGTAAAAAAATGACTTATTTTCTATAATTTTTGTTACACAAAGACGACGTTATGTCTTTTGAAAGCTTGACAGTAACAAATAATTAATTCTAACGACCATTTAAAAGCATCCAACACAGTCCATCTAATAGATACCGAAGACAAATCTATATTAAAATGATACTCATCGTGTTTATCAAATGATCACTGAAACATGCTTCCCAATTGTGTCAATGGGATTCCAACATGAACATTTATATGTAAGCACTACTGACTTAAAGAAAAAAATCTTTAAATATCAGTATCATCAGTTGGCCATATATAAGAGATGTTTAACTAGCGTTCGATGTGTCATGAAATACATAGTTGAGTTCATTTAATTTTCATGAAGTTGGGTTAGAACATTTTTAATGTTTTTTTTTTATATCTTGTTACGATACCGATATTACTTTGGTTAGCTTCTTCTGACTATTAGATGAATTTCTTATAATTGTTTTGTTTGAAATTTTGACTTTCTTTTGGGAGAAATCTGTAATCAGCAGTGGTCCTTCGAGCCGAATGATGAAATGATTTTTTTACGACTCTCACACTTACTATTAAGTTTCTAATAGAACTCAAACTCAAGGAATTCATTAAATTCCAGTCACTTATAAAACTGGATATAAAATATGTGATATTGTAGGGTTTTCCTGTTTCCGCTACATTTCATGATAATGAGCTAAATCAATGAATATGTTCGCTCGTTTGTGACCTAGTGTTACTCCACCCACGTATCCTGTATGCAGAATTTGATGTGGACAGTATAGAAACTAACTATTCAGATTTTTAACAAATGAAACTAAAAATCGAGGAATGAACATCAACAAACAAGCATCAACTAATGTTGTAAATTCGTTAGTTTGTTGTCACCGTCTAAACAGCTGAACTATTTTGGGTACATTATCACATAGAGATTTATCAGATCTTGTAGGACCCAAAAGTTAGTTAACCATAAAGGGAATAAAAAACAGCCGTTCCATACATGCATAACAGTTTTTTTAAGTAAGCAAAGACTAGTTTTTACCTAAAAGGAGTGCAAACGCCTAAGTCTCTTCTACCAAATATACAAAACGCTTACTGAAAGGTCACAAATAAAACTGAATATAAAACGAAAAACGATGCCCCAAAAGTCTAAAAGGACCCGACGAAAACCGCAGACGCTAAGCTCCAAACTTGTTATGTACAAGAATGGATATCATACGACCATCTTATGAATTATGACGGCGTTTCAGACCTTCTAAGAACTGCAGTCATGCCGTGAACTCTTAAATTGGTGACGAAACACCGTGAGACCGACGACATGTGGTTGGAAATACTTTGTGTGTGTTTAGTGACTAGCTTTTGTGCGCAACTTTGTCTGCAGATGAAGTCATGGATTAAAAGATTGTTCCTATTCCTATCTCACTCAACAACCACATTCATCAATATTGGTTCAGCGGTTTTTGCTTGAAAACGTAACGAAAACAGACTTTGAATTTATACTCGTAGTAGTAGTATAATATAGAATGGGGTCGTTAAAATTTGTTTTAATAATACCTTCATTCGTATTCTGTTCAAATCCTTAATTTGAATATACGTATGAATCTTTTTACCCTGACACACGCCACGTTTGTCAGCCGAACGCGTAAGAGTGATTGCTTACAGACTGTAAAAATATTTGTTTGCAGTATTTCATATTTTGTTTGTGATGTATGTGGCAATTTTGGTAGAAATATGTTCGCTTTCGAAGATGAATCTTTATGACTGCGGCTGCAACGGACACGCCGCCATATATTTTACTTAAAATACAATTTCCAGTACAGTGGTAAATGAAATACATCCTAACAATACCTTATGAAATGTATTTGAACAGAAAAGCAATATCACATTTAATAAGACCGTTGATGTAGCACTTAAAAATTTAATGCATCCATTATGCTAGCCAATGAAAATCGATTCTATTGAATAATCTACGATCGCTGTCGACACAGTACGGAAAAATGCTTTTTCCTTGGAATTACTAATTATAATTGAACTGCAGTGTTAGGAAACGTGCTGCAGATCGTTTAATATGAAATGAAATCCAAACAAAGAGTGGTATCGAATGTTTTGATCAAACACACCCCTACCTCGGCGCTCTCGATCAACCAGGGAACCGGTTGGCGCGCACCGAGATTCCTCCAAACTGAATTGATATGAAGTTATTAACATTGAATTAAAATATTTACAGAGCTGTGCCGGGTGCGCTCGTTTATTTTTGCATGACAATTAAATATGTAGGTACATGCGACTCCAATATATTTAAAACGAGGGGTCCATTTTCGATCATTTGCATGTACCTTGAGGGCGCAGTGTTCTTTTATTCATATACACGAATCTGGCTATTCTCGTTTGGTGAGTTGTTCGAATGGTGCCAACCAGATATTTTTTCCTTCACATGACATTTTGTGCTGTCTGTACGCTGTCACCAATGGAACTCGATATGCATGCATTAAAATTTTAAAAGCTTCCAAAAGTTATTCATTCTCCATTAAAAGTTTTAATGCAGTTTGCACGAATGGAGACTCGATAGAAATCGTTTCTTTTAATAATAATTTTAAATTGAGCGACCATTTCGTTCACCCAGACCTCGTCTGACCTACAAATTTACATTAATAGACAATTTAATCCTTCCTTGGCTTGAACCTTTGTTAGCTATGACTAAATTCTCAGAACATATTTCAGCCTGTTTTTACTTCAAGTGGGCGGTTCCTGCTGATCGTAGATTGTGTGACTCAGATGATATGGGTGTGGGAACTTATATCACTTTGGACACGACAGGCATACCGACCACTAACGCGTTTATCTGTAACATAAGTACACGATTCATATCGGAAGCGCTATCTCGCCGTGGCGGCTCCTCCACCGCCCTAAAGTTGGACGTAAGCCAGTGCCTAAAATCGTACTGCGGACATGATTCAACTATGAATTCGTGTTTATGCTCCATATCTTTAATAACATTAATGCGTCTGAAGTTCTGCCGAGACGTGACGGCATTATGAACGACACGGCCCCACCAAATGTGGCGTATGCGACCGCAGTGCGACCCGAAACGGCCCGAAATGACCAGTAATCGCTGTTCTGATGGCAGATAAGCACAAATGAATATGTAACGCCCGTCCTCCCACGACCGAGCACAATAAAACCGGGTCTGACCCCATAAAAATAAAAACAGGCAATTAATATTGTTTATTCGCGTCCGTTATTCAGAGCGGCGACAGTAACAAACGACGTCTGCATGGATTAATGCCATCGGAGCCGGAGCGCCTCTCGCGGCCGCGACACCGATGCCGCGGACACCACGCCGATCCGGTTGAGTAATTCCCTATGTAACGGGACTTCCAGTTATGTAAATCTCAGCCGAATTTCACGATGCATCTGCATAGTTTCGAAAGTCGATCTTAATTAGGCGTTCGATTAGTTAATTGTACCAAACGAAGAATACCGATATGGTGACGAGGAAAATAAAGCTATTGAAGTGGCTTACGGATTATGGATGCGGAACGGAATCGATGCATAGTAATGAGTCCAATTAATTACGGACGCTCTGATTTCCTATCGGTCGGCCGGCGTGCCTCAGGGAGACATTATCGGGCCAGTACCAGTGGCCACTGGAAATTGTGAATATGTTTAACTTTGGATCGATTAAACGTCAATTCAACTACCGGGTTATCGATATCGCCGTGAGATAAGCCTATTAGTTGCGTCACACGGATAGTGAACGGTGCGACCGGCTGACCTCTGTGATCAGCGGAGGTTGTAGGGTCACCATCACCGTCCCCGGCAGGCCCTAATCTCCTGAAACTTTTACGAGCCGACGCATGAATAATTCCCGAGAGGAGCAGCTATCGATCGCACACGTCGAGGTTTTTATTTATACGGCGCGGGTGGGCGAGGCGCATATTAGTAAACAGGCGCAGGCGCGTCGAGGCAGACACTCACCGACTTGTAGCACGTTCTCCACGCAGCCAGCCTCCAGCAGCTTCAGGCCGCGGCAGAAGGCGATGTTGCGGTGGTCGTCGGGCGGCGCCCGCGCCAGCGACGAGTACATGCAGATGTCCCGCTCGTCCCGCGGGAACGACCAGTACACGACGCGGCGCTGCACCGGCTCCGGAATGCGTTCATAGCGCTCCTCGATGCGTTGGAACGGGATCGCAGCGGCGACTATTTTCGCTGTGATGTCAAGTAGCGTCGGCGGGGCGCGCGGCCGGCAGCAGGCGCGCGGCGCACACGCGGACATGGCGCTCGCTCGGCCGCTCGGCGCGGACTGACGGCTGCACGCCCCTCCCGCCGCGCGCCCCCGCCCGGGGGGCACCCCGCGAACCCCGGGGATGCGAGCCCCAAATCGACACACTGCGATAAATTATTCATTTGGCAGGCATAATGTGCGATATATTATTAAAAGTTGGCATTTTTGCTGTTCTCTGTGGCCCCAAATAGAATCCATAACTATTCGGAAACGCTGTGGTTAGCATTTGTTAATAATGAATTGCATTGATAGTGTTTAGCGTTTTCCGTACCTATGCAATTAAAACTAGGCACGTTGTATTTTTGTTCAAAATGTTGCTATGTACATTGAAGTTTAATATTCAGTTATTACGAAATTCGAAACAACACTGAACATCAAAAAGTAGTGAGGTACCTACAGAAATAAATAAAAACAATAGTCATAAAAATATAATGTCGGTGCGTGTCGTTGATAGCCGACGCTCCTCGCATTACACAAACGAAGGGGAAAGGCTGGTGCGGTGTGGGGGGGGGGGGGGCGGGGATACATTAACAGCTGATGGCAGGGGGGCGCGGGCGGGCGCGGGGCGGGGCCGCCGACGTCAGGTGTCCGACCTGCTGCTCAGCTGTGATTGAGCGCGGCGTTCAGCGCTGCAGCCGCTTACTTGCACCGCATGTACATTGACCTTTTTGTTTATCATTTTTTTTGTAAACATTACTCACTCGGCCGCGCTCGAAGGTAACAAAGTATGGTTTTAGAATGTATTGTCTTAGCAACTGCGGTAGGATGGCCTGTTATAAACTCGCTTTGGAAATTGAGAGTCCGGTGACAAAAACAAAACCTAAAGTACCAGTTTTTTATTATTTTATGGAGTCCAACACATTGTTTATTGATAACTATTTTCAAATTGTCTTTGAACACTTTCTTTGAATGCGGGCTTAATTGTATAGGACTGTATACATATAAAAAAAAATAAGCAAATAATCTTTTATTTGAGACATAAAAATCTTAATTTAGTACAGAAAATTATTTTATCAAACACACTGTGTAACAAAACAGCCAAAAAATACCATTCGCAAAAGTCATTACACTCATCTAAAACAAAATTTAACGAAACAAAATCCGGCGAAAAAAATAATTCGCACAAAAACAATAGAATTACATTAAAAAGCGCTTTATCCGCTGAAAGCGCTAGCTATCATGTCTCGGACGACAACGAGGAAATCCCGACTGAACACGAACATACCTATGTATACAATACATACCTACTGTTTGTACATAATGCTATTATGTCGATTTATGTGTAAGTAGTCAGCTGATCTCTGCTGAAAGTGAATTAACTTTTTCTGTTATGGTAACTAGGTCTTCTGATTAGTTTTTAAAACTATTTATTAATCTGTGGTTTTACTGTTAGAGTAGATGCAATGTTGCCGTGTATGAGCGTTGAGATGCCAAATTTGGGGTACCAAAAAAATATAGAACACTAGCTTCTGCCCGCGACTTCGTCCGTGTGGAATTTTTGTTTTTGCTCCCGTTCCCGGGAGCTTTCCGGGATGAAAACTATCCTATGTCCTTTCTCGGGTCCCAGACTATATCTGTACCTCATTCAAATCCGTTTAGTGGTTAAGGCGTGAAGAATAAACATTTATAGTTACTTCGCATTTATAATATTAGGACGGATACCTACTGGACCACAGTTCCATCCCCTAGCCTTTTTTCCCAATTACGTTGGGGACGGCTTCCAGTCTAACCTGATTCAGCTGGATACCAGTGTTTTAGAAGCGACTGCCTATCAGACCTCCACAACCCAGGTACTGGGCGACACGATACCTCTTGGTTAGATTGGTCAGACTGTCTGGCTTCTGGCTACCCGTAACCACTGTCAAAGTTCTACGACTGACAACGGCTTTACGTGCTTTCCGAGGCACGATAAACTTCAGAAACCTCATTTATTATTGAAAAAGTCACATTGGTACTACTAGAATTCCTTCTATTAGAAGTAAAAATTAAACTCATCAGATCGCCTTCTTGGGCTTGTATTCCTCCTTCTACAATTCCAAAGTGATGCTCACCTAAAATACAAACTATTAAAAAACTGGTAGAACTCATAATACTTTTTCATTTAGTTACTAAATTGACCTAAAAATTAAAAGACTAAAGCTCTACAATTTAATTTTGCCCGAGTTTTGCATACATACAGGGAAGAATTAAACTCCGTCTCCGTCCACATCAGTTTTATAAGAAACGCCAGCGCCTATAAAATAATAATAATAAAATAATAATACCAGCCTATAACTGTCCCACTGCAGGGCAAAGGCCTCTTCTCGTATAGAGAAGGCTAGAGAGACGAGCATTGAGCATGAGCTACGCTTGCTCAAGGCGGATTGGCGATTTCGGACTTATATTTACTACAAGTCTAGGTTTCCTCACGATGTTTTCCTTCACCGATATCTGTGATGTCCAAGATAATCTTTAGAAAGTACATTAATTGAATTTTCACGTTCACGTTTCGTTATTTACCTATTTATTATTTTTACTTATTTATTTATTTATTAATCACATTCACTTATCACTTATAACCTCTTCTTTTTACTACTATATACTCATGAATTTTCTTTTACTCTGTACGTAACAATAGAAATGGCATTCTGTACGTAACAATAGAAATGTCATTATGGACGTAAAAATGAGGATAGGTAAGTAACTAAATGTATGTTTATCACTTGAGTCTTGACATAAAATAGGAAATAGTGATTTGTATTTTTTGACGCAAAGATAGATGAAGCAAGGCTACATAATGTAATCGTTTAAAAGCAAGGGGTTAAGTATTAGAAACTTAATATAATTTCGCACATGCTTGCGTACATCTCAAATCTCAATAGTACAGATGCTCGCAGAAAATAGTCACCTAATTATGCAATAAAATTATTGTGATGACTGCTCAAGCAAAGGCCATCAAACTTGCGAGTAGTAATCTCCGGTCAAAGATAAGAAAGGTAGTCTCGCTCGACGTCTTCGCCTAAGACCCAGGCGAAGACGTCGAGAGTCGCAAGACGACTACCGGCCACCGTAGGCACGGTTCTGCGGATGGCGAGCGATGGGTAGCTCGCCGCCCGGCTGGGACCAGGACCGCGTCGACGGCGCGTTAGTGTTCCACGCGCGCCTCAAAGAGAAGAAGTCAGCACTGGAAGGGGCCCAACAGGGCCATGCCTGCCGGGGTTGCGGAATGTTTATAATATAGTTACCGTGACCTTGGAACATAAAGTGCAATCAAAGGAACCTGAGTGGGTTTTAGTCAGTAAAAGTCTGACACGCCCTCCCGCCGCACCCAGGACGGGAGCAGTCATTTGATGATTTCCCACTCACCAAAAAAAAAAGATAAGAATGGTAAGAAATCAACATAGGTGTAAAAATAAGCTCTCTTTCGTGAAGTGTAAGCATATAATTTGTTTATAAAATAGCATACAACACAATAATAAAAATCATAATAAAATCCCCCTTAGACCGCTAGTAATGCCAATAATTCAATTATAACATTCGACTTTTAAATTGCGCATGAAAACTGCAGCTGTGGTAATGGCAGTTTCGAAAATAAATAAATTTAAGTACCAATCAATCAGAGTTTACGTACAATTTTTCCACAATTTATAATCATGATTAACACAATTACACAATTTAAAATCTCTGTGTGTAAGTAAACAAATAAACGTTAATCTATTCGATTAGTAATTCGAATTAACAAAGGTGATCAATTGATTTCGAATGATTCATTCATTACAACGGACGGGAGGGAGGCGGGTGGCGCGAATCCACCACAGACTATAAATGGAGACTGCAAAGGAGTTCTGCATACGGTGGCGTACGCTCTTGGAAAATTAAAAATCTAATTTTCCGTGCACTGTAGGCCATTATGTAAGTTTTCGTGAAACAGTTTAATTAAAAACATTACATAAGAAAATATAGGTACAGAATTTGTAGAAATAAATTAAAACTAATTTGGAAGAACTACATTATGTAAATATAATAGAATATTGTGGGCGACTGTCAACTTAACCAGAGTCACAAGGCTTGGCATAATTTCGTACAATATTGCAGAGTTTTCTTACCACTTAATAATCATTAAGAAAACTAATTACCGACATTAAGAAAAGCAGGAATTCGCTTCGATCACCATTATCAAGAAACTGCGGTGTCTTTACTGGACTAAAAAGTGCGTAACTCTGTCAGTACCCAGTTCTGACCCGGAATCGAACCGGCTTTCATCCAACATCGGCTAAAAAAGTTTTTACTTAAAATTTTATAACCTGTATTCCATAATGGCGCTCCCACGAATCGATACCGCGTTCCGAATTTAAAATGTCGTGTCCCCGCCATTTTTGCCGGATCTAATGAACTATTAAACTGCAATTTGGATGCGCGATGGCTGTTAGATGGCGCTGTGCGCACGTATTGATCGCGCGATGGGGGCCAAATATCTCGACATCGGGTTCTGCCAAGTCACGGAATGTATTGCTAGCTATTGTGGCGAAAAATGGGGGGTTGAGATGAGCGTGGAATGCCTGCCCTCGCTTAGTGCGCACCAGTGTGAGGCGACGATTTATGTGAACCGCGCCGTCACTATGCGTGCGCTGTTATTTTTACGTGATGCCTCTTTGATTCTCTATGGAACGGACGTGTGGGTTATCTAATGATTAGATTTATATAAATAATAAAAATAAGCAAATAGCGGCTGATTGCTGCTACAAAATTTGGTCCTTGGGTAACTTATATCGAAATGTTTAATTTATAATTATGTGTGATCTATGTTGCCCTAGAGACCAACATTACCATACCAACCCAATGTTATCATCGAACAATAAAAATAAATCATAGAAACATAAAATCCTAACACTTTCATAAACTGGAGGGTTAGTTTCTTACACGGTGTTTCCTAATACATAATTACAAAGGCACTGAAATATGGATACAGGCTGGTATTTCCGAAATGCGGGTACGGCGGCAATTACAGTATGTGAATATTTTACCAATGGGGTATTGAATGAGAACTTTACCTTGTAACTATTTAATAAACTATGGTAGAAACTACTAAATAATATGTGGAATGGCGCGTGCTTGTTTAAAAATATTCAACCACATTTTTATGGGGTAGCTTTCGCTTGTGATTGCGTCAGTGATTCTTTCGCGGATACGCAAGTTCGCAAATTTTAAAGTAGACTATTTTATTTCCTAAGATTCATGCATAACAGGCCCAAACAGTTTAAAAGACAGAGCTATACTTGCATTTATTATAATAATAATATAAGAATTATGTAAGAGGAATAATAACTTTTGTTATAAAATGGAAAGGTTATAAAACACCACGAGGGCCGTTTGACGGTACGGTACTTATTTTAGATTCAACAATTTGTGACTATGTTGAAAAGAAAATAAACAAGAGCATAATTTATCCCAATACATTTGATCACAAAACTTACAGCATTCACCTATGTAGAGCGTACCGTACCTCCTACCTACTTACCTAGAAATCTGTAATTTCAGGAACGAACTTTGTCAAAAAGGCTTCTATTTTACCTGCATTTTTGACATTTTACATATTAGAGTTAGAAGACAATTGACCTAATGTATGTACGTAGCTGTAAGAAAAATTCTTGAATGTACCGATTAGTAAGCAATTATTGATACAACAAACATTTAGAAATCCCGCGTCCTTTTTGCTAAACACCAGCCATCCTGACGTCAGAATGGCTGGTTCAAAAAAATATTAATATTTCTCTTGGAACAATTATTGAAGAAATGTAGAAAATAAAACCAATTGGGTAGCAATTCATGATATGCTTTCAGAGCCGCTTGCCGTGCGCAACCAGTCATTCTGTCTGACTAACTAATTGACCATCTGATATTCTTTAAAATCTTTAGAGCTTATTTACTTATAGGATTTTAAGGAATTAGCAACGTAATTTTTTTCAGTTCTATTTTGCTTGTATCCATAGAAAACAACTATTTTATGCAAAAGTTGAAAGGACGCGGAAAGCATAACGGACGCGTACGCGTCTTCATACAAAATTGTTGTTTTATTGTAAGTACATACATATTAAACAAGGATATTTTTTATTTTATTGGTCTAATAAAATATATACATAAGCTGAATATAGCTGAATCTGCGTAGTTAGTCCCTAAAACATAAATGCTTGAATCTAGCTTGGCAGACCAAACTGTGGTGTGTGTAGATTTAGATTGAAATTAGTTGCCAAAAAGGCGCTTCGAAATTCAAAGTCTTTTTTTTCTTTTTCACGTCTCGTCTCCGAAAAAGATGGAATATTATTAGGCCAGTATGTTTTTAGTATGATAATTAGCGATCACAATGTTGTGAAACGGTATTTAGGTTTACATAAATGAATTTTAAATGATTAATAAACAGTTTTTAACCGACTTCAAAAAGGAGGAGGACTTCAATTCGTCTGTATGTTCTTTTTTTTTTTTTGTATGTTTGTTACGCGATATCTCCGTCAATTGTAAACGGATTTTGATGGTTCTTTTTTTGTTTGATAAGGCATGATTCAGGGGTGGTCCCATATAAATTTTGTGGCGATCGGTTTAGTGCTTCTCGAAAAATTCACCAAGAACAAAAAAAAATGACGAAATATTCATAGACGTGTGCTTCGGCATCGGTTGTAGAACACGTCAGAGTCGACACTAAAAAGTAATAAATAAAAACTTTTTTCAAAAAAATAATAACCGCCTTCAAAAACTAAAAACCCAAAAATAACAAAAATTTCGGAAGTCGGTGGCTTCTCTTCTGCCAATTAATTTGTGTCGCCACAGACTTCCGAAATTTTTGTTATTTTTAACCGACTTCAAAAAAAAAGTAGGTTCTCTGTTTGACCTGTATGTATGTATGTATGTATGTATGTATGTTTGTCCGCAAATATCTTGCGTTTGGCTAAACCGATTTTGATGCGGTTTTCAGAAAAGTGTTCGTTACATTCTGGGGAAGGTTTTAATATATAACACTAATGGATATCCCGTGACGTTGCCTGCATAGATCCTGTTTTGCTTTCTTAGATTGTAGATTTTTAAAGACGATTGTATGTTGGACTCTAACTAAAAAGTAAAAAAAAAACGCTTTTAAAAAAAAAGATAACCGACTTCAAAAACTAAAAGCTCAAAAATAACTATTTCCGAAGTCGGTGGCTTCTCTTCTGCCGGTCGATTTGTGTTGCCACCGACTTCGGAAATAGTTATTTTTGAGCTTTTAGTTTTTGAAGTCGGTTATCTTTTTTTTTAAAAGCGTTTTTTTGGGTTTTTAGTTTTTGAAGGCGGTTATTATTTTTTTGAAAAAAGTTTTTTCATGTTTTATAAATTTAAATTGGTCAATTATTATAGCTGTATTAAAAGCACTGTCCTTTTAAATTGGGTTCAAAATTCAAATGCCTGAAAGTATTTTATTAAATGTTTTCATTATACGTAAATAATAGGTTATTTTTATCCGTTAATTAATGAACATTTAATTTTCCGCAAGGCAGGGAATATTTTTAGACGTAATTCTGGGAATCCCTGAATACAAACAAGGAACCACAGAAAATCACAAGTAGTTACGGTATTTATTTCGTTGTTTGTACGTTGTTTCTTTATTGTCATTGTTTCAGAATAGAAAAATACCAACTGAAAGAAATATCTATATATTTAACCTACCTACAGACATATGTGGCAACACAGCCAAACTGTAACAAACCAGTCACAGTGGTTCCCAAAGAGTTCGCGGTGGGTTCTTACTTTAGTAAATACACACATCAAAAGTGTCTAGGGATATTTTAATTAAACCTAAATTACTAAAATTCTATTAACTTTTTGTTAAGACACCTACACTTTAAAATAAACCTTGTTTAATTGCCTATTTAATCTGATAATAAACTTTTAGATAAAGTTAAATTAAAAAAAAAACTTAGAAGAAGAGGAAAAACTCAACAAAATTTCAATTTAACTTTATTTTTGAAATTTCAAAACCTAAACAACAAAACATTTTTTTTTATAAAAATTGTTGAAAACTTAAAATTAATAATTCGTGGATCCACCTAAGACTCTCCTGACACATCTGGAGCGGTTCTGCATACTCAAAACAAGGGTGTCAATATCCTGTTGTGGAGTACTGTCCCAAATCCTGCTAAGATGCAAGAAAAGCTGGTTTTGATGCACAATATCAACAGGGAAATTCCTACGATCTCTTCTCTGAAGCATATTCCAGGCATGCTCAATAGGATTTAAGTCAGGGGATTGTGCAGGCCGGTCTAAAGCTTGGATAACATGCTGTTGTAACCAACTTGTAACGATACGCGCCGTATGTGGACGGGCATTGTCGTGCATTAGCTGGAAATTTTGTCCCATTTGCTGATTGTGGGGCAAGATTACAGGCTCTAGCACCTCATCACGGTATTTTCGAGCAGTCATATTGCCTTGTATCCAAACGAGGTCCGTTCTACCGCCGAGACGAATTCCTGCCCAAACCATAATCGTGCCACCTTAATATGCATGAACTTGTTGTGGGTGCTGCAGTCGATTCCAACGTCCAGGTTTTCTCCAAACGCGTACTCTTCGCGAATCAGGATGAAATCCAAACCTAGATTCATCAGTGAAAAGCACAAGTGACCATTGAGAATGGTTCTAGTTTTCGTGTGCAATAGCCTATTGTAATCTTCATCCTCGATTACCTCTCCTTAGTGCTGATACCCAAAATGGCCTACGAGCACGTAGATTGACTTCATGCAGTCGCCTTCTCAAAGTTTGACCGCTTACCAGCAAACCATACTCTCTCTGTAGCCTTTGAACCAATTGCATCGCCGCTGCATTTAGTTGACTTCGTGCAGCATTTACTATGAATCGGTCCTGTACATGTGTTGTAATGCGTTGAGGTCCTCGGTGCCGTTCCACCACTTCCTCCGTGACACGATAACATGACCAAAGCCTGGATATAATGCTCTGACTGGTCTTCATGGCTTCAGAAACGGCAATTATGGGACAGTATTCCACAACAGGATATTGACACCCTTGTTTTGAGTATGCAGAACCGCTGCAGATGTGTCAGGAGAGTCTTAGGTGGATTCACGGAATATTAATTTTAAGTTTTCAAGAATTTTTATAAAAAAAATGTTGTTTTGTTTAAGTTTTGATGTTTCAAAAATAAAGTTAAGATTGAAATTTTGTTTGAGTTTTTCCTCTTCTTCTAAGTTTTTTTTTTTAAATTTAACTTTATCTAAAAGTTTATTATCAGATTAAATAGTCTATTAAACAAGGTTTATTTTAATGTGTACATGTTTTGTACAAAAAGTTAATAGAATTTTAGTAATTTAGGTTTAATTGAAATATCCCTAGACACTTTTGATGTGTGTACTTAGAGCAAAGATTGGAGCCATGAAACGATCTTTTGGGCCTAGACAAGTGGCATTGTAGAATAGATAGCGAAAACGAATAGATTGACAAATGTATGGAGATGTCAAATTGTTTAGCGAAAGCTTATGTCAATTCCATACATTTGACAATCTATTCGTTTCGCTATTTATTTCGCTATCTATTCTACAACGCCACTTGTCAAGGGGGTCAGTTTACAGATTATTCTTCTATTCTTGTGCATCACTCCCTCTTCATGTCTGCCAATGCGTCTGAAAGACGATTGCCGCCGCATCCGCTGATGGATCTGTGCGAACCGTCCACACGTCTGTAGGTCGCTCAGTCTATGTTCATCCTCGACAGATGCAACACGTATTTAAACATTTTTATTTTTGTGGTATTTATTTTTTGGATACACACACAAATAGTTTTCGGCTTGATATAGCTCAGGAAACTTACAAGTTTCCACGGTGCTCATACTGTTAGTCATTTCTGTAAAGTTTGCGCGCAATGTGAGTATGAAATTGCAAGAAGCACGCGTGCTCTTTCAACCGCAACTTCAATCAGACTGATGCATCCGCATACGTGTGGACAGTCATCGTACGTCTGCGCCAAAAACCCTTTGATGATGTGTGCGAACCGTGCACACATATGTAGGTCGCTCAGTCTATGTTCATCCTCGACAGATGCAACACGTACGTAAAAATAAATCTAGAGACCGTAGCTGCTGCAGCTATTTATGTATTTAGTATGTTTAACTACTACGTGAGTGTGCATCGAAATAGAGTTATTAAAAAGAAATGGAAAAGAAGAAGGTGCTGGATGCGGGCTATACATAGTATCAGTGTTGGCAACAAGTTAATAATAATGATTCTATATATATAAAAACTTTTTTCAAAAAAATAATAACCGCCTTCAAAAACTAAAAACCCAAAAATAACTAAAATTTCGGAAGTCGGTGGCAACACAAATTGACTGGCAGAACAGAAGCCACCGACTTCCGAAATTTTAGTTATTTTTGGGTTTTTAGTTTTTGAAGGCGGTTATTATTTTTTTGAAAAAAGTTTTTATTTATTACTTTTTAGTGTCGACTCCCAATGTAGATATAGAAACTTGAAGAAAAAACACACATCGTCTATGAATATTTCGTCATTTTTTTTTGTTCTTGGTGAATTTTTCGAGAACCACTGAGCCGATCGCCACAAAATTTATATGGGACCACCCCTGAATCATGACTTATCAAACAAAAAAAGAACCATCAAAATCCGTTTACAATTGACGGAGATATCGCGTAACAAACATACAAAAAAAAAAAAAAAAAAAAAAAGAACATACAGACGAATTGAGAACCTCCTCCTTTTTTGAAGTCGGTTAAAAATGAAACCCGTTTTCCGTTGTCACGACTTGGCATGAAAACGGCTTGACCGATTTGGCTGCTTTTTTTTTTTAAATGTTCCTTGTAGTTCAAGGATGGTTTATACGGCGAAAAAAAAACGAATAATTGTCGGGAAAGCCCTAAAAACAGCCCTTTTCTTTTTTCCATACAAACGTTTTCTAACTAAAACGTAGAGTCAATTTGAGCTTTAACACCATACTATAAAGTTCAAGTGTTAGTCGAGAGGTTTCGGGAAGCCAAAACAATTGAGTGACGTTAGTGTCGTATCGTCGTCAAACACGAATTATCTGACGTAAAATGTCACTTGAAATGTAAAGGAACGTCCCTTTGATGTGGTAGTAGGTAGGTAGTGGGTAGGTAGTGGGTAGGTAGTGGGTAGGTAGTGGGTAGGTAGTGGGTAGGTAGTGGGTAGGTAGTGAGTAGGTAGTGGGTAGGTAGTGGGTAGGTAGTGGGTAGGTAGTAGGTAGGTAGTAGGTAGGTAGGTAGGTAGTAGGTAGGTAGTAGGTAGGTAGTAGGTAGGTAGTAGGTAGGTAGTAGGTAGGTAGTAGGTAGGTAGTAGGTAGGTAGTAGGTAGGTAGTAGGTAGGTAGGTAGTAGGTAGGTAGTAGGTAGGTAGTAGGTAGGTAGAAGGTAGGTAGTAGGTAGGTAGTAGGTAGGTAGTAGGTAGGTAGTAGGTAGGTAGTAGGTAGGTAGTAGGTAGGTAGTAGGTAGGTAGTAGGTAGGTAGTAGGTAGGTAGTAGGTAGGTAGGTAGTATGTCAATTCGAATTCAATATTCATAGTTGACAGGACAACGTCTGTCGGGTCAGCTAGTGATTAATGATTAACGATTACGATTAAAAAGTTAATCGACATTTTGTGATTAAGATTAATTTAATCATAATCAAAATTTTGGTGATTACGATTATAATCGTAATCGTTAATCACAATTAAAAATGTACGATTAATTTACAGTAGGAGCATGAATTAAAAAATATACTAGTAAATCAGACTTTTTGAAACGAAGTTCCTTATCGCTTGTTGTGAAAGGGGACTAAGTCGATTTGAGAATTCATAATGGCGGTCGTGACCTTTCTCACAATATGCATCATGGGTGTCATTTTCATGGTTTTTTGGGGTGCTAAGGTCAAAAATGGGGTCGATTTGAGAATCCAAGATGGCGGCCGTGACCTTTCTCACAATATGCATCATGGGTGTCATTTTCATGGTTTTTTGGGGTGCTAAGGTCAAAAATGGGGTCGATTTGAGAATCCAAGATGGCGGCCGTGACCTTTCACACAATATGCATCATGGGTGTCATTTTCATGGTTTTCTGGGGTGCTAAGGTCAAAAATGGGGTCGATTTGAGAATCCAAGATGGCGGCCGTGACCTTTCTCACAATATGCATCATGGGTGTCATTTTCATGGTTTTTTGGGGTGCCAAGGTCAAAAATGGGGTCGATTTGAGAATCCAAGATGGCGGCCGTGACCTTTCTCACAATATGCATCATGGGTGTCATTTTTATGGTTTTCTGGGGTGCTAAGGTCAAAAATGGGGTCGATTTTAGAATCCAAGATGGCAGCTGTGACCTTTCTCTCAATATGCATCATGGGTGTCTATCACGGTGTCTTTTTCATGGTTGTGTCAATTTAAAGGTGATGAGCGTCCCAAAAAACCATGACAACGACGATTAACGATTAACGAATAACGATTAAGTAATCGATTAAAAAAATAATCGATTATTGCCAACACTGCATAGTATTCATTCACAATAGCCTCAACCAAATGATAAGATACCTAATCTTAAATTTTTTAATTTAAATGGAAATAAAAAATATTTACCCACCTAAACTTATAAGTATTAAAAGTACGATTACTTTATAGTCAGTTAGTATCCATTTCATTAGCCTCAACTCAATCAATTAATCGAAATATGTACCATAGTACACTTACAACGTTACAACAACGGGTCTGTTGGTCCAGTGGTAAGTGACCCTGACTGCTAAGGCGGAGGTCACGGGTTCGATTCCCACTCAGGACAAACTTTGTGCGTTGAGCATGATTGTTTGTTCTGTGTCTGGGTGTATGATATGTATGTTTTTATAAATTATATAAGTATGTAAGTATATCAGTTGTCTGGTTAAAATAGCACAAGCTGTGCTTAGTTTGGGATCAGATAGCCGTGTGCGTGTTGTCCCAGGATAAAAAGGATTAATTTTGTAATTTATTGTGTGTGAAATTGTGAATTCAGATACAAACTATTTGTTCATGAATAAATGACTATGACTAAAAAAAAACATTTTTATTTTTGTGGTATTTATTTTTTGGATACACACACAGACAGTTTTCGTCTTGATATAGCTCCAGAAACTTACAAGTTTCCTCGGTGCTCATACTGTTATAAACTTTGCGCGCAATGTAGGTTTGAAATCGCAAGAAGCACGCGTGCACTCTCAACCGCAACTTCAATCAGACTGATGCATCCGCGATTCCGCGCCAAAAACCCTTTGATCTGTGCCACGAAAACCGCCAACTATCGGGTTGGAGGCAGATGCGTCAGCTGACGTCTGCCGTATATACCGTACCTACAACAGTCGCTCAAACCACCCCCTCTACACGTCGGCGTATGCGTCGGCCGGTGGCAGCAGCCGATGCATCGGCAGACGGATTGGAGGCCAATGCGTGGCAGATTCACTGTCGGACGTCTGTCGTATGCAAAATACCTACCATAGACGCTCAAACCACCCCGTCTACACGTCGGCGTATGCGTCGGCAGGTGGCATATGCTGATGCATCGGCAGACATGAAGAGGGGCCTAGTCCTACTATAAAAACTTGCGTGAGCTTCCATAGGGGATGTCGTAACGCTACCTAGTTTTTTGTTCACGTTGACTTGATAGCGCAAACTCATAAAGTTTGGGAATCTCTGCACTACTGGGGTTTAAGCTCCTGCGAATGAACTTTCATTATTGTCATTAAATTTGACAGTTTCATTTAAATTACTTTGATCTTAATCCTTCAAACACACGTGATTCGTGACACAATAGAAAGGCAATAGCAGCGCGACAGCGGGCTGTCGGTTGGTCATTGAAAGGTTAAAGTGAAGTGTAGAGCTAGATTACAAATAATTTTCCCCGAATATAATAGGGATGATGACTGCATCAAAAGAATGACATTCTGTTTAGTCCGTCTGTTAGACAGTCCAAAAATACTGGACACATATTTTTTGCTTGATCAAATTAATAACAAAATACAAAGATAAAGAGCATCAAAGTTCCGGAGAGGGGGCTTGTGACGTCACTTCTGAGTAAAAATTATACAAAGGCGTGACGTTTCACGAAACTTCAACGCACTGTATTGTCGTCATTTTCTATTTACGAGAAAAAAGAAAAAATACGTGTCCCAAATTTTTTGATTATCTAACTGACGGACTAATTACTTTTTTTTTGTCATCTCGCCTATTCTACTAAGTACTTTTATCTTTCTGCCGGCGCGGCGGCGGGGTTGCGGAATGTTTATAATTAATAGTTACCGTGACTACGGAACATAAAGGGTCACCAAAGGAACTTGAGTGGGGTTAGTCAGTAAAAGTCTGACACGTCAAATTACTTCTCCCGCCCCGCCCAGGACGGGAGAAGTAATTTGAAGATTTCCCACTCCCCAAAAAAAAACGAAGTATATCTTAATTATGTCGTGTAGGTTAGTTTTTTTTAGTTTAAATTATTAGTCATAAATAAATTCATAATTTTTGCTGTTTTGCACTTACCTTACTTTTAAGATCGAGACGTTTTTGTAGAAATAAAATGAAATTGTTTACTTATATTATGTACTAGTTTTATGCCCGCGGCTTCGCTCGCGTTAGAAAGAGACAAAAAGTAGCCTATGTTACCCTCCATCCCTTCAACTATCTCCACTTAAAAAATCACGTCAATTCTTCGCTCCGTTTTGCCGTGAAAGAAAGACAAACATACAGACAGACAGACAGACACACTTTCCCATTTATAATATTAGTATGGATAAGTATCTTAAAATCTTAAATCATAAAGTTTATTTGTTTCATAAAAAAATACAACCAACTTACGTGCATATTATACAGGTTCCGGCGCTTAAATACTAGCCAATATTATGTTATAGATCACTTCACATTTCATTTATAGCGTTTTTAAGCACAGATTAAGCATTTTATGTGCTTGTACACTGGGTCGATATTTTGGTTGTAGCATTCGATTTACACTGTCCTCCGTACTAGTCCAGTGAAGACGAGAGAAAGACTGTCCTACAGTGATCACTGTAGGACAGTCTTTCTCTCGTCTTCATCTTGATTTTAATATGCAAATAGGATATTAAAATTACGATTACACGTTGTTATTTTTAAGCTAGTTGTATTCGGATTTTTTTGGGTTGTCCGAAAAAAATGCCGAAAAGAGCTCTGTGGTCCTTTAAGTGCACACCTATGTATATACTCAGATACAGGGGTGTCTTAAGCTTATACGACAAATACTTATTCTCCACACAATCAAAGTACTTATATTTACTCGCCTTTTTTCACTTTCGTGTATATTTAGCTCTTACCAGTTTACCTCTAATTAAATTATGCTCGAACGGGCAATGGGTTCATCACGAAAGTTCAAAGAGATAGACAATAAGACCCATGCCCTCTTCTTTCACTACTTAAATATACATACGTAATAAGGGTAGCTGAACCATCAATTATGCAGTTGGAGAATTTCCGATAATTTTCAATAAAGTTTCTTGATTAAATTATGAAGGGGGTCGATAGTTGTGTATTTTTTATGATAATAACTTGCAGCGCCATCTATCGTGAAAGTTTTGCAGTTGAAATCAGCGCCCTCTAGCGGTGAAGAGAAGAAGTAGTGGTACGACTGAAGTTGGTATCTTAGGACCAATTTGAGTGTTCTTAGAGATACAGCAGTGTTATAAGTTACCGTAAGAGGGCTTATGTCTCCAATTATGATGATAGTTATTCAAATAGGTCTTATATACAGGGCGTCCCACGGCTATGCCACATGGAGGGAAAGTACCTTAAATATTGTAGATAGAACATTTTACTGAAAGAAGACATTAGTTATTTTAATTTTAAAAACAATTGAAACTGCATTTATAGATATTTAAATAAATAAATGGTTGGGCTGGGAATCGAACTTGTTCCACGAGAAAAAATAATCACCCTGTAGTTTTATCATACCGATCGAAAGGTTTCATCATAAGGATTATTTTTTGCTAAATGACATAGTGTCACAAATAAAAGGAAGACCGTGAATTTAAACATTTGAAGTGAAATTTTGTTCAGAAAAGTTAAAAGCTAACATTGCCGTAAGGACATACAATTGGCAGTCATAAACTACTTATTACTGATTAATTTACCAACTTTACGCATCAATAAGACCAAAAAATCATCAGGGAACGAAATAATCAAAAGTCATCACTCATCACTTTGTGATTCAAAAACAAAAATCAAAAGTCAATTTTTCAAAATGAGTCCCTCATTTTAAGCATTTGAAAAATTGACTTTTGTATTAAAATTAATGGTCTTTCTTTTATTTTTGACACTATCTTGTTTAGAAAAAAATAATCCTTGTGATGAAGCCTTTCGATCGGTAGGCTCATTAATTTTCTCGAGTAACAGGTTCGATTCCCGGTTGAACCAGTTATTTAAATATCTATGAGAACAGTTTAAAATGTTTTTAAAATCCAAATTAATGTCTTCTTTTAGTAAAATGTTCTATCCTTCCATGTGGCATAGCCGTGGGACACCCTGTATACCTTCTGTAACCTGAGTTTTGAATACATATTAGCAAATTGTGGAAAAAAAATCTTTGCATATTGCATTATGTATGCAATTGATTCTTTAAGAAGAAAATAAATAGATTGTCTTTCAACGAATTCTTAACGATTCGGAAAAAGTACTTATAGGTAATACTTTTACATTTAAGGAAATATATTTTTTTCTAATTTGACAATTCACAGCAATAGAAACAAAAAAAGGATTAAAAGATTATGTATTTGCAAAAATGTTGGTATAAAAATATTTTCACATAGTTGTTTATATCAAATTATTGGCACTAATTCAGGGTAGTTCGTTGTATCTTACTGGGTACGTCAGTTGATTCCCTCGGTCCCAAGAGTATAGCTCCTGAAATTAATAATTTAATTGAAATGGTAAACTAACAGATTGTTAATGTTATATCAACGCACAGTCTAAAACCGCTGGTCCTTAAGAAATCAAACTCGAAGGGTACGCTCTTTGGGTTGCGGAATGTATATAATAGTTACCGTGACCCTCGAACATAAAGGGCAACCGAAGGAACATGAGTGGGTTTTAGTCAGTAAGAGTCTGACACGCCCTCCCGCCGCACCCAGGACGGGAGCAGTCATTGGATGATTTCCCACTCACCAAAAAAAAAAAAGGGTACGCTCTTTGTAAAGAGTAGATATCCACTATAATAAGATAGGATTGTTGGAAGTTTGAGTCCTTTATCCTCCAACAAACGTGATTTGAGACACAATAGAAAGACAATAACAGCGCTACAGCCGGTTGTCGCTTGGTCGTCAAAAGGATAAAGGGGAAAAAATGTGAATCGACTTGCACGCAGGCGAAACTGCGGGCGAAAGCTAACATTCTCATCAAGATAAAGTGAGAGCTAAGCGCATTGAGCACCACACCTTAGGGTAGATTGTAAAGGGGATTGGGCAAAAATGTATGGAGCTTGGTCCGAATTTCCACCACCAATAAGAACTATGACATATGATAGAACACTGCGTACTGAATCATCATAAGAAGACCGCAACCAAAAATATTTACTCAGTAAAGAGTTATGACCCTATGAGAACTTGCACTTTAAAACCTTATTACGCTTCTTTATTTCATTATATATCTATTAAAGTATAGCATTTTCAGGTTCAATGCCAAAATCAACTATTTCACTAAATGCATTCCATCTCTTGCTACTTCAATCTGATACACGCTACGCTTACGTTATCATTGTACACTTTGCAGACGATTTGAACGCATTACAGAACAGAGGGAATGCGTTTTAACTACTTTAAATATGTGCGAAAAGAATAAACGGTTAAATAATTAAAAGTCATATTTTTAAAACAGTCATAACTTTTTTCTGAGTGAATATTTTTTTTTCGCCTGATAGTCAAAATTGTATGGTATTTAGCCGACTTTCCCCAGCAGTGGTGGAAATTTGTACCACTTCTGCTCATTGTCCTTTGAAACTATTTACTACAAGTTTAGGTTTTCTCACTATGATTTTTAACCGACTACCAACCGACAGCCGGCTGTCAGGCTGCTATTGTCTTTCTATGTGTCTCGAATCACGTGTGTTCAAGGGATTAAATATTCATTCTTACTGGACAGCACTGACACCGGTGATTCCGGGGAACCTGATTTGAAATCATCAATCCGTTTCGTGTTAGCGTTTTGACCAATGCTCTTGTCATCTTATCTTAAAAAGATGCTTTGGCCCTGTCATAATAGGGCTTAAGATTGATTTGAATTATTATTGGAATGGCTACATCGCGTGATAGTTGATTTTGTACTATCAAAGCATTTTTTAAGTAGATTACGGGGTTTCGTCGTTCTCATTATTCCGGGGTTGAGAAAAGGTTATAGTAGTAACCGTGACCCCGGAACATAAAGGGCAACCGAAGGATCATGAGTGGGTTTTAGTCAGTAAAAGTTTGACACGTCCTCCCGCCGAACCCAGGACGGGAGAAGTAATTTCCCGGACATCCAGACGTACGGCAGGATACCACCCTTTCTTGGTTGATATTCCTCATATCCGCACGCAGCGCTTCTCAAAATCGTTCATAATGCGCACCGCGAAGGAATGGAATTCCCTGCCGGCGTCTGTGTTTCCAAATTCATATAACCCGGAAGTATTTAAAAAACGAGTGCATAGGCATCTATTGGGTAAGTTCGCTCCATCGTAGGCCCCGTCTATGCCCTCGGGCTAGTCTGGGACCAAGAGCAAGCCCATAATAATAATAAAAAAAAAAAAATTTGATTATTTCCCACTCCAAAAAAAAAATCCATAAAAAAGGACCAGAAATGTCTTCTTCTATTCGTTTTTCTGGTCCTAAGGTCCTACCTTATGCATGTGATCGTATCCAAGTTGTGTGGTCTTTCTGAATGGGTTGGTGAACTGCAGCGCCACTTCGACCTGTTTGTTCAGGTACAGGTCTATTGCCACTGAGACCTTGCTGTCGCGCTCTGTCGCTGAGTCCAGGGCGTACAGAACTCCACACACTATGAACATTTCTCCTACCTGTGGGAGGTAAAGGACAATGATATTATAAGTAAAAAGGTAGGCAGTAAGGGTAGCTTTATACGACATTCTATCTTCAAAAAACGGCACAGTAACGCACACATACAATTAGAATTCAAAGTAGGATGGCATGATTCAAGTATTGGGAGTGAAAAAGGGCGAATATAATTTGCGACAGTTATAATTTAGTGATTTTCCATGGGGGAAATAAGTCAAGTTAAGAAAATCTTAACCATAAATCATCAGAAAGAAAATTTGTTTGAACGAATTGAGCTATTTTCCATTTTTGTACTTATTTAATGATAAAACATTTTTATATTTTGCTTTATGTATGATTAAATAGAATTTAATTAAGTAGAGTGAAATGAGCTTGAAGTGTGATTTAAATATTAAATAAGAAGCTAGTTAACCTTTACTTACTTGTTTGTGATTCAACGAAATATTCCAAATGTAGTCAATGTTCAATCCATCCTTGTTTGGATCAAAGCTGAGCTAAAACCAAACATAATTTCAATATTGTGGTAAACACTGGTCATTTATGAATAATACACTACATAGTTATAAGACAAATTAATAGTTATTTTCATTACCTTAGCAACAGCAGTATTATTGGATGACTCTATGGAATAAATCGCCCAAAGACCATTGTCATCTGCACTGAAATCCACCTGAAACATTTTACAAGTATGTAGTGCTGTCTCACTAATATATTTACTGGTTTTATTTTAATCACCAGCTATGCATGGCGGTTTCCCCCTCGTTTTGTTAGAATTTTGGTTACTGATCAGCTACCGTGGCGCGCAACGTATTAATATTGATAAGGGTTACTACAATATTCGGCAGTTTGACAGACTTACTGCGGTTCTGAGTCAGGTCATAGCGGATAGCGGATGAAGTTGCCAAGGTTACTAACAACCCTCTTTTATGGATTGGAGATCATCAATGACTTCTCCCGCTCTGGTCGGGGCGGGAGGGCGTGCCAGGCTTTTACTGACTAAAACCCACTCATGTTCCTTCCGTTGCCCTTTATGTTCCGGGGCCGCGGTAACTATTAGAACTGTTCCGCAACCCCGGCAGGCATTGGCCCTAGAGGGCTCTTTGATGTGCGCGTGGAACAAAACGCTTGTCGACACGGGCCTTCCTAGCCGGGCGGCGAGCTACCCATCACTCGCCGTCCGGTAATAGTTACCTACCTGATTATGCTGTGCAGCATACAGTCTTCCGTCAGCGTTTGGCAACTTGACAGACTTGATGCGGCTCTGAGTCAGGTCATAGACTCATAGAGCCAAATTTTCCTACTACAATTTAACCTTACGACGATCAAGTGACAGCCGGCTGTCGGGCTGCTACTGTCTTTCTATTGTCTCTACGTGTGTTCGAAGGTTTAAAGCATGGTTACCTGATTATGCTGTGCAGCATACTGTCTTCCATCTGCGTTTAGAAGCTTGACCGGCTTGATGCAGTACTGCATAGACTCATAGCGTATGATGTCGCCAGATTTACCTACTACAATTTAACCTTTCGACGACCAAGCGACAGCCGGCTGTCGGGCTGCTATTGTCTTTCCATTGAGTCTTAAATCTCATGTGTTTGAAGGTTTAACTATACCATGCATATGGATAATAGTTACCTGATTATGCTGTGCAGCATATAGTCTTCCGTCAGCGTTTGGCAGCTTGACAGACTTGATGCGACTCTGTGTCAGGTCAAAGACTCGAGCGAGATAAATAGACGTTACTAAGTACTGACTTTGGCTTAGCACTATACCCGTCACTGTTACACAACTGCCAAACGTCAAGTGCACGATAGAGACGGGAACATGGCTAAGCAAAAATCAGTAAACCGTCTATTTATCTTGGCAAAAGCGTATGATGTCGCCAGGGTTGCCAACAACCCTTCTCATACATTATGGATTCCTGTAGCAGTTACCTGATTATGCTGATGCGACACTGCGACATTTAATATTTCGACGACCAAGCGACAGCAGGCTGTCGCGCTGCTATTGTCTTTTTATTGTGTCTCAAATCACGTGTGTTCGAAGGTCTATACTATGCATATGGGTAATGGTTACCTGATTATGCTGTGCAGCATACAGTCTTCCGTCAGCGTTTGGCAGCTTGACAGACTTGATGCGACTCTGAGTCAGGTCATAGCGGATGATATCGCCAGGGTTACCTGACTCGTTGGCCTGGTAGAAGAATGAGCCACTGTATACCACGTGGCCGTTTCCCTGCCAAGAGAAAAAAGCAGTTATGCTATTGTTTTATAGTATTTATAGTATGTTTAAGTAATTTAGCTTTTTGGCTTGAGAGTCGTTTTCGTTAACATCAGGATTTTTATACATTTGTTAGCATTTGATGACATTAAAATGAATGAAATTCAGATATTACAATGTATTTTACGGTACCTCAACAGATATTAGACTCATTAATAAAAAATGTTTTCTTAGGGAAAATTTTCGTATTACAATTTACTAGAAGACATTTTATTTGGGATTTTTTTAAACGGCACGTAACCCAAATAATGTTTTAATTTATAATATCGTATCCTTCAGTCAAAAATAAAACAAAGAACAGTTTAGTTTTTTTAAAGTTTCCTTGTAAAACTTGTTTGTTTTCATGAGTACCACTACCAAAGGTAAAATTACGTGTACACACATCGCTCACTAATTACCAGCCTCACATCACTTTTGATTTAGTGGGGAGTGGAGTGTGAAGTATAAATAAAATACTTACAAAGAATGGTTTCTGCAGTTTGTGATACTCGTCAACATGGTCTGCCTTAAAGCTGGCCTTCGTTCTGTATTCCCTGAGCCTTTCCACATCTGTCTCCTGGGTAGTCCATAACTTTTCTCTCTGGAAGAATGAATTAAAGCAAAGCTATCAAACAGGCATCTATTTTTCTTCTATTTTTGAAGTAATTCTGGATAAATAATGTAATAATAATAATAATCCCACAACCCTTTTCTAACTTTGTTAGGTTATGTTAGGTTAGTTAGTGCCTGTAAATGGTCTAAATGAAACAAATGCTTTGAATTGAATTGGACCGTAACAATCATCAGGATTACATTTTTTTAGATTTTAAACTATAATTTTTGATAGTAATAACACATTTGCCATATTACCTGTGCCTCAGATCCATTTGAGTCTCTCAGCCATGCTCCAAACAGTTCCTCTTTGTAACGATGGTAAACTGGCTTCCCAATCGCATACAGCTGACAATCTGAGAACATAAAATGATAAGTTAATATCAATGCTTGCAAAATACTCTTGCCGTGTGATTTTGAAGAATAAATATAGACAAGAATAACATAATACATCAACTACGACATACGGGAGCATCATCTTCATGTTAGCTTTTTCCCAACTATGTTGGGGTCGGCTTCTATAGCCCTACCGGATTCAGCCGTATACCAGTGTTTTACGTGAAGCAACTGCATATCATACCCCCACAACCCAGTAACTGGGCGACACGATACCAAGGAGTATCAGGGGTTAAACTGGTCACACATTCTGGCTTCTGAATACCCATAGCGGCTATCAATGTTCTACGAATGACAGCCGGGACTGGGACCAACGGCTTTACGTGCTTTTCAAGGCACGAGATGTCTCGTAGTAAGGCCTCGGAAAGCACATAAAGCCGTTCCCGGCTGTCATTCGTAGAACTAAGACATACAGGAGCGTAGCATTATCAAAAACAAAACATACTGCGGTTGAAACGAACAGCTAAACAAAACGAATCTATCAACGTACTGGTATTCCGCCTAGGTTTCAGTCCAGCAGTTCCATTCATCGGAGTGATGAGGAGCTGGGCGCGATCGCATCGAGGGCAGGAGGGACATCGCTGGACCTCACACAACTCCTCGTACGAGGTCAGGGTCGGAGGTCGCGACCCGTACTCCACCGGCTGCTGTTCCGGCACGTGGCGGTTCGGCACAGGAGCTGGAGAGACAGGTGGAACAAATTAATAACCATTTCCCCCCCCTTTTTTTAATAGAAAGGCATCAAATTAATGACTTCTTTTTTTGGGACAATGCCGCCACACTATTCTAAATACCTGCAACTCCTGGAAGTGGAGGAATCAAAATAGGAGTTCGTCAAAAAAGCGCCGAGCAATGAAGCTCGACGAGTCCCGGAAAAACGATTCAACTGTCTTGGATCCCGCAATGAAATAAATCAGAAAAGAACGGCGGAGGAGTAAAAAAAAAAATGTTTTCCACTCCATAACAAGAACGAATCTGAAGCTGGAAATCCAATTAATGGCTCCTCCCGCGCTTTGGGTGGAGCGGAAGGGAGTGTAAGACTTTTACTGACTAAAACCCACACATGTCCCTTCTTTGTGTCCGGGGCCGCGTTATCTCTTTCGGACAACCCGCAGTCTCAGACCACCATTTTTCTTTTTAGGAATACTTCTTTTAAGGTGGATTTTGGGAATTAGAAATCAAAGGTTTTTAAGACAAACTTGTTTCACGATTATCATTTTCCCCTTTGGGGAGAATTAAGAAATAAGCCTCTCTAATGGGCTTGATTTCTTCAATAGGCCTTGTCTGAAAGAAATCTTTCAAGTTAGGCCACTGATGGCGCTGCCTTTTTATTCTGAAACCACGGATTTTGTCCTCGGAAGCGTAGCTGCAGAGACGCGTATTCGTCATTATACACTTGGTACACCACGCGTCTACCTGCTTGCAAATTTCGTTCAACACTATGAAGTTCTGTCGACGAAGCGTACGCGTAGTACGCTCGAGCAGTAAACCAAGCGTATAATGACGAATATGCTACGCCTCCGTAGCCAACACTGACAGAAATGATATTCGTCTAAGCCAGCAAGTGTAGGACTTACCCATCAACATAATATCACCCTTAACAGTTTGGTTATTAAGCTCATTTTTGGCTACACAGCTGTACTTTCGAAAGTCGGTTTCTCTGACTCCTGGGATCTCGAGCCTCATGATCCATCGCCACGGGTCTCTGGTGGGCGCCACTTCGGTTCTGTACCTCAGACTTTCAAGAGTAAGGCCGTCGATTTCCCAGGCTAGCACCGGTTCAGGCCAGGCTTGGATCTGGGAAAGGAAATTGGTACCAGTATCTGTCTAAGAATTAAGAAGGAAGAAAGAAAAAGGTTTATTTGGCACAGTCAGTGAGGTAAACAAAAGCAAAAATGAAGAGTTCTTAAATCTATGTAAAAATATCATAGTGCTCTCCACATCTGCTTGCTTGGTCCAGTTCAGCGAAAAGAAAAAGAGAAGAAAGAAAGTGAAATGGTATGCATAGGTCTAATGGAGCATTTGCAATTGGTTGTTAGCACGTATTCGGGTTAGATTCATTTGTTTTTATTACTCGATGAATATTATATTGCTTCTTCGGAGATCAACACTAGCCATTGGAACAAGTGACAAAGTACTACTGCTTGACAATTCAAAAAAACATATCCTGTTAGATCATGGGCCTACTGGATTCGTTCATTAACTTTAGTTGTTTGTGCGAATTTCATAGGCAATAAAAAACGAGCCAACGACCAGGTGTATTGCTCCATGAGAATATGGCACTCGGCAAATGGGGGGCTTTATACAAATGAAAGATTTTTTGTCACCTTTCACTTCGAAGATACAGAATAAACAAATTCCATAAGTTCATGACAGATTTTGATCAGAAGCATTTTTACTGAGATTTTCAAAGGGAAACTTGGAAACTATTTGTGTAAAAATTCGACCTTATGTGTATTGTATTCGGAATTGTTATGAAAACGTTGCATCTGGTTGAGGGCATAAGATGTTGCAGGACTTACCTCACATTCTATCTTCACAGTCTTGTTGGTGACATAAACGACATTGTTCGGTACCCGTATGTATGGACTGACTGAAAAAAGAATATAATACATTTTTAATTTTTTTTCTTTAGCTGTCCCCCGCGTATTCACCCGCATTATCATCGCAGTGATTTAATACTTTTTTGTGCATCTCTAAAAGTTTTCTAAAAGCTTTTTAGTGATATCAGTTGCTGAAACTATACAGCTTTGTGTATTGCGTTTTCAATTACCTAACTATTAATATAATTTTGTATTTGGCTTTATTCTATTTCGGCATTTGGCAAGAAACAAAATGGAAACAGTGTCAGTATTTTTACGCCATTTTCAGATAAAAAGACATGTCAAAATTGTGTACATTTTACTTAACTACCTAAACCGATAGAGTGTAGCCGTATAGGTATGATTTTTTACTGTACACGTTCTTATTATCGTGTATATAATCGTCGTGTATTCCCTGACATAAATAGGACTTAAATATAGTCTACAAATGTACTTACAATGGACCTCAACATCTGTCGTCTGATTGGCCGAGGGCAGCATCCCGTTGTTGGCCAAACAGACGTATTTGCCAGTGTGCCACCGAGACACATTCGGGATGTTCAGCACATGACCACTTACAGACGCGTCACGCCACGGACCCTAAGAACACAGAACCAGGTTTAAATTCATGCAATGGCTTCCAGATTCATTAATTAGTTATTACCAGAGGTCGGAAAGTAGAGTTATTTTAGTACTTGCATTGAAATACTGATATTAATATGGATCTTCCTGGGATTTCTAATAGACTATCTCGTATGCAAAACAGTATTACAAATAAATAAAAATAATAAAATCATCAGAGATAGATTAGATAAATAAATTGTGTAAAAGTAAAGGACAATGGGCATTATTGTATGAGATGCGTCCCAACCCTTGTAACAAGTTGCGACTAGTATAAACATAATCATTTAAGCTTTTTTATGATTAATATACCAAGTTTTTATAGTAATTGCATGCAGGTCAAAAGTTATTGGGTTTCAAGTGAAAAAAGGTTTTTGTTTTAAATAATGCTTTAATCATACTTTATTACATTTTGTGGTACATGTAAACATAATTATTACATTTATAATAATTGTACATTAATCACAGGCAGTAATAGTTATTTTTTGACAGTTATTATTAACGCACAGTTGATAATGTATAAATAACAAAGAAAATAATACAATTTTGATAATTGTATTATTTCCTTTGTTATTTATATTTTCAAATACATAAATAACAAAGAAATAATACCCTTATGTAAGAGTATGGCTTAAACATATGCAAATTACTACTACTACTGGTACTTCTGCTCTTTAAAAGTAACTCAGTGCAAGTACATGAATAACTCTACCTAATTCTGACCATTGAATATTACATTCCAGGGTATATTATTATGTTACAGGGGCTGTTCTCTTTATTTTTGCTAAAGTCCGTGTCAATTTCTTGGCGAAAAAAAAGATGCGTATCTCTTGACTACAACTTTATTGAGTACTAGCTGTCCCCTGCGGTTTCACCCAAATTTTTTGTTACTGCTTGGCTCCCGTGGGTCGTAGCGTGATGATATATAGCCTATAGCATTCCTCGATAAATGGGCTATCTAACACTGTAAGAATTTTTCAAATCGGACCAGTAGTTCCAGAGATTACCCCCTACATACAAACTTACAAACCTACAAACTTACAAACTTACAAACTTACAAATGTTACCTCTTTATAATATTAGTATAGATGATAGGCCAGGTGAAGCATGCTTATAACAGGTCCATAGGAAGGCATTATTATCTGAATGAGTGATTATGCGTGTTACAAGATTAGGCTATCGGCGTAGAGTATGTAGCAGGAATTTTATACAAGGTGCATTTTTGAAACTCCAAAACCTTTTTGGAGATTGTTATAAAACTACGATAACCGTATATAATACCCGGTCAACAATTAATAACACTTATTTTTATTTGTAGATTTGACTGTGTTGTCAAAATAACTCTCATAATAAACCTCGCTTGTTTTGGACCTATAAAATTATCGTTTGAGATTTTTTGCGTGGGTGCGTTGTTTGAGAATGGCCGCGTTTTAAGAACGGTAGTTATACACCTACCGACATGAGGTTGATTTTTTTAAATACCTACCCATTTTATTTTTGAGAATCACTAACTAACTGCTTCTTGGTTATGAAGATTTCGCAATACACCTTGTATACGTCCGTAATAAGTGTCCCTTACCTGAATAACAGCAGTACCATCGTACCTCCTCCACTCGACAGTAGGCTCAGGGCGCCCCATGGGGTTGCAGCTTATCCTCATAGTGTCACCCTCGCGGACTATCACTCGGGTTTGGTCCTCTGAGGGTGAAAAGAGAATTAGGACCAAACTTTAGAGCGCACGTACTTACTAACTTTTACACTAATTACGCCATAAAGAGTTTTAGCTGAAATTATTACGTAGTTGGAGGTACGAAGCTAACTGAACGTAGGGATGTAACTTCAGCTTTTGAAGTAAGTATATCAAATAAAAAGCAAAAATTTGGTTTATAACACTCGGTTTTGTATCAGTATAAGGCTTTATAATATTAGTAAATAGTGACCCTCCCTATACGCACGGATAACCCATTTTTTTAAAACTGGGTTTTCATTACTGTACTCATTCCCGTGTTATGCGACGGGGCGCGGTGCAGTGGGTGGATCGCTCAAGGCGATAGAAGACGCGTCAAAAGCTAGAATGTTTATGCAAATTACGTCATACTTATTCCTATTTTTTATGGATATACTAAAACCCACCCATGTTCCTTCGGTTGCCTTTTATGTTCCGGGGCCACGGTAACTGTTAGAACTATTCCGCAAGCCCGGCAGGTATCGGCCCTAGAGGGCTCTTTGAGGTGCGCGTGATTTGGTCCTAGCAGGGCGGCGAGCTACCCATCACTCACCGTCCGCAGATCCGCGCCTACGGTGGCCGGTAGTCGTCTTGCGACTCTCGACGCCTACGCCTGGGATTCTTATTCCTACTTACGTGCAAAAGTAGGCGGTATAAAGAGCTCCTTCTCTAGCGTGTAGTTGTAGATGGAGAGGCCTGGCCTGCCCGGGGCTCCGTCGCGGCCGTCATTGCCGCGCTGGCCCTTGCTTCCCATTGGTCCTTTGTCGCCTTTGAGACCTCGCATCCCTGGAGGCCCAGGGGCTCCAGCTCTTCCTGATATTGATAAAAGTTAATAATGCTTGGAAATGGAAATGGTTTACCTTTTCATAAGGACACAAAAATGCAAAAAAAAATATCAATATAAAATTGTTTTGTATTTAATTTTTATCATACAAAACTTATTTAAATTGGGCGTAAGTTATGAAGCAAGCTTTGAAGCAATTTACTCCAAAGATAAATAACTAAGGGCTCTTTCAATTTAGGCGTTTTGTGCTGCGGCGCGGCAGCCGTGCGACAAGAAACGCATAAACTGAAAGAGCCCTTAGTCTTTGACATAGCTATTCTCTGTCTCTTTTTGGACATCGTAGTTTCACAGTTGTGCTGCAGTAACAGCAATATTGCCTAGCTGAGTACGTTTACTTATTTCAATAATAATAATCAATGTTCAATAGAAACATAAAAATACTGAAACCTGTTTATATTCTGTTATAGTGTACAAGATGTAGTGGATTGTATTCTTTTGCAATTAGGGTTGAAATTCACGCTAACAAATCACTAATATTCAAAAAGTTTAAATATTGACTGTACCATCTTTTCCATCCTTCCCATTCTTGCCGGGACTGCCGTCCCTGCCTGGCACTCCATCCCGGCCATCTTTGCCCGGAGCGCCGTCAGCACCGTTCCGACCCGACATTCCGTCCAGACCCGGTTCTCCCGGTACTCCGTCTCGACCATCAAGTCCTGGATTACCGGGGAAACCTCGTTCACCTGGGAATGTACAGAAGTACTGTCAGCGTCAGAGATAGGGTTGCCAGGTTGCCAAACTTAACATAGGCCGACCGCTTAACTGAGTCCTCGCGGTACAGGGGCGCCGGGGTGTGACGACAAATAGACTAAGAGCACAGATGAATAAATAGTTACTACGTAACAGATACTTCACTCCAATACAAAAACGCAAATACCTACGCTATAATAGCCTACAAAATCATAATAATAATACCAGCTGTTTGCAGCGAGGAGAAATGTACCATAAGTAAGCACAAAGAGAGTTGAGATTCTTTTGCCCGCCGCGCGACTAACGTGTGTGCGTGTCGTTCAGCAAATGTGCTAGGGTTATACGTATGATGATAATGTTAATAAAACGAATGTTTTAGAAAAACAATTATTTTTTTACTTGTTGATCAAATATTTTTTAGTTTAATAAAATGACCGATGCATATTTTTCGTTCCTTGAATTCCCGATTATTATATTTTAGTGTCGAAAATATCCAAAACCACGTGAATAATTATAATAAATAATCAAAAGGGAAACAGGAGAATTGGGAAACAGGGGAATTGCACAATAATCACGTAATAATTACGTGATTTCGGCATTTTGATAGTCAGCGCTGTACCCGTGACGCGCGCACTCAGCCGGGCGCGCGACAGCCCGGTGTACGTTGTACCGTCGACGATACGCGAAGCGGTAGGCATAAAACGCGTGGCCTTGAGCGAGTGACGGACGCCTGCTAAGAGCCCGTGAACGCCAGATCTTCGTTAGCTGTAGGTGCGAGCAAAACAACCACCGCCCCGCACCTGTCTCATTCCCCTTTCTTTGTGATGGCACACAATGTAAACATCTTTAGTTTGTATCAGTGCTGATTTGTAAGCAAATGATCTTCCATATTAATACTTTCCAGAACGTATTTTGGTCGCGGCGCGGCGGTTAATTAAAATTTCGATTAGCCTAGTATGAATGATATGTCATAAAATACAGTGTATGCACAAACACAGATTCAATGTCTCTGACGAGGGACAGATCAAGCACAAGAGTAATCGATAGGTTTCCGAAGCACATACTTCATTTAATAGAAATTCCCAATCGGAAAACTCTGTAGCACTTTTGTCTAACCCAATATTTGGTTATAAATTTGTAGATGTTATGCTGTACTAGCTGTCCTCCGCGGTTTTACCCGCGTAGTTCTGGTTCCCGTGGGTATTTGGGATAAAGACTATCCTATGTCCTTTCTCAAGCTATGGACTATGTCTGTATCAAATTTCATTTTAATCGGTTCAGTAGTTTGCCGTAAAACAAGGGAAAACAAACACACTCACTTACATTTATAATATTAGTATTGATAACTCTTGCTTAATATTTTACACACATATAAGTTTCTTTGATGACACTGTACAGTGGTATGTTTTAGGTCAATACTCAATACTCAAATCTTTATTGCACTTCACATGTTATACAGGTGTTATATAATTATTGACTAGGTACATTGTGGGCCCTGTAGGGCACGGCAAGTAGAATAGAGGAGGACGCTTTACTTATCGTCTATTTGTTTATTTTTATTTTTTTATGTAGATATGATTTTTTTGTTAATATAGTTATAAATTTTCTTCTTAAATATGTAGATAGGTCTATTAAGATTAATTGGCCACAACTCTATTTTGGGTAACGCTTGTCATAATTCAGCTATCTTGATACAACTATCAAGATAGCTAAATGATGACAAGCGTTCGCCTTAATATTAGATAGACCTAAATTAATGATGGCAAGCATACGATATTATATTGGATAGACCACGTATAATAATAATTTCTGTACTGATTCCAAACTTGATTCATAAACAGAAGATTTTTTTAAATATCACACGAATTTTTTTTTCTCATAAGTAGTGACACGTTTTCCGAATAAGTTCCTATAAGCCGTAACTCAATGGTGTTCCCTTCTAGAAATCAAAATAAAAAAAGAAAACAACAATTTTTAATAATTGTTGACCAGATACCGTATTTTTATATTATACATTACGAGTTTTATGACAATCTCTTGAAAAGTTTTGCAGTTTCAAAAAAATACTTTTAGAACAATAAATACCTTTGGGCCCTGGAGGGCCGACAGGTCCTCGTCCTCCAGAATGGCCGGGAGTGCCAGGAGCTCCTGGGTCCCCCCTTTCTCCCTTTGGTCCTGGGAGCCCCGTTGGTCCTTTAGGGCCCTGCACCCCTGGGGGACAGTAGTCCTGCGTCGCTTTGCAGAAGCCTTGCACTACTTTGTACTGCAAATATAGAACAGCTTACAATAACACATTTTAATACTAGTGGAGAAACTTTGTCATTGCACGCGAGGTGTTATGGAGCCGAGCTGTTATTTTATTGAATACATCTTTTGATGTTCAAGAAAGCTTAAATATATTAGGTGGACCGGTATTTCGTGTAATATCTAAACAAGTGTTTATGCTTATAACAGCCAACAACTTTTACTATGGGAACAAACCTGAAATCGAAAAATAAAAATATAAAAAAAAATATCTATATAATCTATATAATCTGAAATATAAAAAAGCTTAGAGATAGCATATGGATGCAGAGGAGAATTGGAATTCAGGGGTGAATTGAGACTGTACTGTTGTATTTCTATTATTAATTGACAAACAGAAACACACTCACTGAAATATATTGTACAATTTAACGTTCGATTTGATTAAATACTAGGTTAGTTTAAAGATAAAATACCCCTTTGAAGTTTCATCTCGATTCACCCCTATACCCATAATTCACCCTGTATACTATGATGACTATGAAACGTTAGGTAGGGGTCAGATTGAAACGTTTAGACCCTAAGGAAGACTGGGAGAAAATATCTAAGACATTATAATAATATAATAGCCCGCCTATACACAGTGTTTTATTCATCATGTGCAATCAGATGAATAAAAATAAAAGAACGTACCGGCACTCTAGAATAGCTGGTCAGCCAGACCCACGTATCACCGCCAGGGGCTGGACCCTTAGCCCCAGTCCGTCTCATCTCTGCGGCATCCTTCTCTTCAAGTTCCGACCGCATTTTAGGGTTAAAGAACTCCACGTGAGGAGTCACTGTGTTGTCTTCTTGGTTTACTGATTGTTTCTGAATATGAGACAAATATTATTTTACTAGCTTCTGCCCGCGGCTTCGTTCGCGTTAGAAAGAGACAAAAAGTATTAGCCTATGTTACTCTCCATCCCTTCAACTATCTCCACTTAAAAATCACGTCAATTCGTCGCTCCGTTTTGCCGTGAAAGAAAGACAAACATACATACAGACAGTCAGACAGACAGACAGACAGACACACTTTCCCATTTATAATATTAGTATGGATTGCGACCCGTCCTTATCCTTCGAACACACGTGATTTGAGACACAATAGAAATACAATAGCAGCCCGAGAGCCGGCTGTCGGTTGGTTGTTGAAAGGTTCATACGGGAGTTACAAATATTTGAAGGTTCCGACTTTTCTCTGCTATAATATTATCATGAATATTATAATAAAGAACAGCCGGGATTTTATTATGAATTAACTATAAAAACTTTCTCTCGAATAACTCTATCTATATTTTAACTCTGCTTTGAAAGAGAAGGGCAGCGACTTCATTTTATACTGTGTAAAGGTTTGTTAGTGTTGTCTAGGTCTAAAAATCTAACCCGCAGATTTTTATGCAATCTTAAATCCCTGATTACCACATAAGGGTTTGAAAAAAGTCGCTAAATTGAACGCGGAACAGTCTTGAAAAAAAAAATCGACTGTGATTACAAAATCTTAATCTGTGATTATAAAATCAATTAACTTACATGTGTGGTGTAAACTGTAAATGTAAGTTGGTGAATAAATAAATAAATATATATAAAAACAAAACTGTCCTTTTGAGAATAATTTCATGTAGGTTAAGTTTTTAGTTAAAGATTACAATTTTATAAAAGACTAGCTTTTGCCAGCGACTTCGTCCGCGTGGAATAGTTCCCGTTCTTTGGGGATTTCCAGGATGAAAACTATCCTATGTCCTTTCTCGGGTCCCAGACTATATCTGTACCAAATTTCATTCAAATCGGTTTAGTGGTTTAGGCGTGAAGAAAAGACAGACAGACAGACCGATAGACAGACAGAGTTACTTTCACATTTATAATATTAATGGCCTTAGATTAGATTAAGGATTAATATGTAAGGCCCCGCTATCGTATTGGATCGCAGATCTGTAAGGGTAGTTGTAGACGAGATTTAATAATAAATAAATAAATAATATACATTGATGAGACAACCATTAAAAGAACCGTTGCTCTGTACTGATACACACAGATCAGGCACAGGCACAGTAGCTTCTAAGTCTATACTGAATGGCCATCTTCGAAGAAAAACATTGTGAGGAAATATGGACCAAAAAATAAATGAGAGACATCACCAATCTGCCATAAAGTGGTTATCAATGTCATGGCTGTTTGCAAATGAAATTTAATTATTCTTGCCCCACTCAAGGGAATTAGGAACCCAGTAACTAATGGCCAATTACAGGCGCAAATCTTTCTATATCTACACACACCCAGACATTGAGCCATCCACCTTAAATAACTAGGATTAGGACCTTAAGGACTATGTGCCTTAAGACCGAAGTATACGAAGATAAAAATATTTACGATCTCATTCAATTGAGTTAGGTGGATAGGCATTTGTCGTGGGGTTTGTACGTGCTACTACCGCAGTCCAGGCTATATTTAGATATAAATACTTTATTTCCGAATCTATTAGGTGTCCGGACCCTATAAAAAGTCCCACATAACCTCTTCTAACCATGAGTGAAGCAAACTAAAGTCTGTATGCTTGTGTGCGTGCTTCACTAATACTGTCACGCAATGCGTTGTCGAACTTTGTGTATCATATTCAACAAGTGAAATTGTTGTACCTTGTTGCCTCACATTTATTTTGGTTGTAACAGTAGACCGAAAGTGTAAAAGACAAAAAAAATACTCTCTTTGTTATCTTATTATTACTCTAGCACTTGCCCGTGACCTCGTCTGTTTGGATGACAGTATAAAGACAATAATTAAGTTATTTTTTTTTAATTTTAGGGTTCCTTGGGTTTCTAGTATTTGGTACAGAGTAACCAAATTTTATAAAAATCTGCTGAATGGTTTAGCCGTGAAAACGAAACTTGTACTAGCGGAAACAGAAATACATCATTTGTAAAAGGTTTAATTGTCTAGCTATCGCGGTTCTTGAGATATATCCTGAAACATTTAATATAACATATAATAAAAATACATTTTTATCATCAAGTTTTTATATATACCTACATAAATAATCATTTAAGATGCGGTTCACAGCTAACGAGAGACGCCTGGAACCTCCTGGGTATACAACTAGGTCATACTTTCCAAAACAAAGCATTGTCATCAGAAATGGAGCAAAAAGTAAAATTTCTGCTACATAAATTAAATATCAAGAATTGGTTGAAAAATGATTAGTTCGAAGCAGTGCACTTAAAAACGAGGCAAGTTCAATAAAAAGTCTGTAGTAACTAGTAATAACAACTAACTACTCTAACTAGTACTAATAATAACTAGTAATTTTAAATTGAATGTCCCTTCGTGTACGTATCCGACTCGTACGTCTATCTTTTTTCTACTCTATAGTTCGACTATATTTTGAATCCACTTTTTCTTAACCATAACTTATGACTGATTCGATTATTTCATTAATATCCACTACCTGTATTGTGGAATGTAATCAATACTATGACTTAAATATGACGTATCCATGAACCTATCATTCGATAATTTCTACTCTCTAAAATTAGCCACTTACCAGCATAGCTTCTCTTTTTAGCCTATGTGAAGTACTCCCGCTAATTTCCATCAAATACGCTTCTATCTTTTCCTCTATTCTATCTTCTAGAACATTCTTCATAAGTTTCCTAGCTTCTAATTCAAAGTTCACTTTACCGTTGTCAACATAATTGTACGTTTGTACTAGTAAGGACACTGCCGCAAAAACACAAGCGGTCACTGACAGTTTTTTACAACAAAACGGATCGGAGTCCGTTGACGCTCTTCTCTTTGAACCGTTTCTCATTTTGTTTGATTACACATAATTTTTAACACAAACTCGTCAAATGCTTTCAACTTTCACTTGTTTTTCGTTCAATTTGTGACCATTTTCGTCGTTCAATTTCGGGAGAGCAACGCGCGTACTCTGTGTGAGATATATGGACGTAATCCTGGCCAATGTACATCTTCCGGCACAACACGAGTAGTTGCACAACGACCGCCGATAACCAATTGAGTCCCGGACTATTAAACCAATGAACTAACTCAATCAGAGATCGACAGGCATAGTAGTAGTCGTGTATGGATGGTATCAGTCTTTTTCATAAACAAGGAGTAAACATTTAGATAAATATTATTTTACTTAAAGTAAAACATTTTTTTATGAAAAGTAGTTTACTATAAGAAAGTACTTGAACCTTCTGAAACATGATTTATCTGATAAAAGCTCACTATTGTATGCAATTCTGGTTTATATATTTGATCACAACGTAAAATAACTAATGGTTAATAACCTGTATGACCTAATGATAGTGATTTATGAGATACAGAGATAAACAAATTAGGTAATTCCTTAGAAAAAGAATCCAGAGTATCTCAAATGTATGAATGTTGAACGGTTTATACAATTACTTTTTTTAGGTATTCTATGCAAAAAGGGGTTAACTGGCTAACAAGTTTTTTAAGAGTTCCTTGGGCCCAAGCTATCTTAATCTATCATCATCAAAATTGGTTCAGATGGAACTCAAACTCAAGGCGCTTATTTCACGTATATACAATGTGTAACTGAATTAATGCACTTTGAGAAAATAGTTTGTTCAGAATCGTTTACTGAATCGATTTTTGTAATTTTTAGTATAGGTAATATTTTATCCCAAAAATAATTAAAACGACGTAAACTGCTGTCACACTTTCGCTGTACAGTTAAACCAAACTAAAATGGATGAAATACTTACTACGCTAGACCCTTATGCAAGTGCGACTGTGTGCATGCGTAGATTTGTAATGTGACTATAATTTTCTCCCACAATCTGTACAACAAATTTATAAAAAAACAGTGTTTTAAACATAATAATAAAAAATCAGTGTATGTATTATGATTATAACATAATATTCTAATTGGTGGGTGTCTGGTGGTGTGCGTTTATTCCGGGACATGTTGTATACATACGTCACTTCATTTTAAGACGTTCTCAAATTGTTCCTGTCTTTGTCACTCTAAAAGGATAAAGTAGGGATAGCAACCTATTTGAGAGTGTCTTCTGTCTCTTATCCTTCGAACACACGTGATTTGAGACACAATAGAAAGACAATAGCAGCCCGACAGCCGGCTGTTAGTTGGTTGACTGTCAAAGGTTTAAACTAAGTGACGTTGAAGTATTCGGGGGTAAGACCATTTACAGGCACTTATGAATTGTCAAAGAGGTAAAAAGGTGATGCTAGTTGCTTGTTCCAAAAAGTAGGTCTCTATGAAGAAGAATAAGAAAGGTGATGGATGGGGAAACAGCGACCCTACACAATAGCAAAAAATATGGTAGATGGTGATACGTGACAAAGGAACCTTTCGTCTCGACGTCGAAGTCTGTTTTGATAAACTTTGTTCAATCATTTAGGTTCATCAATTCTGTTGTGTCTCCTACTTCATATGGTAGAAAGTAGAAATTATACTAGGTGTATTTTTGGTCTTGCTCAACCCGCTAGGAGATGATTCTACTACGAAAAAATATCAGCTGGTTCATACATTATAGTCCGAGGGCATTGAACTTTTCTTAGAAACAGTTGATATTTTTTTCGCGATTTCAGAGTTGGTTCCATAGCAAAAGTTGTTTGTTTTCATGGGTAGAACCATCTCCTAACGGGTTGAGCAAGACCAAAAATACACCTTGTATTTTTCCTCTTACGCTTTTCTGGTGGATGCCAATGTCGATTCTGGCTTTCAAGAGTTCAGAATTGCAGTGGTTTCGAATTTATAGAATACTAGCTTTTGCCCGCAACTTCGTCCGCGTGGAATAATAGTTCCCGTTCCCGGGGGATTTCCGGGATGAAAACTATCCTATGTCCTTTCTTGGGTCCCAGGCTATATCTGTACCAAATTTCATCCAAATCGGTTAAGTGGTTTAGGCGTGAAGAAGAGACAGACAGACAGACAGACAGACTTACTTTCGCATTTATAATATTAGTACGGATTAGTACGGATAGTACGGATTCTACACGACCATTTGCATACATTTGTGAGTTGTTGACCGGCTAATCAGAAAGCTTAACCTAAGAAGTAGGTCAATCTTGAAATGAACCCAAAATGTACCTAAGTAAAATCTGATTCGTGACCTAAATTATATTTTGTACAAATGCCTCTGAAGCTTATATAAATAAAACTTCTATTATCGTAGAAGTTTTCGTTTTATTTAACTAGAACAACACAATAACAATATTTCATGATCAAATAAATACCAGCACTTTATTTCGTATAGCCTAAAGTAAACCTTGAATGTAAAGTTATTATTCCTAATTACTTTTTACACGCAAGTCGACCTTATTAACCATAGAAGATATAAAGTTGGACTGTTTTTTTTTATGGATGGGAAATCCAAATCATCAAATGACTTCTCCCGCACTGGGCGGGAGGGCGTGTCAGGCTTTTACTGACTAAAACTCACCCTTGTTCCTTAGGTTGGTCTTTATGTTCTGGGGTTGCGATAACTATTAGACGGATTGGATTATTATGACGGGCCTGTTGGTCTATTGTTCAGTGCCCCTGACTGCTAAGGCAGAGGTCATGGGTTCGATTCCCACCCAGGACAAACTTTGTGTAATTAGCATAAATGTTTGTTCTGTGTCTGGGTGTTATTTATCTTTAATATGTATGTGTTTAAAAATTATATAAGTATGTATATCAGTTGTCTGATTACCATAACACAAGCTCTGCTTTGCTTGGGATCAGATGGCCGTGTGTAAGATGTCCCAGAATATTTATTTATTTTATTAGAACTGTTCCGCAACCTCGGCAGCCATTGGCTCTAGAGGGCCCCGTCAAGTGCTGATTGCTCTTAGAGGCGCGCGTGGAACAAAATGCGTTCCTCTAAGAACAATCAGCACTTAGTACATATGAATTTTAAAGCCACATTAATTTTACGTGCCCCGTTTGACCTCTGGGCAGAAAAATAATTAAAAACCGGGCGGGCTGCTATTGTCTTTCTATTGCGTCTCAATCACGTGTGTTCGAAGGCTTAAGGAGAGGTTTTTATATATAGCTGTAGTTAGTAATTAGCCCCCGAAACTACGCAAATGTGTAATCGTTTCTGGTAATCCTGGTATCCTAAATAAATCCTATCCTATATAATTATCCTATCTAAATGGGACCACATTTAGATAGGATATTTATATACTACTAGGACTAGCTGTCCCCCGCGGTTTCACCCGCGTCGTATCAGATTTTTGGTTACTAAAAAAAGAAGATTAAAAGTATTCTATGTCCGTCCCCTGGTCCTAAGCTACCTCCCCACCAATTTTCAGCCAAATCGGTTCTGCCGTTCTTGAGTTATAAAATGTGTAACTGACACGACTTTCTTTTATATATATAGATTATATATAGGATAGGATTAGGATATAGGTTGGGCAAATTGGTCGTGCAACCAATAAAATGTAAGGCGGGTGACGCAGTTGGTGGCTAACCATTCGTGCCACCCAGGGTACTAGGTATATAAATTTTCTTGGTAGCGCGACCATGGTTTAAACAGGGTCCAGGGTATAAATGTGAGGGTATTATAGTAAACACATAGTTATTCTTTTGAAATAGCTCTATGACTGAGTGAGAACCACGGAGTTAGTCCGAACTATATCGATTGCTGAGCTCAGTTATCACAGTGGATAGAATTTTGAGGGTCACGTTCGATTTTTATAATTGGATTAGATACATTGTTGCAAAAGGTATGTAAACGGCCAATTAACGCTTAATTATTATGTTCTACAAGCTTAAATCTGTGGCGATTTATAACCATATCTATTCAATAAAAAAATGATTTCTTTCTTGTATGTATTAAAACCATCGCAAAGTATCAGACAATCGCAATCAAAAACTGAAAGCTATTAAACAGGAAATAATGATTAAATTTTCAGTCGGTACTAAAATGGGCAAGGAAGTTTCTAGATTTTAGGTCATAACTCATTACAGCCACCCGGCAGCCACTCCGCACCGACTCGCCTCCTGCGGCTAGTATTCTTTATATGAACTTGTATGGGCATGCGCTCACTATATCAACTCCGTAGCGTCACCGGATCGCCTCGGTTATAAGGCGAGTCGGTGCGGAGTGGCTGCCGGGTGGCTGTAATGAGCTATGACCTTTTTTCCTCTCGCTTGCTACGCCTAAGCGTGTAGTATTTAGACTCTTAAATCAATAAAATGATTATGTTAATATCAAAGAAAATCCGCCTTTAATTTTTGTAAACTGACGGTTTAACCCAGACGAGCAAAATACAAGGCATTTAAATCACTTATTTGTTAAAGAGTCGGTCGGTTAGCTTGAAAGGTAGACTAAAGTTGCTTGATCCAAAATACGCATTAGGTCTATTTTCTAACAGCTGTTTTAATCCTCTTTTAAGGTTGAACATGAGAAAACCTGCCAGACTCCACTCCTCTTTATTTTGTCTGTGTTATGGAACAATTACGCCTCCTTCTTTTATTTTCGTCTTACTTCATCAAGGAAGAATCACTAAAGAGGTCGAAATATTTCGGTATTAGCACAGGTATTCATGATTACTTGTTAATTATTGCTTACGGTCCCGTGAAAGGGTTAGGAGACACGCCTGTTATTTAATATATTACTAGCTGTGCCCGCGACTTCGTTCGCGTGGTTGTCGAGAACAAAACAACGTCGTTTAGATAAGAGTATATCACCTTTTTGATGATTTAGATAAGAGTCCTGACTTTGGTATAGTTGATTACGTTAATGCTTCTCTATATACTATGTTAGCGGTGGAATTACCCGGAGCATATACAAAAAGGTTGTTTGGGTTGCTAACACGTGATAGAGAAACATAGAGTTGGCCGTGTGAAAAACAATCAAAAGTAAGGTCTACACCCGCAACGGATAACGTCTGGCCTTGGGCTTTATTAATAGTCATAGCGTAACAGAGGCTTACAGGAAATTGCACACGTTTGAAAGTAAACGGAAAATTATTGGGGATAATGGGTATCCTGGGAATGAAAACAACATCACCGGAGCCGCAACCTGTTAAGATTTCGGCTTCGATGACATTTCGTTGGAGATTTGTTACTCTCAACCGAGTTCCATTGCATAGTTTTGGTGGGCTTAAATTTCTGAGTAGAATGATTGGTACTCCGACATTTAAATAAATTTTGTGTGCTGGAAGACCTGGTGTATTTAGAGAGTCTAAAAACTCTACTGGACTACTGGTGGGTGGCATCTCCTTCTTCTAAAACCGTGTTAATAGATAAATATTCCCTACTTTCTCCAGAAACATGTACCAATATTTGAGAATTTATTGCTGCTGCTTGGTCGTTGCGAGGTGCCAAAATAGCTCGTTGGCATAGCCAAGCAGCGTCATGGTTCGAGATCTCTGATGGATCTCCGTATACAGAGGAAATGAGTTCCTGCTGTGAGGCAACAGAAGAACACAGGCTTTCGACTAAAGTTACTTTACCTCCTTCTTGAGTCGGGTATGTGCCGTTACCAATTTGAAGTAGTAAATTTGAGAAAACCTGCGCGTTTGCGTCACCTCCCAAATATGCTCGCATATTAAAGCTCAAATTAGTTAATATGACACTACGCCATAAAATAGAGCTCTTTAAACAGGCACCTATTTCATCGGCCCTCGTTCCTCTGGGTATTATAGGGAGTGTCTGCCTGAAGTCTCCACAGAATAGCACCGTTAAGCCTCCCATCGGTCGGTCATTTTGTCTTATATCTCGCAACGTTCTATCTACAGCTTCCACAGCTTTACGATTTGCCATCGTACACTCGTCCCAAACGATAAGGGCGCAATCGCGTAAAACCCTTGCTTTATCACTATTGCGAGACACGTTGCAAACAGGGTTTTCTGTGCGGTCCAAGTCGATTGGTATTTTAAATGTTGTATGTGCAGTTTTTCCTCCTGGTAATAAAGTGGCAGCTATTCCTGAGGAAGCGACGGCAAGGGCAATTTTGTTTTGGCTCCTTATTTGAGCCAAGATAACTTTAGTGAGGAAAGTTTTACCTGTTCCACCAGGTGCATCTAAAAACAGCATTTCTCCTAATGAATGTTCTACACTACAGCATACTCTATCAAAGATTTGACGTTGTTCTGACGTCAAATTTGAACAGCCATTTCGCAATATTTCTGCTAACTCTTCGGGGTTGTAATTTATTTCAGATGTATACTCCCTATTAATTCGTTCCCCACCAACTGTCGGTGTCGGCAAGCCGTATTGACTGAGGGGGTTCCCTCCTATACTTGTAACTATATCTTGTATAGCCAGCAAAGCCCTATTATGGCAGCTTTCACGTACTTGGTCAGAAGTTTCACTATTTATATTTTGCTGTCTCAAAAAATCTTCGGCAAACGCGTCTTTATATTTTTGCCACAACTGCCCAGCGTCCGATAGGCCACAAAATGTCAACAAAATGGCAAATAAATGGCGCAAACGATGTGGACTATCACTGACGCATGCTTCGGCTAAAGCATCATCCCAATGCTGATCGCCATCTAATAAATGCCGTGCGCGGCAAGCAGCTTGAAATGTGGGATATTCTATATCGTCCACTTTGCGGAGCTCAGCAAAAGAAGTAGGTCCTCGCACTGTGTGAAGAAGAAGGCGTAAATAATAACACTCTGCATTATTTGGGTGCACCGTGTATACTCTTCAATCACGTGTTCTTTAAAAATGCCGGACTCGCCTTCTACAGCAGTTCCACGTCTCCTGCGATTAAAAACACCTTGCTGCTTGTTATAAGTATAATAATGTGGCACTTCATTGTACAACAGAGACTTAGCGAAATTGTCTCTTTCGCAAAGGCGAAAGAATGCGAGCAAGGTGGTTTGTCTTGGGTTGTTCATTCTTTCTGCCACATTTTCTGGCTGAAAGTAAACTCGCTGCCCGCCTTCCAGGTGCACGTCAAGATGGATGACTGGCGGATACCTTTCATGAATAGGGAAACTCAAAATGCGCCAAACTGCCTCCGAAGAGCTTATGTATCGGCCAGATTGATACCTTGTCACTTCATCAAATTGGTTGTTATTTCTTAGTGCTATCATGGCTTGATCACTACCTTTATTGACATATTTACATATATATTTTATAGATTCGACGCTATTACAAATTTCAACATTAATGTGTGCTTGAAAAGCGTTTGACAAAACTGGAGAATACGATACCACCCAACTATTATTTAGAATTATTTCTTGTCCACGGAATCTGACAGTAGCTGTGAAACCACCTTGTGACGGTGATCTTCGCCGGTATTGCGGATACCCATTTTCCCCATCCATAGTTAGTTCTTTCAGTGCTCTGGGGTATTTTTTTGAGCATTGACCATCTTTCATGCACGGTGATTCCCTGTTTAAGAGGCCACATGGCCCGTGAACCATATGTGTTTTTACTATGTCATGCAAAATCGGATCTGCATTATAGTCCGGAAATTCTGCACTTATGACACTGTCTATAGCATCGGGACGAATTTTTTCTTCCAGCCACAGAAGAATGTGCGCGTGGGGTAAACCACGCTTTTGCCACTCGACGCTATACATAAAACAAAGAGTTGAACCGAAAACTTTCTCCTTTGTAAGTAGATTAATCAAGACTTTGAGTTTTAAATGAAAAATCCTAGCAATAATGTCATGTCTGTCGTATGACGCCTGTCCTGTGAGAAGTGCCTGGCAAATCTCCGTCCACTTTGGATTTGTTGTAAATGTTATAAAAAGGTCCGGCCGGCCGTATTTACGGACGTAACAAAAAGCATCTTGCGTTCGTTCGTGCATATACCGCGGACCGCCTGTGAAACTGGATGGCAAAATAAGCAATCGACCCAAGTTTTCGACGTTATTATCTGATTGCATGGCGTCCCGCAAGTGCACGTATTCTTCAGCGCGTAACCGTCGCTGGTTAGTGCGAATATACACTAAACGTTCAGTTTCTATTTTTGCGTACATGTCCACAATAAATTGGCTGAACAAACCACGAAATCGTTGCAAATATACGAAACTGTTTTGCCTTATTTGTAAAAGGTAAGGTAAGGTTGAGCAGATATTTTTTTTTGATAATTAGTGACTCTCGTAGTAGGGTTCACTTGGCACAGCCCAAAATTGTACCCATCTTCACCATGACAATAAATTAGTGGATATTGCAGGGCGTCGTAAGCTCGGTGGGTTTCCAAAATGCGTTGAAGGCGATCGTCGCGTGTACGCAACACGATATCACGTCTCTCACACTCCTGGTCGACTAAAACAACTGCAACTTCATCTGCGACGGGTGCATTGTGTCTTCCACGGTGTTCACCCACAGGACGTCTATCGGCACTTATAACAATTTTGAAATCATTGCTGCCTTGTGGAATTGACTCCAATGCAGCTTTGAATTCACGAACGTACTGGTTAACGTGATGCAGCAATTCTTGAAGTTGACCCAAAAGCTCAGCATTGAGCTGAGGAAAATTGTGATTTCTAACATTGAGCTGTTGCGTGTAATCGGATACAAAATAAATTTGGAGAAATTTGGGTTCATTTTCTGGCAGCAAAGATCCAATAAGGTGATAAACTTGACCTTGTACTTTGAAGGTTGGCATGAACGGTCCTTCCGTTATTTGTTTTGCCCCAAAGGAAGTCATTTGGAAAGCACTGTTATATAAACGAATATTATCCAAAAAACGGTTTGACTGGGGATGATCGCCATTCAGGAGACTTTTAAGTAAGTGTGGTGGATCTTGGAAATTTGGAAGAACAATTTTTCCATTTGAGCAGCACATTCCATCTGTCTCTTTCCTCCATTTCAAAGCATGACAAAAATTACAAATTTCTCTCATGTCACCCACGAAAGTAAAGCCAGCATAATTAATTCTAGACGAATATGTGAACCCTGATTTTTCCCTATTGTCCCAAGGTAATAAAATATTTGCATCGTCATTTTCCATGGACTCATCAGCTCCGCTATTTGTTTCTCTATTCATATGGTATCGAGCTCGTTCTATTTCTAGGCGAGATTGACGTTGTTCTGCTGTTTCTGCTCGTCTTAGTTCATCTATTCTTTCCCTTTCAGATGCAAGATAACTTTCATTGTTTCTTTGTATACCTACATAGTTATGTCTAGCTATTTGTAATCGTTCTTCTCTTTGGGAGAGAGATTCAGACTCGCGCGAGAGAGCGTGTCGCTCTCGGTCAGATGACAGACGTGCTTGGCGTTCCTCGATACTCTCTTGAGAACGCAAAGTCGCGGTCCGAGTTCTTTGCGAACTTAAGCGCGACTCCCTTTCTGTGAAAGTCTCTGACTCGCGTGAGTGAGACTGGCGCTCCCGATCAGCAGACAGCCGAACTTCGCGTTCCTGGATATTCTCTTGAGAACGCAAAGTCGCGGTCCGAGTTCTTTGCGAACTTAAGTGCGACTCCCTTTCTGTGAAAGTCTCTGACTCGCGTGAGAGAGACTGGCGCTCCCGATCAGCAGACAGCCGAACTTCGCGTTCCTGGATATTCTCTTGAGAACGCAAAGTCGCGGTCCGAGTTCTTTGCGAACTTAAGCGCGACTCTCTTTCTGTGAATGTCTCTGACTCACGTGAGAGAGAGTGGCGCTCCCGATCAGCAGACAGCCGGTCTTCGCGTTCCTGGATACTCTCTTGAGACCGCAAAGTCGCGGTCCGTGTTCTTTGTGAACTTAAACGTGACTCCCTTTCGGTGAACGTTTCCGATTCACGTGAAAGAGCGATGTGCTCTCGGTTAGCAGATAACCGCGCTTCACGATCTTCTTCCGATTCCTGAGACCTACAAAGTCTCATTCTTTTCGCATTTCGGCTACGCAGCGAAAGGTTAGTTTTTTTTCTTTGAGGCATTTTCAAGGAAAATTAAAGCAATAAACAAAACTAACAACACTTATGACTGAATAGCCTACAAACTTAAAAGAACGGTGCGTCGAACAGTCTAGTGTGACAACGTATCGTCTGTTCGTGGTCGTGACTCAACGAATTGGCAACACTAACTTACTGTATAACGATTGGCACTATTGGATTCAAACTACGAAGTAAATCAAATACAATCTTTACTTCGTACTTCAAACCAATGACCAAAGTTGACCAAACGAAACCAATAAGATAAGCAAATACTTTTTTTTCGACCAATTTAGAAAATCGATAAACCAAGCAACCAAAGAACTTTTACGACACACGCAAGAACTTTTAAGACACCTAACGAAACCCAATTTGCCTAGTAAACACGGTGGACGTCATCCTCGCGCGGAAAATCTTAACACCGCGATTCAGAAAATGACGTCATTTGCACAACGCCATCTTTCGGATTTAGATTTCAACTATCAACATTAGTTCTATTTTTATTTTAGTCTTAAGATGTCGTTGCAAGTACTATACTTAATTGCGTAACGTAATATTTTACTTCTTGAACTCACTAAATTAATCATATCTTTTGATAGAGTGAACCGATTTCGATGAAACAAAAACTAAGTTAAACCTCAAGTTGCGTATAATTTTTGTATATAAACATTGTCAGCATTGAATTCGTAGATTTTACGTGATGTGCGCACAAACAAACAGACAAACAGACAAACAGACAAACAGACAAACAGACAAAAATTTCAAAAATGATGGAAATGGGTTCTGTTACTTATCTTTTCACACGCTGGCTATTTTTTGTTTCAATTTCTTCAATGTACAAAAATGACTTTTCTACAGATTTATTATATGTATAGATTAAGTAATCCATAATATTTGATTATCTACTATATAAAAATAAGTCGGGTTTTCCTTCCTGACGCTATAACTCCAGAACGCACAAACCGATTTCCACGGTTTTGTATTCGTTAGAAAGGTCCCGGGTTCCGTGAGGTATATAGCAAAGAAAATTCAGGAAAAATTTCAACATCCACGCGGGCGGAGCCGCGGGCGACCTCTAGTACTGTATGAAAATGTGAATTCAGTAAGAATTTCAGATCAATATCAATCAAGAAACTACGATATGGTTTCCTATTGTCTGTATGCTTATTCAACCTATCTATATAAATAGAAATGGATTGTTAAAATTGTCGCGAAGTGTAAAGTTCAAGGACGGCTGAGTCAATTTGTTATTTTTTCAAATATTCGTCTAAAGAAAGTTTTTGATAAAGCTAATTTCTAAAGTCTCACGAATTTTTTTTAAATTCTGGTAAAAAAAATAAAAGGACTCAATAAACTTGACAAGACCTCTTGGGTTCAGCTAGTGAAAAAAAGATTATGTAATTAAAACTAAAAAAAAATCAATGAATGTCGTGATGGCCTAGTGGTTAAGGCGCCCGCCTCTCATGCAAGAGGTTGTGGGTTCGAACCCGGGCAAGTACCAATGTGACTTTTTCAATTCATATGTATTTTCTAAAGTTTATCTTAGACATCACAGACATCGGTGAAGGAAAACATCGTGAGGAAACCTGGACTTGTAGTAAATATAAGTCTGAAATCGCCAATCCGCCTTGAGCAAGCGTGGTGATCAATGCTTGTGCCTTCTCTGTATGAGAAGAGGCCTTTGCCCTGCAGTGGGACAGTTATAGGCTGGTATTATTATTATTTAATTAAAACTTCAAACAAATTGAATATTTCTAATGTGTTAAAATTTATATCAATAATAACTACTATCAATTCAACAATAACAGCTTTATATACATTCTCTAACTATCGATGATATTAGATTAAAAATTAGGTATCAAATATCTAAAATGCCTCGAAAAACTTAAGATTAAGTAACTATGTCAAATTGACTATTTACTTTATTGGACGAACTAACTCCAACTAATAAAGCAATTTACATTGTTTACAAAACATTACTTGATGGGATATCAATCATAATAAAAAGCGTAGTACGTACGCCGAACAAAATACTCCGAACTAGCATCCCCTTCGAACTTCCACCCCCACACTTCCCGCGCATGCGTAGAAATGTGTGTCAGGGTCATGACCCGTGCTGCAAGGTCGCTACTGTTTAACTCACTGTCAGTCCGCAGACATTCTTGGAAAGACGCGCTGGTGGAAATGGAATCTTCTCAGAATGGATTTCCACACTTCTAAAGTGATACCAGGTACGTTTATACTAGAGAAACAGAATTCCAATATGGCTGCTCCGGTTTTTCGAATGAAATGTTGTTGTTCCTTTTTCAAATTAATGTGCGCTGTTGCTACGCGCTCATGCAGTGTTAAAAGAGGTTAGGAGAGCGAGGCTTTGTTTTTTTTTCTTGAAGGCGTTCTTTTTTTCAAAGGCGTGTGTTTATTCGTATTTTCTTAATAACAAAGAGGTTTTTAATGAAGCTGTTTTGCCTCCAAAAACAATTCGTGCTTTATCTATGATTTTGAACAGTTTTGTTAAAACTCTGCAGATAAATACGGTTTTACTAAAAGCAAAGTAGAAAAATAAAGCCATTTGGTGTAAGGTAAATGCACCTTATTCCGAGGGGTTCTAAAAATGGCATCATATTCCGATGTATTTAGAAAAACAGTTTTTTAAAGCAATTTACTAGTTATTTATGGTCTGCATGATAAAATAATGAATTAATAATTATCTGATCATATTTATTTATACAAAGGAGAGTTAAGTATGGTCACACTGTAAAATAATCGGTCATTTGCCGCGGGGAGCGGCGTCGAAAGCACACTTCATACATTTGGGACCTTATGCACGTGAGTATTACGATTTGCCAAATAGTGTTTTACGTAATAATTTTATATAACGCGAGTTTTCGTTTAGGTTGAAATATTGAAAGGATAATATTTTTTATCGAAAACACTTAAGATTTGAGTATTTTATTTGCAAATTAGCAAGAAAATAAGTGTTTAAAATACCGCGGCATTAGGTGCAAAATATTTTAGTGTGTTCCTAAAAGCCGATGTATACCACGGAAAAACAAATTTAAAGACATTTAGTTTTTTTAAATTTCGGTGTCTGTTTTATGATTATAAACTTTAATGTGTTAGTTCTGACTTAATGAATAACTCATACATTTAATAATCTATTTCCGAGGTACACCGTGGCGTCGCATTTACTAATTATAGCAGGTCAAAAATTGTTTGTACAGGTACTTTATTAATACGTTGTATAGAAGATTTTAGTGAAGACATTAGGTTTTATAAGTGTTCTGTTATTATATGTATGTACTTTATATTTGTTTTCCTTTCATATTGTAACTATACATTATTTTATTTGCATAATATTAAAAAATCTTTTACTTTTTAGTACTCGGAATTAGAAACTTTGATATAGCATCATAAAACGCTATTCCGATGTATTTACGTCGGAATAAGGTTACATGAGTACCTAATTCCGATGTATTTACGTCGGAATAAGATTACATGAGAACCTAATTCCGAAGTTAGTTAAGACCCTGTTTAAATACAGAGTGTTCATTATTTTATGTGCTTAGTAGATACGCGTTGACTTTTAAACATCATGTATAATTCTCCCTACATAGTTCCCTTTCTATTTTTATACTCGGAATTAGGAACCAAATGCATCGGAATTACGATTTTTAAATCGGAATAAGGTACCTCGGACTTTTTTATATTTTTATTTATTTTATCAGCTTCAATAACCTTCTACTGACAAACTGCAAATATTTTTCAAAAATTTGATAGCTAACACTTCTGATAAAAATATAAAATTGTTCACAAAGGTCCGATAAATACTTAATTTATAATGTTCTTTCGTGTTATGTTAAAAACAGCGCGGAATTAGGTGCCTTTACCTTACTAAGGTGCTCTATTAAGTTTATTATAGGAGTAGTTGAACTGTCTCACAAAAATTCGTTTGTTTTATATTAAATGCCGTATCCATTTAATATACTGAACAAAAACTTATGACTGAGATTTGGTTTGAAGTTTGTGTTGAAGATATTAGGTATCTTTTAAGTGTTTTAATGTCATTTAAATTTACAAAAAGGAAAACAACTAGGCAAGCGCAAGTCGCGCAAAGAAAGAGTTTCTAGGAAAGAAAGAGTGTCTGAAGAACAATTTACGGTATTTTTTTTCCAAATTCTCGTCTTATAATTTTGTAGAAAAGGCTAGTGACGGCGTCACCGAGCAGACCCAATAGACACCAAGTGAACCTATAAGGGTTCTGGTTTAGAAACCTAATGGAGTGAATGTAAATACACAAGCGGTGTCCCTACCGAGTAGTTACGTGTAAAATAACCCGAGAAAATCCCATTAGACGGAATTTAATTAGAAGTGAAGTAGATTATAAAAACTTACAATACCTTTTGTGATGTATTTTTTTTCTTTTCTGGATCGTGGTCTTTCGTCAAAGTTACGGCTCGTTATTGTTCCTGAAATATAAATTTAAACTTTAGATAATTTATTTCATGTAAATCAAACACTTTTGTGTTATCGAGGAGTCAGTCCTTTTCACACAATTTCGGAGGGTATCCATCAGGATTTCACACAAAAAAAGGTTGATGATGAGTTCCATTATTCCTTTCACTAGCCTTTCCTTGGAAATGTGGTGCTGGAGGCGATTACTGAGAATAAGCTGGACTGCGCACCGCACCAATGTATCCATACTAAAAGAGCTTCGTATCAAACAAAGACTTTCTTCGATTGTGCAAATAAGAACACTCACAATATTTGGCCACATTATCCGCAACGAAGACTCAGTGGAGCGATTAGTGGTGCAAGGGAGAATAGAAGGGCAGCGTCCTCGTGGTCGGTCACCAACCAGATGATCGGATGCTATAAAGACAGTAACATCCAGCTCAATCGTGGAGTGCGCGAGGAACGCCACTAATAGCAACAAGTGGAGAGAAATCGCAAGGGCAGCTACTAAGGACTTTCCATGATCACGACCACTCTGACAAGAGTGCACGATTAAGAAGGAGAGAGCCTTTCCTTATTCCTACCGCGAATCTGTCTATTAAACATCTTCTGTAAACCTATATTATGCAAATAAATGATTGATTGATTGAATGAATTGAGACCGTTACAAAGTCCGATGAGAAGCTCCACAAGCTCTTGGCTAGAACGATTGACCTCACTACAAATGGATTGTCTAGACGCGATCATAATTGGTTTCTTGTCTCCCCGAATGCAAAACGACACATATAGTTGAGCACACATTTGCATGTCCAATGCTGATGTGTTTTTATGTATTTAGGACAATAGATACTTACGTTGTGGCTAGATCTCAAAAGATAGTACGATTTGGAAGGAGCAAAGAGATCTACATTATCTACACACGAACGAAGACAAGTCTATATTTATTTCTAAGTAGTGTAGTACATGGATCTTATATTTAACATTGATTCACATATACTACCGTTTCTGGTGTAAAAATATTACATAAGCTAAGTCCATGCAAATCTTAGACATTACAATAGTGATTTTTAAATATGTAAAAAATATACTTGTTATCTATCGAAGAGAACAAAGAACAGTAGCAATGGCACCGTTATACTCCATGGTAGCAACACTATAAAATAATTGCCTGTGAAACACTTGTATTTTGTATAGTCTTTAATTCTTTTATCTTTCAGTTTTGCAGTGAGTTACAATGAATCGGTCACATTCGTCGTTTTTGAAAGGTAAGTAACAGATATTTATTCTATGGAAGGAAAGCTTTACTTCGGTCTACCGAAGAGATAATCTTTGCGACCTGTGCGTGACAGATCATGACCATGTTAGGCATAAAATAGGCTGTATTAACATCACGGTATGACCCACGGGAGCAGAGCAGTAAAACCTAACATGACACGGGTAAAGCCGCGGGGAACAGCTAGTTTAGCACATAGTTTAATTTTGAATTTGTAATGCAATAAAAAACAATGTAATTGCTAGTACTATAGTTAAAACTATTATTTTATCTAAACTAAGAAGGTATTTATTGGTCTAATAAAATATATACAGGCCTAATATAAAAAAAATATAGCTAAATTAAAACTAACTAAAAACTGATTAATATCTAAAACTAAAAATTAAATAAATAAATAAAAAGTAAGGGGTTTTGCGTCGGCGTCGTAAAACTCGTCATCACTGTCGACGGGCAGCGTGCCCAGAAGGCTGGCAGCATTGCCACAAAACTAATTTAATTATTTGACCTTCTCGTAAAAATCAATGTATTAAATAATAAGTAATCAATGTATCAAACGCTTTGCCTTATGCAGGAAAAAACATCATAAACAAACGAATCTAATGCCTATCAAATATGTTACGTAACCATTATTCCTAGAGTTTCAATTTGTTTTCATTGAACCAATAATAATATAATTTATAACTTTTTGATTGAAGCAGAGAGCTTCTGAGAAGTTATCAAAACTAGAGTAGTGGAATTATTACTATTTGTATGATTCCAAGAAGTTTTTAGGCTGCCATGAATATTTAAAGAATTTTTGATTATAGAGCGTAGTCGGTCAAAATGTGTATTGTGTATCGATTTACGAGAATTAATTCTGTCTTATTGAATACTAGCTTTTGCCCGCGACTTCGTCCGCGTGGTTCCCGTTCCCGGAGGATTTCCGGAATCCCGGGTTTCAGACCATATCTGTACCAAATTTCATTCAAATCGGTTCAGTGGTTTAGGCCTGAAAAAGAGACAGACAGAGTTACTTTCGCATTTATAATATTAGTACGGAAGTACGGATTTGGTGTAAGAGCGTTCTTGATCCTTTAATGATTAATATAAAGCCCTATGTTAAAGGATATATAAATTAGATCATATTTTTCATAATAGTTGCATCGTAAAAATATACGGCTTTTGCCACTAAACCCCTAAACGAAATATTTTTTAATCAATTTAATCTATTTTTAATAATTGAAATACTGAAATCAATGTTTGGGCCGTAGAGTTTCGAGAACAATGGATTCTCTTATTCACTAACTAACCAAAATTTATGTTAAGTGCATCTTATAATTTGGCTGGATTAAAAAAAAAGTTTCTGCGTCCTTTTCTATAAGGAATGAAAAGAGAAAGATGCATTTAACTTACATTTAGTTGTGAACAAGAGATACAGCACCGGCTTTTGGGTTTAGTGGCATATGCCAAAGCTAAATCGCCCGCACGAAGCATCGCAAAAACTTGCGAATTGATTCCCATCGCTCATTTAAGGGGTGTAAGGGCATTGAAGAAAGACCCCTTGCCGCACGAATTCGCGTCGCAGTTTCCTGCTTTGCGAATTCGCATTGCGGTACATCGCAGTTTTGTGATCGAGACCTGTAGAGTCAACTAGTAATAACAAAAGGTCGTGTTTTTGTTTTATAAACGCATGTACATACCTATTGTTAGTAATCGCATGTGTTTGCTGTGCGTGTAAGTGTTATCTAGATTGTTTTACAAAGCGGTTTAATTAACGCGTTTGTAATTTTATTTACTCTTTGTTGTTGTTCTATGATATCATGTATGTTTTTGCTATAGAGGTCTGCTCCATTAGTTTAAATTATGGAGGTGTTTTAAACAAAACATTTTATATATTACTTGCTATCCCCCGAGGTTTCACCCGTGTTATGTTAGGTTTTTGGTTAAATACTGCTTCGCTGCCGTGGCATTAGACATTAGACAGCTATATTATTGTAGAGCTTCATTAATATCAGTGCAGTAATTTTTGTGTGAAAGAGTAATAAACATTCACACATACAACAGGTGGACCGTGTAGTGTGTTTTTTACTATTTATTTTCGCAATAAAATGCCAAAATAAATAATCAATAATATTAATATAATATTGAATATGCAACCGCAGAAGCCACGCAGTTACGTCGAGAGAGAGGCATGTAAAATAACTCATGTGCTCATTTAAAAAAACCATTTCCGTATCTAATAAAAAAATATTTCCGTCAGCAAGCAGCGTTCAGGGTCTCGAAGACTACGACGCGCCGCGTGCTCCACTGCTCCGCCAAGTCTCTCTTGACGAGGAGAGGAGGGACGAGTGCCAGGGCCACTGGCGAGGACCTGACCTCCAAGGAGAGGAGGAAGAAAGAGGGGTCAGGCTATTCCGGGCACTCCTGCTGCAGCATTTGAGGCTAGAGGACCTGAGGCCTCCGCCATGCTTTGTAGCGCCGGCGAAACCCGATCAGAGGTAGTTTTACATAAAAAGCGTTGCTATGGATGATGATAAAATTAGAGGCTCTATGCAGTTTAATTTGTTAAATATTTACACACACACTTAATACTTGCATAGTATCTGTACTATGTGATCTTTTTATTTCTTTGATATTTTACTTATATTCGTCTCTACCTAGAACAGCGAATACTAATATATCTATAAAAGCATTGAAAAGAATCGGTGAATTAGACAAAAATATTCTTGATGCATTCTGAATCAAGACAGAAACAAAACATACCCTAAGCACGCAATGCATGCTGTGTGCATTGCGTGCTATTTCCGGTTCAGGACAACATCTGTAATGATAAATACATACACCTAATCGTATTTTTCTTTTTTATTACTTATGGGCTTGCTCTTGGTCCCAGACTAGCCCGAGGGTATAGACAGGGCCTACGACGGAGCGAGCTCACCCAAAAGATGCCTATGCACTTGTCTCGTGAAAACATCCGGGTTATATATGCATTTGGGAACACAGGGAATTCTATTCTTTTGCGGTGCGCATAATAAAGGATTTTGAACATAGAAGGATAGAACTATAATCCTTATTAAAGAAAAATAAAATCTACAATTTTCCAATTTTTCGTTCTAGAGGATGGTGGATGTACTGGCGCGACTGGCGATCCTTAGAACGGGCAGCTCGGAGGTTCAGGGAAACGAAGGCACGAGCCAGGCTGGCAGCAGAGGCAGAGCATATACCTCTGCTGTGTCTCGATGAGGTGGAGTTTGAAGATATTATGCAGGAGTTGTGTCAGGTAACGAGATAGACTGTGATGATTTTGCTATGTAGATTTAGGAAAATAGGAGTTGATCTGTAGTGAGAGCTGCGGCAAACTTAGACGAGGAAGATCGATAAATATTTTAGCCTGTAGGTTAGAGGTAGGTTAGATAGGCTTTTTGCCAGGACGTCTGTCGGAGCAGTTAGGCCTCGTACAGATGAGCAGCACTTTGCCGCCTTTAGAGCCGACTTGACTGTCGCCATTGGTCAGCGTTTGCCGTGGACACGTGGACAGCAAACGCCGACTCGACCAATGGCGACAGCTTAGTAAAAGCGCAGTGCGCGCGCTGTTTGTCTGTCAACTTCAAAGACCGAACGATCAACAATGCTGTCAATATAGTATACAGCAGTTGTTTGTCTCTGTCAACAGCTGAAGTTGGCTCTGTTGATAGCTGAAATTGGCTCTATTGGCGTCAAAGTGCTGCTTATCTGTTCGACGCCTTAGTTTTAAGTAGTTATACAATCTTGTAAGAAATTCTCCGAACTCTTTCCAGGCATGTGTCCACACAGAACAGAGGGCGCTGGTAGTGTTGGCGTTTCTCTGCGAAGTCTGCGCACGCGCTGTCAGGGTGGGCGGATGGTGCCGGGCTGTAGATTGGGCCGCTAAGCACGTGGCACAGTGCGCCACACCGTGGGCCATCAGGCATGGTGGATGGGTAAGGATACCAAAGAAAACAGCTTTGGCTTTTACGAAGATTCGGTGGTAAATGATATGGAAAGGGCTGTGGATAGCATTTAGGTCCTTGCTTTTGAAAGTCATTCAATTTACTTCCACAACTATATCACTTTTGGTTATTAAACAAAAAAAATACAAGAACATCTCCGATATTATATACACACTAACTGTCATCCGCGGTTTCAACTTAATTTTTGGTTACTACTCCGCTCCCGTAGGTCGTATCGTCATGATACGTAATAGCCATGTTATGTAGCTTTCCTCGATAAATGGGCTATCCAACACAGAAATAATTTTGCAAATCTGACCAATACTTTCAGGGATAGTAATCTCTCTACTGAACAAAAAAGAAACGATTTTTCTTTATAAATATTAGTATAGATTTAATTAAATCCATACATCTTACAATGACAGCGCCACCCAGCTAATTTCTATTATTTTAATTGCAGAGCACAGTAGTAGAGCGTGCAGGCGGCGCACGTCGCGACGAGACCACACTACTTGCCGGCGCGGCGTTCGCGGCGCTACTGGCGTTCTTGCTGTTCTGTCGCGCGCGCATGCGTGGTGCGCTTTTGTAAAACTACCCTCACAAATTCCTTGGATGAATCATTGAATCGCTATAAGCGGCTGAATTTGAACCAGCATTTATTATGTCTTTGCATTGACTGGAATACCTGTTCTGCTGGATCAGGTTATTCTGGGAACCGACCTTGGAGGTTGTTTTTGCAGCTGATACGTTGAACGAGATTTTTATATCTCCATGGTTTCAACTCTTCAAGACCTGGGTAAAGAGAAGGTGTCTATTGTTGTTATTGTCTCAGAATGTCTGTACTTAGAAATGTAATGTAGGTACCTAGTACCTATTATGTAAGTCTAAATGTGATGTCTAAGAGTTTTTCGGCACAATTTATCTGTTGTTTTTATGAACACGTATAAGAGTTAGATTTTTTAAGATTGCGTAGTTAAGCTCATCCTTGTTTGCTCCGGTCCAAATGTAAGAGTAATAAAGATCTTATAAGATTTTGAAATTATTCAATATTATTTGGATAATGTAATCCTAGTGAGGAAGGCGTCTATTTTTTATAAGCTAGCAGAAATCGCTAAAATTTTTGTAATCAACTTTAATCTTATGCTTGATAAAATTGAAAATCTATTCACGAAATTTTACCAGAAAGTAGCTTAATCTGCTGGTGTCTCTACATTCTTATTTTTTATTTCAGTGACTGCCATTTCAATTTTAAGATTTCGTTTAACACAACATTCAAATTGCCTGCGAAATTAATGTTGCCATTGAAAATATGTAAGAGTTTAAAGTTTGCAACACTAGTGTTTCTGTTTTGAGTGAAAGCGTGAAATTTTATATTAATGTTAGTTAATTTAGATATTAATTAATCTTATTGGTGTCCAAATTATGTAAATGTGACTGTTTATATGTTTTTATGAAATGTTTGAAATAATATATTGTGTGCCACAAGTAAGCTAAAGCAATGTTTAGTTAAGTTTGTGCCAGGCCACACGGTGCGGCAACGCGCCGCACCGCATTACTCCGCACCGCACTGGCGGCCACACGAGCAGTGCGGCGCCGTACGGTGCCGCACTACGCCGTACGGCGCCGCTGCGGCGCCGCTGCGGCACCGCAACAAGCTCAGTACTGCCATCCCCATGAACTGAGCGGCGCCGCTGCGGCGCCGCTGCGGCACCGCACTGCTTGCACCCCTCCCCGCCTCGTCTGCCTCGCGCCGTAGTCCGGTGAGCCTGCGGTGCGGCGCCGCAGCGGCGCCGGACGTACCGTGTGGCATACCATCCAATTTTATAATGTAGGAAACCGTTGCGGCGCCGCTCAGGCGCCGCGCCGGAGCCGCAACGCACCGTGTGGCCTGGCGCGTACCGTGTGGCATACCATCCAATTTTATATGTAGGAAACCGTTGCGGCACCGCTCAGGCGCCGCGCCGGAGCCGCAACGCACCGTGTGGCCTGGCGCTTTAAAATACTTATTTTGTTTCACAAATAGATTATAAATTAAATATTTTGATTGGATGTCGTTTTTTTATTTTCTTCAGTTCGTTTCGATCTTTCATATAGCAAAATAAATTAACTACTATATTACTTGTATATTACGGTCGATTATCGTATGGACTACAATTTATTTCGACGAACGAACGAATAATTGCGGTTAAAAGTCTACAACCGTCCCGTCGCCGAGACGAACGAACGTTGGCGTCTATGAGATTTCGATTAAGAACCTAATAAAGATTCGTTACGTTCGTTCGAACGTCGCGCGTCGCCGTCGTCTGCCTTCCGTCTCCAACCATCAAACAGTTGCGAACGAGAACCGTTTCGCGGACTAGTTTTCGTTCTTGAAAAAACGGTTGCGTCTCGTCGTCGAAAAAACCGACAACGAGCCACTGCTAGATCGCTACACTTTTTATCAGGAGTTAAGGTCATAGCACACTTAAACTACTCTCCTCCAACACCGCTTCCACCCAACACCGCCCTAAACTAATACGACTGCTCGCAGTCCACGCGGTGACAGCTAGCAGGCACCCAGCAGTCCACGCGGCGACAGCTAGCAGACGGCCAACTATCCACCCGCCGACCGCTACGCACTACGGAAGCTGACCCCTCTGGACTGCGCGGCGACAGCGCGCGGACACCGCACCGACCGCTCGTCTACGACGTGCGGCCAGCGAGGCGTCAACTACCAAGCAGTTTGACGACGGTAAGCTCGCTGACAGCGAGATGTCTGCTAATTTATGATGCTAATTTAAAATATTTTAAAGAGCAATATTTTATTTAAATGATATTTAAAGCCCATATTTAAATGATATTCTTTTTGCCGGGTGGGAGCAGAGCCGTGTAAGTGGGCTATGACCTTTACCCTAAAATCTGCCAACCTCATGAAGCAGCAAACCAGTGGAGTGCGTATAGGCATGTTTTTGTTCTAAATCAAAGTCACCAGATAACGAAGGGGTGGAGCTAAGCTTCGCCCGCTGTGATTGGTCGATGAATTTGACAACTGATTTTTTAGGGATTGCAAAAGGGTGATTAAAAAAATAACGATATCGATAATTATTCAAATTATTAGTTGTATAAGACCCGATTTTGTAACAAAACAGGGTTTTATAAAAATAAGGTTATATTAAAAAAGGTTTCGCAAACCGGCAGTAGCTTAAATCAATTAATAAAAAAATAATACACTTGATTATAAAACGGAATAGTTAAATAAAAAACGAAAAGATCTATTACCAAAAAACCTATTTTAAGGTTTTTTATTGTTTTTTCTTTTCATTTCGTGTTATGTTTTACCGACTTCGGAAAATGGATGAATGAATAGGCTCAAAAGCTACTGGACCGATTTTAAAAATTATTTCACCATTCGAAAGCTACATTGTCAACGAGTAACATAGGCGATATAATATCACGCTATGTCCCATGGGAGCGAAGCAGTAACCAAAAACTTAATGTAACGTGGGTGAAACCGCGAGGAACAGCTAGTACATAATAAAATCATCGGCCACATAAACTTTTTCAAGCTTTGCGAAAATAAATAAAGTTACCTATACTGGTTAGTGGAACGCCCTCTGTTAATTTACATACTGTTAAATCATACGAAACGATAGTACACAGGGTGGAAAGTTTTAATGGAAATAAAGGAATGTTTCCTTTAAGTAAAATAATCTATCTTAATGATTTAAGGTAGTTTTCTTCCAGGGCTCATTGAAACCTTTCACCCTGTATATAAAACAAATCTTACCAAAACAGGCAAAAATAGGGTCGGCGTTGCCGAACTAAACAAACGGCGTCGGTCCTTTAAAACTTCAAAGCAATCAGCTGTAAAATGCCTTGAACAAATGACGCTATAATATTTTGGAAGCCAGTTTTCCCTGTTAGTGGCATTAACCCATTTTTCTTTAACTTCCGGAATATTTGGAAATCTAAAATGAAAACATTAAAACAAAACATTATTTTTATTTTACCATTAAAAATTATCGATAAAATAATTTGTCTACTGTGTTTTGTGAAGTCACATCACTTCAGGACACAGTACGAAGTACTTACGAATAGAAAGGGATAGACTTATCTAATATTCTAGTGAAAGTAAAGGACTTTTTCAAAAGACATCAACGCGGTATGACTTTTTTCGAAACCAACCAGTTTAGCTTGAGCTCTCTAATTAGCAAAAATGTAGATAAATATAATCATATTTTACTTACCGATGAAAACTTATGCCATCTTTTTTATAACTAGATGTTTTAGAACATTTTCCGCACCATTTTATTGCACATGTACTCATTTTTGCTTCGGTTTTATACGATAAATGTATTTTTAGGTACCGAAATTAGGAAGTGTGCACGGATTCAACAACTGGTCAGTACTAAAAATTGCACTCATACCTGCGTCACAGTTTAACGATAAAACTGTGCCTGCGTCTCTTATAAGTGATATTCCATTTAAGTGTCGTGAGCCCGAATCACCCGTATGAGCGGTCAAGTGGTTGTATAGTCTTTGGCCAACCTCTATTTGGTATAGATGTGGTAATGCAAAAAATCTTTAAACGGGATGTAAGGACGTTCGGGTGTTTGGATGATAAGGAAAGGAGATTAGGATGATAAGGATAATATAAAAGACAAATTATTTTTTTCACTCACTATTTTATTATTTTTATTGTAATTTTTCATAATACCGTCGACAGCCGACGCTTGGGTACGCCATGCTCTTTGTATGTTAAATTATATAAACACTGTTACATACCAAATTATTTCACAATATACGCAATTAACTAGTGAATTATATTAAAACTATCACAATCTTTCAATCGTCAACAATTATTAAAAGCTTTGAATAGAACAACAATTACTCGATCGGAATATATATTTTTTTAAATATTCCTTAATATTTATATATCAACATATAACATATCAGGTGCTTCCCTTATTTATGTTCCACTATTATCTTGAAAATGAGGAGTTCTACGTTCAATTAAAATTATTTTAGTCACCATTTTTGAACGCAGCGTAAAATATTCAGATCTATCGAAAAATATATTATTATATAAACGTGCTCTAGGGTATATATAAAACATTCTAGTATTATCTATTTATTTTCTTTGTTAATTTTCCGATCGAGAGTCACAGCGAAATTTTACGAAAGTGTTAAAAAAATGAAAATTAAATGAACTACAGAAGTAATACTGCTTAAAATGTTATAAAAACCACAATCACATATCATTTGAATGGAAATAATAAATCCAACAAGAGCTTTTCTCCTCCCATTTTACTCGTTACAACATGATGAAAATTCCTAAAACTTATCTACAGTTTTTAAAATTAATAACATTTTTTTACTTTTACCTAATTTGTAATATCACTATTAACAACCTACGCTGTCATCTCGATTTCGACGACTTCACATGATTTTTTTATTTAATAAAATAAAACACTTTTTAGTTCTGACGTCGGCATTGTTGACGTCAATTTACAATGTGACTTCATTTCACTTTAGTCAAGTTAATTTGTGAAAAAGCTTTTAAATAAATTGACATATTATAACGAGTGCAAATCAAAATATAATATTGTCTTTCGAAATCGAGACTTGTCAGCTATAAACGAAATCGATGACTATTTAGGGTCACTCCACTTTTTTCTTCACGATCAATTTATTTTAAAGCTGAAACATTAAGAGAAAGAATCACATATTTTCACTAAACGATAACTATGGTGTTCATGTCAAATTTTATAATTTATTGTCGTAACAAAAAAGTGGAATGAAAAATATTTTTTATTATCTGCAATAATTTACTTTATTATTTTATATAAAAACCATCATTTCTAGTAACAATCTCTACCTGGATATCATATTTCAATTTTTTTATTAATAAACATTTTTTTTATATTTAATGATAGCGTTTAAGCCTAGATCTTAGTCTACGAAGAAGTTATAAAGGATATTTTTATGTGTTCAATCGGCATCTGTAGTCGACACCGATTTATTGATAAATTGTAACTCTTACAAACACTAACGAATTTTGGAATTTAATGAATTCTAGCTCGGCTTGTGCTATTTGGTACTGAACAAATGCAATTTTAATGTAACTACGTGATTTGACATGCATAAAGGCGAGTTTTAACTATGACATTTTGATTTCAAAATGTAGAAAACGCGACGTTAAATATACAGTCTGACGTCGCACTGAGGACCCTTTTCTACATATTGACGTCAAAAAATAGAACCTCGTGATATGATTTATAAATATTCTTTATCAGTTCAATAATTAACCGCTTTAAATAAATGGAAGGTTGGTTAATTTACAAAGCCTAATTAATTACATTTTACAAGAGATAGATAAATAGATAGATAGAAATCTAGTGTATATAGGTATATAATTTATGTAATAGCATATAGAATATTTGCGAAAGTCTCAAACGTGTACTGCTGAAATATTAATTCGTTATTACTTGTGGTACTATTCGCTAATAATAGTTGAATAAGTTCTAACTGTTGTACCAGCAGTTTTTCATGGTATTTACTGCCTATCTTATACATTTTTATTTGGTATTTTATTCTCAGCAGTACTTTTTGAGACTCAGCATAGGCATAACGTACTTTTGGTACTTGGTGCGTCAGATAACCATTATAAGGATATTTTGATAACTACAAACTAGCTTGTATCATCGTAAAGGAAATGTTATTCAAATAGAATTAAGTTACTTTACAAGAGTCAAATTCTTATTTTTTTATAGAGTGGCCACTACTTCGTACAGTTTTCGTAAAGGTCATAGATGTAAAAACATGAACTGTATTAAGAAATTAGTATTGTCTTTGAAAACAGGAGCTGTCAGCAATTATAGTTCTAATTCTAAGTAGCTAGCTTTGAATAAGCTGTAATAGTTATATATAACTTAGATGTCTCTTGCATTTTTTTATATTTTTATGACTGCTCCGAATCATTTATAAAATATGTCTGAGTTCGGTCTGTAGAAACTTTAAGGGGTAATAGTTAGCTCTGTTTTATGACTAAAACCATTTGAGTATGTGGGGTCTAAACCCAACGCCCTCTGTATGGCTACCATTTTTGTATTGTAGGTATAGATTGTATAAACTATCACCCCTTAAAGTTTGGACAGTCCGAACTCAGCCAATTTGTATTTCGCATTGACAAGAACCCGCACTGGGCCTGCTGATGTGTTGTAGACCATATTATTACAGAAACGGTTAAATATAAGTATAGTCTGATTATTTTACACACGAAGACCTTCATTACATTTTAAAACAGATTAAAATGAGGCACTGTCTAGTAGTGGCGGTGCTAAGCGAACTACAGAAGGCTATCAAATCCAAGCTTATACATACATAATACTATGTGAAAATTTGAAGAAAGATGATGTTCATATAAATATTTAGTATATACGTCATAAGCATGCCCTTATCACAGATTATGACCTAAACGATGTCCGGTTTCTACCGATATGTCGTTTTTATCGCAACGTTATTTTGTTACAAAGTTTAATTGTTTCGAGTACTTGTGTTGATTACGTTATAGATGCGATGTTCAGAATAAAAAGATAGAGAGCCCATAGAAGATTTGCAGTTTAAGCCCCGTTAATTCATTCTCATATCACATTTTTTTTTTTAATTTTTCTACTCTGAACAGCGCAGTTGTTATTATAATAACGTATAGTTTAAAAATTGAAACAGCGCAAATAGTTTTAAAAAATTTGTGAACAAGTAAAATTATTGACACCGAAACGTTAAAAACCTAATTATCCCTGTTTTCCAAAAGGCTCGACACCAAGCTCAGTTTATTTTTCAAGGAATTAACTCGACAAGAGTTATCGTTCAAGTAGCCTTTAAGAAAACAGTTATCAACGTCAGATTATAGAAAATAATTGACTCTGTATATTCATGACGTTCTACAATATGACTTAATTACAAAATGTCAATTAAAAATTTCAAATAAATGTCCTTCTCATCGATAGTATTCAATTCATAAACTTTTTAAGTACAAATGTATGTATTACGAAGAAGTCTAGATTAACAAAACATTCCTTAGATGAAGCGAACTTTCAGATTGTCTGTTTACTTGTGCGTATTTTAAGTTGAATATTATATTATTGGCTAGAGGAGTGGCAATGGACTCATATTGTACTATCCCGGAGAAACTTTAGCAGCCATTCTAAGTCACTCCTCCAAACCAATTTCATTGAAGTTCAATAATGCTTTCTCTATCATTTGAGCGACACTGTGGTCTGAAGTGTTAAAGCTTAACAATATAAATATTTAACTATCTATTCTAAACTATTTATTGCTATGTCAAATAGGCGGGTTATTAATATAAAACTTTTTTGGGTATCAACAATTGAACTAACCATCATTTCATTAAAGTTTCTCATGACAGATAACAGGGTGAAAACACGTGCAGAAGCGGAAAGTAAATATAAAACAGAAACTATGGACGGTTAACAAGATGTTTTAAATTTTATTAATTTTTTATACTGAACCGTGCCTTTTAAATGTTAAGGAAGAAGAGATTTTTTGAAGACATAGCCGTAATATTAAGAATTGACTAGCCAGACGTTACCCAATCATATTTGTCGAGAGTCAATAGATGAAACGAAGAGTATGGAGGTTCTATATCAATAGATAGACTTCATAGAGATAGTGTAAACTCTAGCTACTGTATTATATCGTAGAGCGGGACAGATGCGTCCACGGATAGTCTATAACGCTATATGTAAGCATAGTCCGCTAACAGATGATAAAATGACTTTTTTAACATTTTCATTTTTACTGTTAATTTATAAAAATCGCAGCTAAATGTTACTGAGTTCGTCAAACTCTTAGGCACATTTTATGGAATGAGATTTTAATTAAAACTTTTACATTTGCCCCGCTCTTCCACTCTCTATGTGTGTATGTACAATCTAGCTGTTTGTGCGCGCCACACACTTACATCAAATCGCTTTCATTATAAAGACACATTAAAATGTAATTCATCCACATGGACCGACGGTCAGCGACCGAACAGATGAACTGAATCAGAAACACAAGTCCAACACAAAGCGTTGAATATTTACAAACACAACAGACACACATTTACCAACAGATTAAGAACTTAGCCTTAAAACTTCGTAAAAGCGCCATCGAGTTAAACAACTAACATTCATATAAATAACTACAGTCTCTATCATGGCTAAATATTTAGTTCGGATACAAAAACGTTGTACCTCATAATAATGTACAATGCAAAATCCTTAATAATATGATCAGAACCACTGAAGCTTTCATTATTGCATTTCATAGGAATTGTAATTTCGTTAATCATTCTACTGCCTTAAGTTTCTCTTATTATATTTGGTGCACGTAATCTCTGGTCATTTCGTTCAATACATCTATTACAAGCGTCTCTTTAAAAACATCTAAACGAAACTACATAGCAAAGCAATAAAAAAGTAAAATAGTATCTTTGAGCAATATCTTACTGCTGTGCTATGGCTACTCGACAACTAAAGTACAAAACCAAACAATTCACAACGCTAAAGTAACTTTCTTAATACTTACAGTGTCTTTAAATATTTAATAGAATTCAATCTCGGTCGCAGCAAAATTATGTTAAATCATTTCATGTAAAAATAGACCATTAAATTTAATTATTCATATAAAATAATTAAATGAATTATCTACTTATTGTCAACGCCACGTTGCAAAAAGTGTAATTTAAAAATAGTTTATACATTTTGACGTTATCCGACGTCAGAATGTTAACGCACTTATACAAAGTGACGTTGAATTTACATTAAAACCCCTACTAGGTTTTACTTTGCATAGTTTGCTGCGATCGAGCTGCAATATTGCTGGAAGTACCAACTTGCTACATTTGACTGTAGACTATTTGTTTTAGGTAAAACAGTTCTGCAATCTAGCGTCCTCTACTATTTACCATAAACTATTTTAAATTCTGCTTTCCTTATTCCTCTATAGGAATCTACAATAAAACTTTCCATCAGCTTTTTCTACTTGTGTTTTAAACTTGAATCCCGACGTTCCTAAAACGAATAGTCACTATCAAACGCTCACTGAACGCTCAATCCGTCACCGTTCCCTTATGATTAATTCAGAAGACCAAATGATGAAAAGACCAGTCTATTCGCTCGGACAGTGTAGCCACCCGTACTCGAGTCCCAAACTGACTCCTACGAAGACGAAGTATAGGAGGAACATGGTGAACCCTAGCCCTCTGTTCATCTTCCACCTGAAACAGGCGATGCTGATGATGACGAAGATGAGCATGGCGAACAGTAGGACTATACTGCACACCATGCCCTTGGAGTTGACCTGGACTGGCTCGCCGTAGATGATGCCGTAGAGCAGCCATGGCAGCGGCAGCCTGGAATGGTAAAATGTTAATTAATCAACTAATTAACTGTTTTGTAAAATATACTTCTTGTGTTGGGTAGGTGTATAATTCAAATATAAATTTTAGGTACCTTTTCGTGGATTTAATGACAGTATAATTATATTTTTTTCAATAGTAAATTATAAATTGTTTCAAAGGTTATATGTTAATTTAGTACCAATGGGCAGTAGGGTCACTCAGTCTTTTTCTCATTAAAATACAAATAGACTCTATAATTCTTGGTATATTTTATTTTTAATTGACCTCTTCATGTTGCATACTTGAAAATGGACAATAACATTTCAGAAAATTAAAAACTTTTCATGCGGGCCGAGCTGCGGGCATTGCTAGTAACTTTTAGTTATTGTCGTTCAAAGTAGGTAGTTAAGAACTGAACTAGGTCACATCAGTTGTTAAAATATTAGTTGGAAAGTTTCATAATTCTTATAAGTAGGTTATTGCAGGTTGGGGTTAAGAAATCATAAAAACGAATTAGTCGTAATTTAGATTTTTTATAGTTCTGCGATCGTAGTTTCTTGTTCTCTTTTAAGGAGAACTGAACTTTGCGAAGTATTGTAGTATGGTTACACAATTTCAAATTTTCATTTCAGAGTTATAATTTGCCAAAACTATGACAATGTAGTCTTCCTAATAATATGTGATTATTGTTACTAATTCACGCTAAAATTTTGAAAGGACTTTAATAAAACTTTACATCAATATAGTTTACACATCAGAATAATACACAAGCTATATAACATCACACTATGACCCAAGGGGGCGGAGCAGTAACCATAACCACATAACTGGTATAACCGCGGGAGACGACTAGTTATTATAAATTCGAAGCCTTTGTTTGTTACTTGTTCAAACCTAAACAGCTAAAATGATATTTTTTAAAATTTTAAGTTTGAACTAAAAGGATGGCCTGAAACACAGGTTTTTTGTTAACCTAGATCAGGCAGGTCTACATTGTAGTGAGAAATAAATTTTTTCGATTGTAATTAATGTAAATCACAATTTATTGTGCTTACTTTTTACTTTAACAATTTTTTTATTATTATTATCAATAGCCCCCTGCATTTTCGTGTTACTTATTATTGACATTCACGCCATGGGTAAAAGTGAAACAGAGTTTTCTCGGGTTTACTTAGAACATATTTTGGCTTAGCTATTCCCCATCTCTATCTCACCATGGCAGTCTGACAGTTGTGTGACAGGGACAGAAATATAGTTCAACTAAACCTTTGCTAAGCAACTTATTTATCTCAATTTGTCAAGAAAAATTCCGGTTGGTTTGATTACTAACCGTTTCTTTGCTGTTTTCCTGTTTTAGTGTTTTTTTTTGCGATAAAAACCATTCTCAAGCTATAGACTATCCCTGCATCATATTTTATTCAAATCGGTTCAGTTGTTTTAGCGTAGTTGTTTAAGCGAGACTGAAAGGTTGACATAGCTTATAAACATAATAGAATCAGAATCAATGCAGATTATTTAACTACTTATACTTTATTTCAATGTTATACTTTGATAATAAATCACAATTTATAGTTTTAACTACTTCCGTTACTTAAATCGTTATACCACAATGTTGGTAGCCAATTTATACTAACAACAGTTCACTAAACCGAACAAAGTACAACATTATGCCAATAAAAATCAATGTTGTAACATAAACATGGTTGTGTTCAACATTTAGTTGACTTGGAACTGTAGCTGGTATTTGTACCGCTGATATTTGGGGCAAGGTCGTACCGAATTACATTGATAAATATCATAGTGTTACTTTTTATCGTAATTTCGCCTATAGGGGTGGTTAAGGTTAGGCTAAGCGGTTGCCTGTTTTTATTACCCTGATTTTGCGTAGACATTTTAAGTTAGATGTGTAATTAGGTGATAAATCTTTTTGCGTATTATAGCCCATTTAACAAGTAAGGTTATAGGCTATGTTACATCATGCTACGATCTACCGGACCGGAGCAGTAACCAAAATGCGGGTAACAGCAGCCGACAGCCAGACAATTGATATAGCTGTTAGGAGTCTCATTTATGCTGAATATTTGGACATTTGAAAGGGAATTAGAATTTACACCATTTTATTACCAAAAAAAAGTTTAAAAATTACTTTCAGTTGACCTAAAATCATTGAAACAAAAGAATGCAAATAGTAACAGTAAAATATAAATTTTAACGTCAAACTGTATAATGATCGGCACAGTTTAACGTCAACGTGTATAATTCAATGTGTATAATTTATAAAATAAAGTCATTATTTAAAGCGTTTTCCGTACTATGTAGCGGTCGGCGTAACAGTATGTGGCTGATTTTTTTTTAACAAAGTATAACGTTTATTACCGGGTCGTTTACGAAAATGGGATCGATTACTATATTGCTTTTAATTTACATTGGGTATCATATTTTTGATTCAGTGTACATTGTGTAAAAGTAATTTTACGTTTTTGATTTGACATTTGTTGCGTAATTTAAATGAGTTTGCATTTAAAAATATTCATATAAAAATGTGGTTTTAACCGACTTCAAAAAAAGGAGGAAGTTTCTCAATTCGACCGTATATAATAATGCTTTTTTACGTTTGTTCGCGGATAACTTCATCGTTTCTGAACCGATATTGATGATTCTTTTTTTTTGATAAGTCATGATTTATAAGTGATCCCATATTTTATGGCGATCAGTTCCGTGCCCTGCGAAAAATTCATCAGGAGTAATAAAATCGACGAAATATACATTGACGATATGTGCGTTACATTACTTTGAAAGATACTGTAATACACAGACAGACATTAATTGGGTCGCGACACTAAAAAAAAAAAACCGCCTTCAAAAACTAAAATCACAAAAGCCACCGACTTCCTAAATTTTAGTTATTTTTGTGTAAATATTTATTGCATTTCCTTGTGGTGGCCATGAAAAAAAGATGTGTAGTTTGAATCGCAAAATGTGTTGCTAAGCAAGAACTAAAAATGGTTGGACCAATTCCACTATTTTTTTAAATTTAGTGGAAGGTTATTTAACAGGACAATGGTGTCGATTCTCTTGTTCACAAACTTAACTAAATTTAAGTTCAGGCCAGTTAGACCTGTCAAATTAAGACTCCATAGATAATTTTGACGCGATTAAAAACATGGCGACTAAAAATACACCGATTTACTTCAGGCGCTGTTTAATTTGACAGGTCTAAATTAATATGTATCTTCTATCCTTTTCTCAATGAAATTGAAAGAGAAAGATGTATTTAACTTAAATTTAGGTCAGTTTGTGAATAAAAGAATCGGCACCATTTTTTTTTTTTTGGTGAGTCAGAGTAAATCATCTAATGACTGCTCCCGTCCTGGGTGCGGCGGGAGGGCGTGTCAGACTCTTACTGACTAAAACCCACTCATGTTCCTTCGATTGCCCTTTATGTTCCAGGGTCACGGTAACTATTATAAACATTCCGCAACCCCGGCAGGCGTTGGCCCTGTTGGGCCCCTTCCTGTGCTGACTCCTTCTCTTTGAGGCGCGCGTGGAACAAAACGCGCCGTCTACACGGTCCTGGTCCTAGCCGGGCGGCGAGCTACCCATCGCTCGCCATCCGCAGAACCGCGCCTACGGTGGCCGGTAGTCGTCTTGCGACTCTCGATCGGCACCATAGTCAATCAAAAATGGCCTATTGAAATAATAATTATGGCCTCAGGCCTTTCGGGCCGTACAATACCTAAAATGAGCGAATACGAGCATGTGAAATAATAATAAGCAACAAATCGTCAACACAAACAACACTATGTCACAATTAAATAAACAAATGTTCACGTTACACACAAATCTTTTAATTTAATGGAAAACGACACGAACAGTTACTTTAAATCGAATTAAAATGGCCGACTTTCTTTTACGGCGATATCGTGTTTATTGTTGTAAAAAATTAGGTATTATTGGGTTTTTAGAGACCTTTTCCAAAGCACTCTAGGAATTTAAGAAATCCACTATATCTATATTTTTTTTGGGTAGTGGGAAATCATCAAATTCCTGCTCCCGTCCTGGGTGCGGTGGGAGGGCGTGTCAGACTTTCAACTGACTAAAACCCACTCATGTTCCTTCGGTTGCCCTTTATGTTCCAGGGTCACGGTAACTATTATAAATATTCCGCAACCCCGGCAGAAGTTGGCCCTGTTGGGCTCCTTCCCATGCTGACTTTTCTTTGAGGCGCGCGGTGAACACTAACGCGCCGTCGACGCGGGCCCGGTCCTAGCCGGGCGGCGAGCTACCCATCGCTCGCCATCCGCAGAACCGCGCCTACGGTGGCCGGTAGTCGTCTTGCGACTCTCGACGTCTTCGCCTGGGTCTTAGTCCGGGGCGAGAGGCTCGTCGTTGCCTCTCACGCGCCACCGCGGCGCCGTTTTCCTCACTAGCATAACTGCTTCGCAGAAGGAGGCGACGGCACTATATCTATATTAACATACCTATTGAATCTGTTTTTTTGTGTTTGAGATAGACTGAAAAAGACTGCGTAACCTGACATAGGCCAATTCAATCAATCTCTGTTTAAACCTTCAAACACATGAGATTTGAGATACAATAGAAAGACAATAGCAGCCCGACAGCCGGCTGTCGCTTGGTCGTTGAAAGGTTAATGTGATATGCCAATCAGTATCGAGATAAAAACTGTCAATGTCAAAAGTAAATTAACCTAAAATGTAAGTAAGATGACATCGAGACGACTACAGAGGAGCCCTAATAATAATAATAATAAACCGGAAATACATTGTGAAGGACGGCACGGTTGACATATGTCGGGCATGCCACCGTCCCGGGGAATCAATCCGTCACATTATTTCTGGGTGTTCTAGTTTGGCTAACGGAGACTATTTGCACAGACACAATCTTGTAGCTAGGATTATTCATCAGCAGTCTTGTGGAATCGGAGGTACCGTACTACAAGTATGTGCCCGACCCAGTTCTTGAGAATAGCCATATCACACTGTACTGGGATCGATCTATTATCACAGACAGGACTATTGTTGCCAATAAGCCTGACATTGTGGTAATAGATCGATTAGAGCGTCGGGCAATGATTGTTGACATAGCCGTTCCACATGACGAGAACCTCGTTAAAGCCGAGAAGGATAAGCAATCCAAATACCTTGACTTGGCTCGCGAGGTTGTCGACATGTGGGACGTAGATTCAGCAGTCATTGTGCCGATAGTCGTGACGGCCAATGGCATAATAGCTAAGAGCCTCGATCTACACATAAGGAGGCTCTCGCTAGGCAGCTGGATTAAGGGCCTGATGCAGAAGGCGGTACTCCTGGACACGGCGCGCATTGTCCGGCGATTCCTCTCTCTGGAGCCCTGACCATCGGTAGCTTGGACCCTGTTCCCGATGCCGGTGGGCTACTATTTTTTATATTTTTAAATGTTTTTATTATTTTTATAACAATATTTAAAAATGTAATTTATATGTATTTAAATGAAATAAATGGAATAATAATAATACCAGCCTATTACTGTCCCACTGCAGGGCAAAGGCCTCTTCTCATACAGAGAAGGCACGAGCATTGATCACCACGCGCGCTCAGGGCGGGTTGGCGATTTCGAACTTATATTCACTACAAGTCCAGGTTTCCTCACAATGTTTTCCTTCACCGATGTCTGTGATGTCTAACATAAACTTTAGAAAGTACATAGGTATGTATTGAAATAGTCACATTGGTACTTGCCCGGATTCGAACCCACAACCTCTTGCATGAGAGGCGGGCGCCTTAACCACTAGGCTAGGCCATCACGACATCAGAGGAGCCCTAACTTTAGATAAACTTCAGGAAACTAGCGATCTTTGCCTTGCGCCCCCCGTGTTTCGGTTTTAGTTACTGCTCCTCTTAATGTTATATAGCCAATGGTGCCAATTCTTTTGTACTCAAACTTAAGTAAATTTAAGTTAAGTGTATCTTTCTCTTTCCATTTCTTTAAGAAAAAGACAGAAGATACATTTTAGTTTAATAAGACAGCGCCTGAAGTAAATCAACGTATTTTTAGTCGCCATGTTTTAATCGCGTCTAAATTATCTATAGAGTGTCTAAATTTGACATGACTTAACTAATATTTTATCTTCTGTCCTTTTCTTAATGAAATGGAAAAAGAAAGATATACGTAACTTGAATTTAGGTCAGTTTGTGAATTAGAGAATCGGCACATGTGTCTTTCCTTAATAAATGGCCTATCCAGCACTGAAAAAAATGTTTTATGAGACTAGCGCGTTTAATCAACAAACCAATTCCTTTTCTTTGTGATAGTATAGATAATAATGTGCTGTATACAAAAGCAAAGTAGAAATAGCACAAAGATGAGGATTTTATTCCTAACACTGTGTAATAAACATTACAAAACGCATTACAATTTCAAACAAACGAGGTCACTCTCGAACAAAGGAGAAATATACATTTAAACTCAGGAATTCTCAAGCACGACCCAAATACAAAAATACGTGGGAAGATAAATTGCAAATTGTTCCGAACTGCATTGCGTTATCCCCAAATACTACAGGAACCCTATAAGTCGTCTGTGTTTACGACAGAACTTTTATATTCCTGAAATATAGCCTGAAATGTCCACAAATGTTGTTGGAATTACGACTTTATGTCTATTGAGGTAAGCTGTATTGTTATTTGAGCGGTTTGGTATCCGAAACACGTTTGCTTAAAGGATTTATGTTGCGGTATTTTGATCTACAATTGCTTGGAGGTTGAGGTCGGTACGGATAGATGTAAGGCAGATTAAATGGTTGTAACTATTGCTTGTGAAGGATATCATTTTGATACATCGTAGTTTAAGGTTTAGAGATATTTTGTTATTGCTAACGACACAAAAATGTATGATATGTGTTGAATGTAGGGGTGAGATATCTTCCTTGTTGTTTTAACATTAGTATCAGCATTCTTTTTATATTATTACAGTTATGCGACCAGAAAGTAATAATGAAATTATCAAAAAACCTAACTGCAATATCGGAAGTCGGTGGCTTTGTTTCTGTTTCATGTAATTGCCACCAACATCCGAAATTGCAGTTACATAGGTTTTTTGATTAAATTTATTCATATTTTTTTTTATTCAAATTAATATACCTACCCTTTGTCACTCCCACAAGTGAGATGAATTCAAAGACACCTCATAATGTCGAATTCCTTTAAACGTTTAGGCTGTAGAGCGTGCCATAGTATGAGACATACATACACACGCTCGAAAACATAACCCTTCTTTTGGCAGTCGGGTAAAAATCATATTGGTACTTGCCCGGATTAGAACCAAACCTCCGTCCTTAATAAATAAATAAGCATATTTACATTCGTTACCATTCCTTCAAACTGCTTAATTAATACAAAACGAGTTAACAGACTTTTTAGAAACAATCCCCCCTAGACAAGTCGCATTGTAGAATAGATAGCGAAAACGAATAGATTGTCAAATGTATGGAGATGTCAAATTGTTTAGCGAAAGCTTATGTCAATTCCATACATTTGACAATCTATTTGTTTTCGCTATCTATTCTACAATGCCACTAGGCTAGGCCCTCAGATTCCTTTTTTAAACAGCGGTCGTGCCGTATTCAAACTGTCATTTTCATTAAAAGTTTTAAAAACAGCCAGTGCTATATAAGCTGCATAATTGACCTAAATGTATTTAACCTTTTCATTCGTCGACAGAACAAAACGCGCAGTTTTTTCTGCTGACAATGAATTTGTTTTGCTGACGGTACGTTCTGTAAACTCAATGTAGCGTCAGTAAAAGCGAATCATCCGAGTTCAGCGGGTGACGTGAAAATATTTGATTCCAGTTACGAAAGAAAACTTAAAGTTTGTTGGTTTAATTTTATGCGTCAAGCAAAATTTGTGTTCATTGAAATAAAGCATTAAATACAATCTACACCTATTGAATAGGGATGACGACAGCATTGAAAAAATAAATGGCATTCTGTTTAGTCCGTCTGAGAGATCGGCCGAAAAAACGGGACACGTATTTTTTGGTTGATCAAATTAATAAAACAATACAAAGATTTTTTTTTAATCTATATACACACATCAAAAGTGTCTAGGGATATTTCAATTAAACCTAAACAACTAAAATTCTATTAACTTTTTGTTAAGACACCTACACATTAAAATAAACCTTGTTTAATAGCTTATCTAATCTGATAATAAACTTTTGGATAAATTTAAATTAAAAAAAAAAAACTTAGAAGAAGAGGATAAACTCAGACAAAATTTCAATCTAAACTTTATTTTTGAAACATCAAAACCTAAACAAAACAACTATTTTTTTAATAAAATTGTTGAAAACTTAAAATTAATAATCCGTGGATCCATCTAAGACTCTCCTGACACATCTACAGCGGTTCTGTATACTCAAAACAAGGGTGTCAATATCCTGTTGTGAAATACTGTCCCAAATTGCGTTTTCTGAAGCCATGAGGACCAGTCAGAGCGTTATATCTAAGCTTTGGTCACGATATCGTGTCACGGGGGAAGTGGTGGAACCGCACCGAGAACCTCAACACATTAAAACACATGTACAGGACCAATTCATAGTAAATGCTGCACGAAGTCAATCAAATGTAACGGCAATGCAATTGGTTCAAAGACTACAGAGAGAGTATGGTTTGCTGGTAAGCGGTCAAACTTTGAGAAGACGACTGCATGAAGTCAACCTACGTACTTGTAGGCCACTTCGGGTACCAGCGCTAACGAGGCAATCGATGAAGAAAATTACAATGGGCTATTGCACACGAAAACTGGAACCATTCTCAATGGTCACTTGTGCTTTTCACTGATAAATCCAGGTTTGGATTTCATCCTGATTCGCGAAGAGTACACGTTTGGAGAGAACCTGGGCGTTGGAATCGACTGCAGCACCTACAACAAGTTCATGCATATCAAGGTGGCACGATTATGGTATGGGCAGGAATTCGTCTCGGTGGTAGAACGGACCTCGTTTGGATACGAGGCAATATGACTGCTCTAAAATACCGAGATGAGGTGCTAGAGCCTGTAATCTTGCCCCACAGACAACAAATGGGACAAAATTTCCAGCTAATGCACGACAATGCTCGTCCACATACGGCGCGTATCGTCACAAGTTGGTTACAACAGCATGATATCCAAGCTTTAGACTGGCCTGCACAATCCCCTGACTTAAATCCTATTGAGCATGCCTGGTATATGCTTCTGAGAAGAGCTCTTAGGAATTTTCCTGAAGATATTGAGGATGAAAACCAGCTTTTCTTGCATCTTAAAAGGACTTGGGACAGTATTCCACAACAGGACATTGACACCTTGTTTTGAGTATGCAGAACCGCTGCAGATGTGTCAGGAGAGTCTTAAGTGGATCCACGGATTATTAATTTTGTTTTCAACAAATTTTTTTTTGTTTAGGTTTTGATGTTTCAAAAATAAAGTTAAGATTGAAAGGAGACAATTTTTTTTGTTCGGGGATTAGGCCCACCACAAATTGTGGCATTTATTAATGAAATGCACGTTAGTTTATTTCTTATAATCTCTAGATTACAGTGGCAATATTAGCAAAACTCTAAGTAACCGGAATACTGGGAAATACGACACTCAAAACATGACTCTCATAATGACCTAAAATCTCACAAGAGCGATTATTTAATGAGTGAATAGGTTTCCTAGGTATTTTATGTTAGAATAGTGCACTTTCAATAATAATATAGGTGTAAATGACCAAAAAACCTGGCTTTGGTGTGATTTTTTTTCGATTATTCTTTTACTGTGGACGCCAATGCTTTTATAAGTAAAGTTGTTGCACATTTCGTTGAAATCGAGCTGTACAATTGTTACAACAGCTTTATATATTATGCACTGTATCTCCAGAAGCCATTTTTCTAACATCTATTGAATAAAAATACGAAAAGAACAGAAGAAGCACTTATCTGACTATCTAGAAAACTTTTGGAAACTATTAGGCTAAGTTTACATGACCGCGAGAAGCCGGGCGTCGCCGCGTGGTTGAGGCCCTGTCCAGGAAGGCGAATTCGCCGCGATTCGACTCGCGCGAATTCACTCGCGGGTAGGCAAGATACTAGGCACCAATACATCGCGTCCACAAGAATCGCGCGTCTAATAAACTCGCACGTGACTCGCGCGTAATGCGCGCGAGTCGAGATACTAGGGCCGCCTTGTTGCGTCCAGACTAGGCACCCTGCCGGGGTTGCGGAATGTCCTGCCGGGGTTGCGGAATGTTTATAATAGTTACCGTGACCCTGGAACATAAAGGGCAATCGAAGGAACATGAGTGGGTTTTAGTCAGTAAGAGTCTGACACGCCCTCCCGTCGCACCCAGGACGGGAGCAGTCATTGGATGATTTCACACTCACCAAAAAAAAAAAAAAAGATACTAGGCACCAATACATCGCGTCCACAAGCATCGCGCGACTAATAAACTCGCGCGTGACTCGCGCGTAATGAGCGCGAGTCGAGATACTAGGGCCGCCTTGTTGCGTCCAGATTTCGCGCGAATTTCAGAGCGAGTGCACGTATAAAATAGAAAGAGAAGGAAATACGACTCGCGCGTACGTACGCTCTATACGCGTAGACTCTGGACGCAACACTCGCGCGTGTTACGCGCGAGAGAATCGCGGCGAATTCGCCCTCCTGGACAGGGTCTGAGGCGTTCGCATGATGATGTGCATACCAGTCCGGATGTCAATGTTGCTTGAGGAGGGGGCAATTTGCTTATGGATTTTATACCGAAGGCTGAGTCGTCGCAGAAAATGACAAAGACAATAAAAAAGCTTTCTTGCATCCTATTTTAAATGAAAGTCTTTCACTTAAAATAGGATGCAAGAATGCTTTTCAACGAACGTAGAACGCGCGGTAATGTCTACGATAATTGCTGCTTACTTTGGTCTTGTACCGCGCGGTTAGTGGTACAGAGCGGTTTCGCGCGGTCGTATGAACTAAGCTTAATAATGTAGTCTGTCAGTGTCAAACTGATTGAAACTGTATCACAGAGCATCTACAACGGAATGTTAATTAGGTACGTTTCGTTTCACATAATATATTTAAATTCACGTTGAAATAAATGTAAAAACGCTCCTCAACATGCATTTTTCCGTAATAGTTTTTTACTATTATTTCATTATTCCCGTTAGATATCTATATAATTTTTAGTGGGTTAGTTATAATAAGGTGATGACTTGTTTCATGCGTAAAATTATTAATAAACGTAACCGTTTAATAGTGGGACCAAAAAAAATTGTCTCCTTTTGTCTGAGTTTTTCATCTTCTTCTAAGTTTTTTTTTAAATTTAACTTTATTCAAATGTTTGTTATCAGATTAGATAGGCTATTAAACAAGGTTTATTTTAATGTGTAGGTGTCTTAACAAAAAGTTAATAGAATTTTAGTTGTTTAGGTTTAATTGAAATATCTCTAGACACTTTTGATGTGTGTATTTAGAACGGGGGTTTTATCCACATGGATACGCCAACCCCATCAATACAAAGATAAAGAGCAACAAAGATCCGGAGTGGGGGCATTTGACGTCACCGTCCTGCAAAAATTGTATCTTATTGTGACGTCACGCGCAACTTTAACGCACTGTATGTATCGTCGTCATTCTTCGTTTACAAGAAAATAGAAAAAATACGTGTCCAAAATTTTTTGATAATCTATCTGACGGGCTAATTACTTTTTTTTTGTCGTCTCGCCTATTAATTAAAGAGCTATTTTATATTTGTAATGAAATATGAATAGGTATCTTAGTTTATCTAGAAACTAGCAGCCCGACTGCCGGCTGTCGCAATGCTATTGTCTTTCTATGCGTCTCGAATCACGTGTGTCCGATGGTTTAATCCAATGACGTTATAAGTAAAAAAGTGTTGATAGGTTATATGCAGTCAAAAAGTGGCACATTAAAAGTTTGCCAATTGACAAACATGATACTGAGCATCGCGTTGACATTTGACGTTTATCTCTTTTTCACTCGCACTACTTGTCATCCTACTTTGACGTATAATGTATGGGTGTGTTAGTGTGCCGTTTTTAAATATAGAATTTCGTTTGGGTAGCCTATCTACACTTTTTTACTTATAACATCATTGGTTTAATCATAAAATAAAATAAATACTTTGTACAGCAGATCCTCATGCCCACGAAATATGCAAATTCTTGAAAACGGTATTCACAAACACAATTTTGAAACCACACCGTGTTAGGTACTTCGTTTAAGTTTACTTTGGCAAAGTCAAATATTCATAGTGCCAAATGCATTATGACTTGTTTTGCCAAATGCCAAACTGCCAGGAAGAGCAGTGAGCTGTGAGATTTGTGGCGTCATTATTCATTCGTGGTTTGTGTTGTGGTTGCATAGATAATGCTGTTATTATTTTAACCAGAACTGTAATTAATTCAAGCGATATAATATGCGTTAAAGATATATATGTCTTTGTTTGGTTACTGGTTCGATTTGAAAACTGTTGCTGAGTTGGATAGCCTATTTATCGAGAAAGGTTTTAGGCTGTATAAAATCACGCTTCAACCTACAGGAGCGTAGTAGTAACAAAAATTCCAAATAAATATCGCGGGGACAGCTATATTCTTCTAAATACTATACCTAGTTATTACAGTTATAGGTATTATAGAACAGAATCAATTTTATTTCAGACTGCATAGGCCCATATATTAAATAGGTACCCCTAACGTACATACAATTATAATTAATAATTAAATTATAATTATAGTTAAAAACATATACAGGCTGGAAAGTTTTAATGGGCCCTGGAAGAAAACTACCTTAAATCGTTGAGATAGATTATTATTTTTTAGTTTTTTTTATTCTTTATTGTACACCAATAGGACAAAAACAGTAAAGGACAACACAAACAAATATGTAAGAGTACAATAGGCGGCCTTATCGCTAAAAAGCAATTTCTTCCAGGCAACCTTTGGATGGAATCAAATGATATAAAAAACTTACTTAAAAAATAAAATAATCTATCTTAATGATTTAAGGTAGTTTTCTACCAGGGCTCATTGAAACTTTCCACCCTGTATTTTAATAATCATGCACACAAAGATTAGACCTGGTCACTAACCACAAGTAGACTAACAGGCCAGTCAGTCTAAATCCACACTATACGAATCTTATAAATAGGTATGACAGTCTGTTTGTCACTCTATCATGCCTAAACCGCTGACCCGATATTGATGAACACTAATGTAATTTTTTGTAGAGAAATAGATTGGACCCCAGGGAAGGATAAAATGAAATTTTTAATGGAGATAATGTGACGGGATACGCATTTTTTTTAATTAGATATCGTTTGCAAGATATGCAACTTTCGTCGTACGTTCTCTGTAAACGGTAAACGAAGTCGCGGGCAATTCAATGCTAGTTCTCTATAATTACAAAATAAAAAATAGAGAACCAATTTAAAGAGAAAATAGACCAATTGAAAACTTCTTTGTTGCTGAAACCATTTAAAAAATTATCACAACGGTTTGATCGACCGCAATATTGCAGTCCAGTAGAAATAATTTAGTAAGTGCCCAGAATTTTAACGAGAATTGATGTAGCTTTGTTCCATATAATTCTATTCTTACCAAATAGCGAGAATGGTAATGATGGGACTGGCATGATATAAGCGTTATAATAGTTTTGTTAGAAACAAGAAATAGTTTTAACAAGTAAGTGGAGGAAAGCCGTGATCGATTATTTATCTTTCACGAAAAAGAAAATATTGTTTATATCTTTATTATCTTCAAACCACACTAGAGTTTTTTCGATATCGTGGGAATGTAACAAACAAATCAGCTCACATAATTACTCAGACAAAAAACCAAACTCGAAATAAATACATGACGTATGTCATTAAAAGTTTTGCCCCGTGCAGAATTCGAACCCTCAACACTCGCGAACCGCGTCGTCAATTTCCTTTGCAAACTGTCCTCCGTGACTATACGCAAAATATTAATATGCAGTATTATCTTCAGAAACGGCAAAGGGCCAATTCCAATGCTAATTCGAAGAGATCAGATAAAACACGATATAAGGAAATCGGCCTGGTTATTGCCAAACTGAAATAACGTTGTTAAAGCCGACCGTATTGTTTTGAGTCTCTGGGGTGATCCGCTCTACAATCTACCTATATGTATAAAATGGTATACTGACTGTCTGATTGTTGATATAATAATGAATAATAAAAATTATAAATTTCTTTATTGCCATAAAAACAGGTTACAGATGAGTGAGACCGATATATCGAGGCACTGCCCTGGTCCTAGAGACTTGAAACTTGGACAGTGTGTTTTTAAGAAGAGTAGGTATCCACTTAAGAATTTTTAAGGTTTTAAATAAGTATTTTTAATTAAGGAGTTTTTAAGGAAGAGGATTCCAATCTTAAAACGGTAAAATAAGGGATGGAAGTATCAACATACACTCAGGCGAAGCCGCGGGCGAATGCTAGTATACACAGGGCGTCCCACGGCTATGCCACATGGAGGGAAAGTACATTAAATATTGTAGATATTTTATATGATATAATTATTTGAATTTTAAAGATATATGATGTAATTATTTGAATTTTAAAAACAATTTGAACTGTACTCTTAGATATTTAAATAAATACATAGTTGAACCGGGAATCGAACCTGTTACTCGAGAAAATTATTCAGCCTGTACTTTTATCCTATCGATCGTAATAGTGTCAAAAATAAAAGAAAGAATATGTATCTACAATATTTAAGGTAGTCAGCAAAGTATATAAGTATACAGGGCCGTTAGATACAGTTTAAGTTTTCTCGAAAACCCACGGATATTTTTTAACAAAAATTTAAACTATAGTAAAAAATTACTAGTTCTTCAATTAAGCTAAATTTCATTTGAATACATTCATTGGTTTTCAAGAAAACCTCAATCGTAGATGACGGCCCTGTATACTTATATACTTTGCCTCCATGTGGCATAGCCGTGGGACAACCTGTATATGCGAGTACCTATATACAATTGTAAACTAACTTACTGACTGATTGTTGAAATATAAACTCACAGTCACAACCGTTATAGAAACTTGAAGAGTGTGTCATTTGTGAAGGGGTATCTACTAAGAGAGAATTTTGGAAAAAAATGGCTTGACTAGTGGGTAGCAGTTCAACTTCCACGCAAATGAAGCTACGAGCAATACCTAGTCTTCTATACTAATATTATAGAGGGGAAAACTTTGTATGTTTGTTTGTTTGATTGTAATGAATAGGCTCAAAAACGACTGGACCGATTTAAAAAATTCTTTCACCATTCGTAAGCTACATTATTCCTGAGTAACATAGGCTATATATTATCACGTTATATCCCACGGGAGCGAGGCAGTAACCAAAAACCTAACGTAACCGCGAGGAACAGCTAGTCGGTTATAAAATTGGGTCAAAGACAATTTGTAATCCTTTGACCTCGTTTTGTTGGTGTTTTGTTAACTTCGAGGTTAACTTTCAATATGAGTGAGTTGATCGCTTAGGGGCAAAACACTTTTACACAAACTAAGTGAAAGAATTAGGCGCTTGCGGCAATCAATGCCAATTATTCGACAAATATGTGTAATGTCAATGTTTATATTATAAAATGGTAAACCGACTCACTGATTAACTGACTGTTGATATTTATCTAGGCACAGCCCTGTCCTATTGACAGCGATGCGGACGAATTTTTTGATGCCCTGTGAGGCTTTCTACAAATTGTATATATTTACTATAGTATTATTTAAGGACAGCCCAAACTGTTCCTAGAGACATGAAACTTGCAGGATGTGTTATTTGTTCTTTCTTTTTTTTTGTTTTTTTTTTTATTAGGTAACCACTAAGATAAGATTTTTGGAAATTCCAGCCCAAAACTGGTAAAATAAGGGATGGAACTATCGACATACACGCGAGGGAACTACTTTAAAGGTTTTGATTTCCTTGCGAGTGGCAAAATATACGGTTCAAAGGACTGTATTTTTTATTGCTTTGACTTAGAATAATATCTTTTCTCATTTCCAAAGGATTGTAAGCTTGAGCACTTATAGGCATCAATGTAAACTTGGCATGCGTATAGAAGAAGTATCTTGGCAGTCATACAGAGGAACATATGATACTTAAGGGTTTTATACTCTTTCTAAGCTAAACCTAACAAAATCTAAAAAAAACGTTAGTTTTTCTTTTCACAGATCTGATTTTTTAAGGCTAGCTGAGCCACGGGTAAAAATTGTCAAACTAATGTTTTTAATTGGACACTTTTTTTATAGTGAGCGGGCAATCATGAAATTACTTCTCCCGTCCTGGGCGGAGCGGGAGGGCGTGTCAGACTTTTACTGACTAAAACCCACTCATGTTCCTTCGGTTGCCTTTTATGTTCCGGGGTCACGGTAACTATTATAAGTATTCCGCAACTCCGGCAGGCGTTTAATTGGACACTCCGCTTATAAAAAGTAACCTACCTTTTGCTTTGTAAAGAGTATTGATATAATATTAATGTTACAAGGTCACTGATGTCAGGAAGGTGTGAGCCTACAAAGTTCAAGAGTAGGTGTTTACGAAGGTCGACAGGGCAATCGGTATTGTTCGGGAAATACCTACTAACCGTAAAAGCTATAGCCTACACCTACCTTGTTGTAAGGGATAAAGAAAGACACTCTACAATGCCGATTTTTATTTTTATATATCACTAGCTTTTGCCCGCGACTTCGTCCGCGTGATTAATGGTTCCCGTTCCCGGGGGATTTCTGGGATGAAAACTATCTGTCCTTTCTCGGGTAACAGACTAATGTGTACCAAATTTGATTCAAATCGGTTCAATGGTTGAGGCGTGAAGAATAGACAGACAGACAGGCAGACGAAAAGACAGACAGACAGAGTTACTTCGCATTTATAATATTAGTACGGATATTACTAGTTATTTCCAAAGACTTCGCCCGCACGTAGGGCTCATTTACTTCCCTTAGTTTACCCCATTAGGGGTTTAATGTCAAAGGATCCTTTCTTAGTGGATACCTTCTTTTCACAAAGACACGCCCTTTAAGTTTCATGTCAATAGAACCAGCAGTGTCGGCTGTGCGTTGATATCCTTTCGTCGACGAAGCGACAGCCGGCTGTCGGGCTCTTATTGTGTGTCGAATCATGTGTGTTCGAAGGTTTAAACGATCAATAATTTAGTCAGCCAGTCATTTTATACATTGAATACTTAGGGATGAAGGTAAATTGGATGCAGCAATCACCTCATGGCCCATCTGCCCCCCTAGACAAGTTGCATTGTAGAATAGATTGTAGATTCAAATAGATTGTCAAATGTATGAGGTTGACATAAGCTTTCGCTAAATAATTTGAAATCTCCATACATTTGACAATCTATTCTATTCCGCTATCTATTCTACAATGCTACTTGGCTACCGGTCGATCTCATTACGAGTAATTGTATGATTTGATTTGATGTCTGACAGTCGGCCTTATCAATGAGTATCGTATTACCCAGTAACTGCATTTGGTGGGAGAGGTTGGAGATGGAGAGATCTGGTAGCTGCATTTGGTTCGCCAACCATATCTTAGATAGGAAAGAGCCCTATCCATACTAATATTATAAATGGGAAAGTGTGTCTGTCTGTCTGTCTGTCTGTATGTTTGTCTTTCTTTCACGGCAAAACGGAGCGACGAATTGACGTGATTTTTTAAATGGAGATAGTTGAAGGGATGGAGAGTAACATAGGCTACTTTTTGTCTCTTTCTAACGCGAGCGAAGCCGCGGGCAAAAGCTAGTACAGTTATATATATGCAACCCAATACAGCTTCGGCACTGAATCTAACAACGCACAGCTAAAACCGCTGGACCTAGAGACATGAATCTTAGAGGGTGTGCTTATTTGTGAACAGTAGATTAGAAATTCGACTCTTTTTAAAGGGGTTATAGTGAATGGAAGTTCGACACACACGTGGGCAAAAGTTGTTTGTTTGATTGTAATGAATAGGCTCAAAAACTACTGGACCAACGTTAAAAAATCTTTCACCATTCGAAATCTACATTGTCAACGAGTAACATAGGCTATATAATATCACGCCATGTCCCACGGGAGCGAAGCAGTAACCAAAAACCGAGCGTAATGCGGGTGAAGCCGCGAGGAATAGCTAGTTAATATTATTAGACAATAATCACAACCGCGATGAACATTCTGAAACCCTATTGAACTAAAAGGTGCAACACCAACATGATCTCATAATTCCTTAAGATTTTCCCTCAACTAATGAATGACCTCTTTTCTTTGAAAAAATCGAACACCCGCCAAGAACTTAGCAACATCCGTTGTTCCCGCCATCTGCTTTATGTATGCAGAAAAAAGCGCGCAATTTCACATCTACCCTCTTTTTGGCGCGGATCCAAGCTGAGTGGGTTAGCATTTAAGATGGCGCCCGTTATTTAAGGTTTCGCAGTTAAGAATTTTCTTATCTTATAGTTGTTGTAGTCTAATGAGGCGAAGTACACACAAGTATATCTACTAAAAACTATATTTCATTTAACTTTTTAACTACCAAACGACAGCCGGCTGCCACGCCGCTGTTGTCTTTTTATTGTGTCTCAAATCACTTGTGTAAGAAGGTTTAAAAAATCCTTTAAGTGAAGGCAGTAGGTGACACGATGACATACTTTTGACAAAACTAAGCCAGTATAGTAATAAACTTTTATGACAAATGCCATAAAGTTCAAACTAAAATGAAGCCCATTTAGAGAGCGCAGCCACAAAATGCAGCCACTCAAAATAAGTGAAATGCTTCAGTGATAAACTAAAACAGAAGAGTTCTTTTTCCAAAAAATTAAATTCGACCGGTTGGTTCCTTTTTAGTTTTTATTGCGTTTTCCCTAAGAACCTACTTTTTAGAAGTCGATTAAAGCACTAAAACATCCTAAATGTAACAAATAATTTTCTGGAGGCCTCATAAAATCACGAACAAATATACATAGCATACAGATCAAAGTGAGATCCTTATTTTTAAGGCCATTCAATAAGATGTAAAGCGTCATCTACTAAAGGAACTATTCTGGAGTTTCACTAAGAAATGCCTAAGGTAAAGTATTTGACGGTACAGGAATTTCGGCCGCCAAAATATCAGTTCCTGTTGCAATAGCATTTATGACATAGTTTGTACCCCTCTTGGGGCAAAGAACTGCAATGCTCAAAACTAGAGAATCGCAAGTTTCTGGTGCAACGTTATGCGGAATTGGGTTTAGTTAAACTTCCTATTTTTTCTTCATGTTTCTGGTAAAGTTTTGACCCAGTTTAAATTAGAGAAATGTTTATTTGATTCGGGGTGGTGGAAGAAAAAAGTGGGACATAAAAGGATAATGAAATTGAGTCAATACTTCACCACAACTATTAAATTAAATCAAGATATTGGCATATTAATTTTCCTTTTTACGATTTTAAATAGTTTAGATTAGTGGATCTCAAACTTTGGAAGGTATATTGGTATTTGCATTTCAATCATTGATATATTAAAAAGCATAAATAATTTTAACCCAAACATTTGTTGGTTAGGTTTATTTTAAACATTACCAGTATTTTAGCTGAACCTCTGCAGCGGCTTAATTTACCAAATCCTAGATCTTTATAGAGATATCCGTAAATAAAGTGGTAAGCACTATTGAGTACAACTGGTTACTGGACCATTAAAGTATAAGGATATTTAATTATCTAAAACTCTCTATCATACTCTTTATCATTTTTAGGGTTCCGTAGTCAACTAGGAACCCTTATAGTTTCGCCATGTCTGTCCGTCCGTCCCCGCTTAATCTCTGTAACCGTTAGCACTAGAAAGCTGAAATTTGGTGCCAATATGTATATCAACCACGCCGACAAAGTGCGAAAATAAAAATTGGAAAAAAACGTTTTATTAGGGTAGCCCCCCTGTATGTAAATAAGGAAGTGGTTTTTTTTTTTAATTACAACCCTGACGTGTGATATATTGTTGGATAGGTATTTAAAAATGAATAGGGGTTTACTAAAATCATTTTTTGATAATGTCAATAATTTCGGAAATAATCGCTCCAAAAGGAAAAATCAAATCGTCCCCCCCCCCTCTAACTTTTGATCCGTAGGTTTAAAAAATATGAAAAAAATCTGGAAAGTAGAACTTTATAAGAACTTTCTAGGAAAATTATTTTGAACTTGATAGAAAGAACAGTTTTTGTACAAAAAAGACAAAAAGGTTGTACAAAATAATTTTTGCGTACTTAGTATGTCAACGTAACAAATAGCCTTTTTTTAAACTTATAAGTAGATACACTTATTGTGACGGACGGGAAACTACGGAACCCTACATTGAGCGTGGCCCGACACGCTCTTGGCCGGTTTTTATATTCATTTACATGAATAGTCAAAGAGTCTGTCGGTTAGTCAGGAACACAGTTGCAGTTAGTTGCTTGCCCCAAACGTAAGTGGATCACTATGGAGAAGAACAAGCAAGTAACTCCATGTAAACTATTTGCAAGCATCAAGTTTAAAAAAATGTTGGTTACATTTAATCGTGTTGCTTTCGATTCATTATTTATTTGTTCAGAAGAACCATAAAAACACTTACCCAACTGTAACATCAAAAATATTGCTGCCTACAGAGCTGGACACCGCCATGTCTCCGAACCCTTTTCTGGCGACGATCACAGACGTGATGAGGTCCGGCACCGAAGTCCCGGCAGCTAGGAGCGTCAGCCCCATCACCTCTGGAGGCACGTGGGCCGTCGCCCCCGCGACATTCGCCCACCATACCATCAGGTACGAGAAAAAAGCTATCCAAACTATTGACCCTATAAACGTTACTGGGAAAAATCCTTTCCCTGAAAACAAAAAGTAAGAAAATATTAATAATAGATCTCTAACGTGTTCAGCCTTAAGTTGTGGCGCATTATAAACTCGATGGCTCGCGTTCGTGAGAACGAGATACAAACCCGTTTGCATCATCAATGCAAAGGTAACAACAAGGATGACGACAAAAAAAATGGCATTCTGTTTAGTTCGTCTGTAGACGTATTCAAATTATAAAAAAAATACAAATATAAAAGGCATCAGTTCTGAAGCTTTTGACGTCACTGATCAGTAAAAATTGTACCTAAGCGTGACGTCACCCGAACCGTCAACGCACTGTGTCGTCGTCATTTTTTTTTCGTGGTCTCGCTTATTGTCATCTACGGTGCCGAAAACGTGCATACCAAAAACTGGCGTCGTCTGCACGTTTATACGCCGTGAGCTTTCAATAAAACGATGATGTCTCTAATTCCGTAGAAATATCATCGTTTTACTGAACCAAAGTATGGCGTAGAGCGGTTTGATTTACGGAAGAGAGAGATAAAGCAATGTATGTATAAATGATGAAGGAGACAGGATGAGTAGCACCATTCTTGCTAGTAAAAAACTAGTACTAGTAGACATACTCGTAGTGTGAACGAGCTAAAACATTCAGGTCGGTACTCAGGCTATTTTAAAACTTATCCGTATATTAAAACTTTGTTTTGATAGTTTATATTTTGGTGAAGTCATAATATAAGCAGTCATATCACAAAAAAGCAGAAAAAATAAAAAACCTAATAAAAGAAAACATGCGATCAACGATGAATGAGGCTTGAGTGGGTGTGATGACGGTACAGCTAAGATAAATGATGATGAACAATAAAAATTCTAAGAAACAAAAGCTGATTTATATGTGATCTTGCGAATAACATTATTAAAAAGGTGAATATGAAAATGGCTGAATGAAACGTAACGGGTGCCGACCTCAAGGGGTTTGGAGGCCGACGATGGGATGATGATGGCAGAGGCAGGATGATGAAGATGACGCTGAACCCAACGGCAAAGCATTACCCTTCGGCGTTCTAGTGTCTGGCAAGGTCATCCAGAGCGGGAAGACAATTGGTGCGACTAACAGGTACGTTATTCGCTTGCGGAAACCTGACGGCCACGACATGTCCAGGGGAGTCGTGTCCTCGTCTAGGTCTCCAATCTGCAACAAGAAGAGTAAATAATTTATGTTGAGAAGAATTACTGGTTGTCTCAACGAAAATTCTCATCCAATCTTTTTAGTAAAAAATCTTGTAAAGTAATGCATAGGTTTCATTAAACTTCTAACTTACATACATATGCGTAGTAAGTAAGTAAAAAAAACCTTTTTTCAAAAAAATAATAACCGCCTTCAAGAACTAAAAACACAAAAATAACCACGGAAGTCTGTGGCAACACAAATTAATTGGCAGAAGAGAAGCCACCGATTTCTGTTTTGGTTATTTTTGTGTTTTTAGTTTTTGAAGGCGGTTACTATATTTTTGAAAAAAGGTTTTTTATTTTTTACTTTTTAGTGTCATCTCTTCATTTTCATTGATTGACGCATCAGCATGACGAGTAGTTGTTGTCCTATGTTACACTTCAATGCTGTAAATCGTTGAAGAATTCCCTCGACTGTATATGGTTTCCATCATCAGATCTACTGCAGACCTTCATTACAACCTATATGGGTGCGAAGTTCTCATCAATTTAAATGAATTAAGTCCAAACACAAGGTAGCTACTGTAAACCGTTGAAGAGTTCCCTGAACTATTCTTCGTCTTCATCATCAGACCCCTAATACAGTCACAACCCATCTAGGCGTAAAGTTCTTATCAATACAAATTAATCAAGCCCAAACACAAGGTAGCTGCTGTGAATTGTTGAGGAGTTCCCTCGAATGTCTCTTGGCTCCATCATCAGATCTACTCCAGACCTTTATTAAATTGTAGTGCTATAATAAAATACTTAATGAAAAACTTACAAACGCACTAGTCGCCCCTACGATTTTTGAAAGTTCCCCTCGATTTCTCTGGTTTGCTACCTTCAAACCCTGATTTTCTTATGAAAGGACCACCTTGGAAATGTCTTCTTTCCAACAAAAAAAGAATCATCTAAATCGGTTCATAAACGACGAAGTTATCCGCGAACAAATATAAAAAAAAGGATATATACGGTCGAATTGAGAAACCTCCTCCTTTTTTTGAAGTCGGTTAAAAAGTCAATTGAAAATATTAATTAAATAGTTTAATAGCTGGAAAATGTTTGGCTTATCAGATTCATTAACTCGTTATTATTCTCAAATAAGAAATTCAATTTTTTTGACTTGATCCATGTTAGCATGTTGCATAAACATTTTTAGGAAGGAAGTAAGTATTTGATTACTGCCATCGTTAGGCTCTCAATTACTAAATAAATTATCATTGAAAATTGTGAAATTAGGCGAGACAAGAAATACTATCAAATAGCTCATAATTCTGGCCAAGTGAATGAAAACAATTTCGAAGTTAGACGGCAAGGCGAGAAACAGTCCAAGGATGGAACACAATAAATTTAACTACAAAGGGTTGGAACCATCACGAGGACCCAATTTTGGCATTCTATTATGGAGGCCCACTCATAAACCTTCAGATAGTAGAGCGGACAGTTAAATGGAAAAGTTCTACATAGTGAAAGAGGTGTTTTGGTGAATGGAACCGACGGAGGTCCTATCGTAAGATTCGCAGATGATAGATAACCGCCTAAACAATGATTTATAAGTAAAAATTGACTGACTGAGAATTGGAACTGGTAATTTTAATTTTATTATGGGAAAAAAATTGAAATCGTGAAAAAAAAATCAGCTCTTTAGTAAATTTATGTTTGCCTAATGTACTGAACAACTAATATTTCTTTCGCGATTTCGTTTTGCTCCCATAGTTAAAGTTGTTGGCTATCATGAGCACAGTCACGTGTTTTAAGTATGGTACAGTAATTACCAGTCACCCTATAGATTGGTTATAAAGGCAGTCAGATTGTGGTACTTTGAACAATGTAGCTATTTGACCAAATTATAATTGTCAAATATTATATTTGTCTCTTTTCACTCGCAATACTTGTATCGTGTCACCCTACTTTGACATCTAATTGTATGTGCACTTTAGTGTGCCGATTTTAAAGAAAGAAGGTCGTATAAGTAACCCATCTATACCTTTTTACTCATAATATCATTTCCCTTAAAAATAAAGGTTACTTTTGCCTAAAACTTTGATTTAATAACACAGGTGTTGATGACCTTCAAATCTTTCACCGCCAAAAGATGCATAAAAGCAAGTAGTAATTAGTTTTCAATCTCTTGAGTATTGAGAATAAGAACATAAAACTAGACTATTTTTTAATGATGCTCTCAGTTAAAGTCTGCACTACTCAACGCATAGAGAGAAAAAGAGGATTCTCAAACATTGATTACCACGTCTGCTCAAGTCGGATAAATAAAAAAATGCGATAAATAAAAAAATTGGAAGCCTAAAAAAAGCCGCTCCTTCTTTTTGTGCGGATAATATTATTTGATCTAACGGAGTTTTCACATCTTCACCACCGTCCACTTATGAAATAAAAAAAGAGGGAGTTATCCGCTCATCAATTTATTCAACAAAAACAGAATTCCGCCTTCCAAACATTTCCAGCCGTGCTATCCCATCTATCACGTTTGCACATTACATTTTCAGGGTCAACAACAGAAATATGTTAGGTGACCAAAAAATTGGATTCGGTGGCCACAAAAACTTCGGATTCAACGAAGCAGATTCCCGGGACACATGATCCAGGTCGTGGAGTCAATTAATCATTTGCCACGTCCTACACAATGAGAGACGGACTTGTCGAGTCTATAAATCTTTTGGATCGAACAATGGTTGCGATTAACTTGATATGACAGGATTTTGGGCACATTCTGGCAGCTTTCTATTAAGGATTTAAGTACTATTTATAGTACGATTTCAGTTGGGCTTGGAGAGAGCAGGATAGATCTGGCGCGAGAAAAAAGTTTCTTGAAGGATACATGGAAAGGGATCATCTAGAACAGGGAGTGGGACAGTGTAGAATAGAAAAAGTTGTTGTTAGAAAACATTTTTATCTGCTTCTTAACTAGAATAATATCTATCTTTGAAGAATGGAAAATTAATCGTCGGTATTTTGGAACCCAAATTGAACGTTTTGATGGATGCTGAGGTTTGCCTTGCAAGCTTATTGCAGCCAGTAAAATCGCAAGACAGTTTGTATAATACCCGTATAAAAATACAACACAACATGAAGGTGACATGTGGTTGACTCTTTTCGTGATCCAAGGGCTAGTTTTAACCTTGGCCAGAAGCTTAGTGTTGCCATCCAAAGTGGCAATGCTGCCAGCCTCTTGGCACTTTACCGGTTGACAGGGACTCGGAGGGGTTTAGTGATGCCATTTAATTGTTATTATGTTTGTTGCACAATTATTACCAAATCAAGTATAAAACACCTCACCTCTTCTATAGCATCTAATTGGACGTCCCCGATCCCGCCGTTGGGCAGGTCCAAGGGTGTCTCCTTGGCTTGCGCAGCTGCAGCCGAATGCCGTGCAGCAGCAGCGCCGGCCCCCCCAGCCGTTGGCCTAGTCGCCTCCAGCAACACTTTCAAGGAAGCTATTGCATGTAACTGCGTTGCTTTTTCGTCCACCTTGCCTGTGGACAAAAGATGACTTGGTTGGATTATAATGTTAGTAAATGCGCAGTGATTTGGAAAGATTTTTAGGACGTTGATCGGAGACTGGTCTATCATTTATCTCTTGAGATTCTGATGGAAATGTACTCAAGCAATCCGTCACTTTCTAGCATACCGATGCCCAAGACCGCCTTTTTTGACAACTTGACACCTGTATTCAGGATGGGACTGACGATGATTCTCAGACAACTTATGCCAAAAACTATTCATGTACAACAAGTTCAGAAACCAAACCTCCCAGTTGGTCTATAATAATAATAACAAATAGATGTAGACTCAACCAACACCTGAAGAGGCTAGGCAGCTGTATCAAGGGTCTGATACAGAAGGCGGTACTCCTGTAGCTTGGACCCTGTTTCCGATGGGATACTATTTTGTATATTTTTAAATGTTTTTTTTTTATAGAAATGTTTCAAAATATTTTTTATTTTATTTTTATAAAATGAATAAAGTAAATAACAAATAGGTAAACCCAACAAAAACCCAATAACTTTTCAACGTTGACACAGCAAAACTACACATCTTGAAACTCCGACAATAGGCAGTCTCCATACAAAACATTTGCGGCCGAGTTTAATACAGTTTCAAATAGTTTGCGGAATAATCTCATTCCATCTCCAGTATGTCCTAACTAGTGTGGAAGAGGACCAGTTATGTTTGACCTATATTCAAGAACTAGCACAATGTATGATGCAGTTCCAACCCACTTTGAGTGCTTCTAGAGTTTAAATGCTGCATTTTGATATTATGAGAAGTGGACGGTTTTGTTTCAAAAGTGTGGATTTTTGTGTGGTTTTACTTCTATTACTTGACTAGTTTGTGACGTGACTTTGCCCGCTTAAAAACCAGGAAATATTAGTTATCAAATGATGATAATTGTATACTGCTATGTGATAGTAAGATAAAATGCATTTTTTTCAAATTAAAATACCCATAAGTTTTGAGTTTTGTTTTGGGAAGGTCTTAACTAAATCGTCGTAGCCGTTTAGTCTAGCAGAAATTAATTAGACAACCAACATATTAAAAAAATTGTAGCATGTTTATAAAAAGCTGAGATACATTATTTAAACACTCCTATTTAATTCTCCATAGAGATCTACGTTTTGGAACAGACAATTAGCGTAACTTTTCTAACTGACCGACCGACTCTTTGACAATTAGACTATGAAGTGCCTAAATGCCTTGAATTTCGATTTTAAGTTTAGTAGAGTTAAGTTTTCATGTCGCGTGGACAGCGCGTACACGTTGCGTAAACTTGGCGTGTCCGCCGCGTGGCCGCTGGGTAAGCGCCTCGTACTGAGACGTAATTGTAACGTGATTACGTTGATCACTGTCAGCAGTCGTGACGTCAACGTTACTTTCTTCAAACTCGTTTGTAAGTAACTGTATCTATCAATTTTATAAAGCCTTTATCTTTGAAGTAACTTTTTCTTAAACCTGCTCGCTCGCATCGGGCGACTTCCAGTCATTGTCGGTTTTTGCGCCCGAGACAAAGGACTCGAAGTGCTCCTCGCGAAGTTGTACGAGTGTGTAGTCACATACTTCGGACTTCGATCAACTTCGATGAATACCTCGTCGAGGCAACTTCGCGAGTAGTGTAGAGCAGGCTTTATACTTAAGGTTGTTGAAGCCTTTTGTATTAATTAAACCTTCGAACATACGTGATCTGAGACAGAATAGACAATAGCAGACGACAATAGCAGCCCGACAGCCAGCTCTCGGTTGGTCGTTGAAAGGTTAAACTTTAAACTGGTTTTTCAACCAAATTACAAAAGGAGGAGGGTTTCTTTTCGACAGTGTGGTTTTTTATAACTATTTGTTACGCGATTTCTTCGTCAATTTTGAACGGATTTTGATGGTTCTATTTTTGTTAGTTAGGTCAAGTTTCAGAGGTGGCCCCATAAAAATTTACGGCGATCTGTTCAGCACGTCTTGAAAAAATAATCAAAATAAAAAAAAAGGACTCGCATACATTGATGATGTTGCGGTTGTTATTTTTTTGTGTCAATAACGGGTTCACTGAATATTGGGGACAGATGCGCAGAAGTTTTATGCATAATACAAAATCTATGAGTGTTAAAAAGTTATTTATTAAATGACCTAATTTTTTATACGAATTGATTTGTATTGTATATAATCACTTGTATACTTATGTTATTGGTTTTATTTTTAATAATTCTATATTAACTAATATAATTGGACAGGGCCGTTTTAATTACCCATTAACCTTTTCACGACCAAGCGACAGCCGGTTGTCGCTCTGCGTCGCGCACATGCGTGTGTGTTCGAAGGTTTAATAAATAAATACTTTGGACCCCTAAGCACGGCACTGTTAAAACGATTTTCTCATGCAAGGAGTCTACCGCATCCCAAGCTAAATTTACTAAACCTGCTTACTTATGCGTATATTTTTTAACCTATATCATCCCCTGTCAAAGGGTAAAGACACTTCTTTACCCGGCTTATCGACACTTTTAAAGTGCCAGGGGATTTATGGGTTTGCGGAAAAGTTAAGGAAAACAGGCCATTGCGTTTATTATTTAGGATGTAGGATACTTTGTACAAAGTAAACATTTACGAACCTAATGGAAACTTTACTTTGAAATCGGTCAAGGTGTTTAGCCTACAGAAGGTGATGAAACGACATACGCTCAAAAACCTACCTTCCTTCTGGGTCAGTCGGTTCAAAATTAATCCGTTCAGTACGTGAAATTTAATATACTTAGGTACACTCAACCTGCCATTTCCAAAATCTTAAAGTAAATACGAATTTTCTTGCCCATTTTTCACCATGGAAGAAGCAATTAGATTCAAAATACATTGCTTTAGTAAAAAAAAATCACTTTGAAAAGCTATCATTTTTAACCGACTTCTAAAAAAAGGAGGAGGTTCTCAATTCGAATGTTTGTATATTTTTTTTTGTTTTTTTATGTTTGTTCGCGCATACGTGTATCTCCGTGGTTTACCAACCGATTTGAACAATTCCTTTTTTTGTTTGAAAGGGTAGACTTCCCAAATGGTCCCATTGTCATCAGGTCCAGTATCTGATGATGGTAATGGATCTGATCTGATAATGGTCATGCCGAAATTGAGGGAACCCCTCAATTTTTACAGAGAAACGTACATTTTTATTTTGAAAATAACTCTAAAACGTAGTCAGACATTGAGACTCTAACTAAAAAGTAAAAAATAAAAAGCTTTCTTATAAGTTTTCTTATACACTCCAAACTTTCAGAACAGTAAACACTTTAAACAGATTCAATATTCACTTAGTCAATAGGTATTCTCCAGGCAGTTAGAAATGTCCAATTTCGAACCATAACTCATGGGCCCAAGGCCGCAAATGGCTGTAGATAGTGCAGTTAGTATTTATAGGTCGTTAGGCTATCGCATGCAAACGCAGCTGGGAGTTGGGCCTTGCGTAATCTTGGGGGTTAGTAGCGTTATGACTACATCTCGATAAGACTAAATAGCAGATATGACTAGTTCGCTATAGGACTTAATCTCGATATGACTAGATCTTGTTAGGACTATATCGTATTCGGACTAGATCGCAATAAGGCCAGATAGCGTAACGACTATATTTTCGTTTGTTTTTTGGAGTACAGTTATCAAGTTAAAGCATTATGATTTTTCCTTGGGTACCGTCAACTGTGGCAACTTGACATATGCAGGGCAACTTGCCCGTAGGTGATCGTTACGAAATTATCGCGTTAAATAATATGGTCATATTGACCTAAAATAGAAAATAATAGGCAATTATCGATGAAAAATAATTGTTAGGTCAAGATGACAAAGTGGTGTCAATTTGACCTCTGTTACATTTCTTTGTCTAGAACGCCAATTTCAAGGTATTTTAACGAAATCGATAGTTACTATGAATTATTAGTTCATTATGATCCCAAACAAATCAAATGATATTAAAAAAAATCTATCAAAAAATCTATCAGTATCAGTTATTTGATAAATTCGAAAAAAATGTGGTCAAGTTGCCACAGTTGACGGTACCTATACTAAAATACTTAAAATGAAAGCATGTCTTTTTTTTTTTTTTAATTCTTTATTTAATTACAGGGTTTTTTCTGAAAGCATGTCATTGTAACATACTCATTTATTTATTTAAACTTACGCTTTGAATCACTACCTAACGTTTTTCTCCTTCGTCTCAAGTTTATTAAAATGTCTTTGATACTTGCGATTGAATTATATAGTGTTTCTTCTTTTGTTCTTTTTCTTTTTCACTTTAGTAAAGCTAAGTAGATACTCCATAAAGTTCCTATACTTATGCCACTTTTAGATACGATTGTACGTCATATCGATAATGAGTCATTTTGATATCTGGCCTTATTGCGATCTAGTCCAAACACGATATAGTCCTAACAAGATCTAGTCATATCGAGATTAAGTCCTATAGCGAACTAGTCATATCGCTATTTAGTCTAATCGAGATGTAGTCATAACGCTACTAACCCAATCTTGGCACTATTGGGAATTGTCTTAAGATTTTGTAATTGTTATAATTTCATCATCTTTCTAGCCTTTTCCCAGCGAAATTAATCTGATGAGCATCCCTAAACCAGTGGCATTGTAGAATAGATAGCGGAATAGAATAGATTGTCAAATGTATGGAGATGTCAAATTATTTAGCGAAAGCTCATGTCATCCCCATACATTTGACAATATATTCTATTTCGCTATCTATTCTACAATGCCAGTTGTCTAGGGCCCTAGAATAGATTGTCAAATGTATGGAGATGTCAAATTATTTAGCGAAAGCTATTGCATCCCGGAGTCATCTCGTGTTCTTGGTTATAAGAACACGTGTATGATCTCCATACTATAATTCAATAACCGTACAATTGTCATTTAAACTGAAATATTATTTTCAAACTGGACATGGGCAGAAATCACCGAAAATTCGGTGGATTGCCATAATAAATATAAAAGTTGAAGTTGAAATTATTGCATCCCTATACATTTGACAATCTATTCTACAATGCCACTTGTCTAGGGGGGCTAATCCAGCTGAATACCAGTGTTTTACAGTAGTCGCATCGCACTGCCTATCATCTCCACAACTCAGTTAGCGCGTAACACTATCATCATCTCATCATCTACCTAGCCTTTTTCCCAACTATATGGGGTCGGTTACCAGCCTAACCAAATTCAACTGGATACCAGTGTTTTACGTGAAGCGACTGCCTATCAGACGTCAACAACCCAATTATAGGGCGACACGAAAACCCTTGGTTAGACTGGTCAGACTTTCTGGCTTCTGATCTTCGAATGACAACCAGGATCGACGGCGTCCTTTTCAAGGCAGGGTATGTCTGTAATGTTCTAGAGAAACTTGAAAGAGCATATTAATTGAAAAAGTCACATTGGCTTTGAACCGCTTTTGAACCCGTAACCTCATGCATGAGAGGCGGGCACCCTAACCAATGGACCATGATGTGTATCGGTCACCTTATGAAACATTAAGTTACGACGTAATAGATATTCATACTTGTTTTTTTTTTCTATTTTATCCTCGAAAGCTTTGGATCTATAAAATTACCATTTGTGTTTGTTTGTGTTTTACGGTCATTTGCGTTTTGCGTTCTTTGCCTAATTACCGTAACCTTTTTTATTTTTCACTGATTTGACTGAAACTTATTAAAAGTCATTAAAAATGAGGCATGTTTTAATTAATGGTAGTTTTCTAGTTATTGAGACTTAAACAAATTTTGAGGATGGTAATTAGAAAAGTTTCATATCTTATGCAACGGTAATTAGAAAACACAGTCAATTCTATGTAAAACATGATTATCTTATATATAAAATTCTCGTGTCACAGTTTTCGTTGCCATACTCCTCCGAAACGGCTTGACCGATTATGATGAAATTTTTTGTGCTTATCCGGTATCTATGAGAATCGGCCAACATCTATTTTTCATACCCCTAAGTGGTAAGATTTTTAACGCGGGTGAAACCGCGGGAGGCAGCTAGTCATATATAAAATTGTCGTGTCACAATGTTAGTTACCTCACTCCTCCGAAACGGCTTTACCGATTTTAACCAAATTTTATATGCATTTTCAGTAGGTCTAATAATCGGTTACTATCTATTTTTCATACCCCTAAGTGATAAACGCGGGTGAAACTGCGGGAGGCAGCTAGTAATAAAATAAAAATAAGGCACATTAATAAATTGTATACATCTACTAGCTGGCCCGTGCCCACTTCGTTGGGCGCCAAACATTTTAACTTAAAACTCGAAAACATGCGCTTCCCCAGACATAAGACTGAGCTAGATCGATTTCTCGTCCCCGAAAACCCCCACATATCAAATTTCAGCGAAATCGTTAGGGTCGTATCCGAGATCACATTCCTTTTCTAGCAATTAGCGCCATCTGCCTGGCTGATTTGTGAATCTAAACCATCCAGGGTGCCACTCAAACGCATACAGAAAGAAAAATTCATTCAAATCGGTCAAGCCGTTTAGGAGGAGTTCAATGACATACACACGCACAGCAGAATTATAATAAAGATTTTTATAAAAATTATTCCCTATTTCCCTTGGTCATCCTTGGACCGATTTCACTAATTCTTTGTTGTGTTTGTTACTGTTGTTTGGAGAAGGTTCTTATGAAAAAAGTGAAAATTAGGGTAGTTTAGGGTGGTGTAGGATAGAGTAGGGTAGGCTAGGGTAGGGTATAGTAGGGTGGAGTAGGGAAGAGCGGGAGTTAAGCCGCGGGTTAAAGCCAGTATAAAAAAAGTATTTTTAAAAATACATAATTAACAATATTTGAATAGGTATTACTCGCATCTTGAATTACTGTTCCGCTCCCTTAGATAATAACGTAGTGTTATAGAGCCTATCTCACTTGCTCATAATCATGTTTGTATTGGTGAAAGATCTTTTTATATCGGTTCAATAGTTTTAAAGCTTATTATCTTCATAATATGAGTAGGATAGCTTCCTACACAAATACATCGGGGTTATAGAATGACCCTAACGGGAATAGTGTTTCACCGAGTGTTTGTGTGACCTGCGAAAACAGTTGAAGTCGATATTTAAGCGCGAACGGTCAAGGTAGGGTCAACAACGCTTTGTGTGTACCGACGACTTTTGGCTCTGCTTCGATTTACTTCGAAAAGGCTGCTAAGATATACTGCCCTACTTGAATTGGATATTTGGGTTTGGATTTTTTAAGTTTAAAGCTTTTGTGTGGAATCTATAGGTAAAAAAAGTGTTGATAGGTTATATGCAGTCAAAAAGAGGCACATTAAAAGTTTGCCAATTGACAAACATGATACTGAGTATCGCGTTGACATTTGACGTTTATCTCTTTTTCACTCGCACTACTTCAATCATGTCATCCTACTTTGACGTGTAATGTATGTGTGCGTTAGTGTGCCGTTTTTGAAGATAGAATTTCGTTTGGGTAACCTATCTACACTTTTTTACTTATAACATCATTGGTGGAATACTGGAATCCATATTTTTTTGGAATATACTTAAATGGAAAAGTGTGTGTGTGTGTCTATATGTTAGTCCGTCTTTACAGAAAAACGAAGCGGCGAATTAACGTCATTTTTTAAGTGGAGATAAAAGGATGGAATGTGACATAGGCTACTTTTCCCTCTTTCTAACACTAATAAGCCCTAATAAAATAAATACATGGAGTTCTCTGTCATCTATCTTCCGTTCAGGCATAATACCAGCCTGTAACTGTCTAATTGCAGGGCAAAGGCCTCATCTTATACAGAAAAGGCATTTGCAAGGATTTTTGACTCATATTCATTACAAGCCCTGGTTTCCTCACGAAAAAGTACCATTGGTACTAAATAAATAATAAATAAATAAATATCTTGGGACAACTCACACACGGTCATCTGATCCCAAGCTAATCAGAGCTTGTGTTATGGTAATCAGACAACTGATATACATATCTACTTATATACTTTGTAAATACATACATATTATAGATAAATTACACCCAGACACAGAACAAACAACACACAAAGTTTGTCCTGGGTGGGAATCGAACCCACGACCTTCGGCTTAGCAGTCAGGGTCACTAACCACTAGACCAACAGGCCCGTCAGACTACTTGCCCGAATATTCCCATTTCCCCTTTTTTTTTTAGGGATGAGAAATAGGAAAGGGGCGGGAGAGGGTGTCAGACTTGCACCGACTAAAACTCAACTAGTTCCTTCGGTTGTTATGTTCCGGGACCGCGGTAACTATCAGAACTATTCCGCAAACTCCCAATTCCATCCATTAGGGGGGATATTTTAGGGTAGATTTTGGAAATAAGCCATTGGAACCCACAACCTCTTACATGAAAGGTGGGCGGCTTAACCACTAGGCTACCACGACACTCGCTCATTCAGGTAAACACAACAAAAATAACTTCGTACCTAAAATTAGAAGACAGCGGTGACCCTACCTTTTACTATGGGTATCGTAAATGTGTGGGTGTATGCTAAAATGGTAACAACACGACTGATGCTAAAGGTCCTAACGTATTTGTTACACATCGCGCGGGTTGTGTGGATGAGTGTGTTATGTCTTTGAAAAGTGTTATTTATGGAGATAGGAGTTGTTACATTTACCTATTTTTAAGTAACTTAAAAAAGGAGGTTTCATCTGCATGTATGTATGTGTATTTGTTCGCAAATATCTCGCGTTAGGCAGAACCGATTTTGGTGCGACTTTTAGAAAAGAATTAAGAAAAGTAATTAGGAGATGGGTAGTATTTTATCCGAGTTAAAAAATAGGTTCTAAGAAAGTAAAAATAAATAAAAGATAAAAAAGGCAATAAAAAACGACAAACAGAACAGAAGCCACCGACTTCCAATGTTTAAGTTATTTTTCTGCTTTTAGTTTTGGAAAGGCGGTTATTTTGGGTTTTATTGTTGGATCTAGTTTAATATAATAATCTTATTAAAATTAAAACTTACTCAATCCGGTGATAAATCTTCGCGTCTTCTTTTTCTTGATGGACGAATGCGCACACACAAGACATAGTAACGAAACGTACCGAATGACCATAAAACATTTAGTACATTAGATTACTAAATCCTGAATATGGCAGTAATTGCTTCTTCTGTTTTCTTGCATATTAAAATCAATTTAAATTTAGATAAGAAATTACAAAATAATATATTACATAGTATTTATTGAGAAATTACTACATACTGTTACAATTATGTTATTACTAGCTATCCCCCGCTGTTTCACCCGCGTTTTTTAAGATTTTTTAATACTGCACTGCTTCGTTCTCGTGGGCCGCCTATGTGCTTGGGATTCTCGCTGTCACCCAAATAAAGAAACAAAATTTTAGCCTAACAATATTAGCACAGATTGTCCAATAGTTTTGAATTTATTTGCTTTGTCTTTTTCCAAAATATTTTTTTTTGTGTCAGTTTTGGTACAATAAGTACAATTTAGATATGTTTTTTTATTTCGCTAGGTACAGGTATTTGATAGGTACAGTTAATAAGTATAGTTGTGCATTTATAGTTATCCATGATCCATTATCTTATATTAGTTAAAATGCAGCTACAAAATCGCGTCGCGTGTGACAATTCAGTTCCCGGCTTATCAAACCCTGTGTAGGAGGACTGACTAGTAGTGATAACGCTATTTAGGACACAGTATCACAATGGGTTTACATCAGTAAATTGTGGAATATTATCATACTAGCTTTTGCCCGCGGCTTCGCTCGCGTTAAAAAGACACAAAAAGTAGCCTATGTTACTCTCCATCCCTTCAACTATCCCCACTTAAAAAATCACGTCAATTCGTCGCTCCGTTTTGCCGTGAAAGAAAGACAAACATACAGACAGACAGACAGACAGACACACTTTCCCATTTATAATATTAGTAGGGATAATAGTATAATGTTGTTATTCGTACTTGATCATATGTCAAATCTATACTCCATTCATTGTAATATTAGACAAATCTTTTGATATTGCTGTCTTAATTATCAATCTGCGGCTAAGCAAAATAGTAGCTTTTCTGTATGTTCAAAAAAAGGAGTGACTTGTTTACATTTATCTTTTGTCTCTAAGATTAAATGTTAACGCCTAGAGTCAAGACATATCTTGAATCTCAGACTTCTCAAATCTCCATTACAAAGTTCTACTACGACTATGCCTAGTGCCTACGCCTAGCGTAGTCTGGTATATTAGGCAAGACAAGACAAGACAAAGTACTCCATACAGCCGTACTGCGGTGTCGGTCGGTGTAGCTCCATTGCGTGCAGAACAGGTAATCTTGCCTACTGATGGACAGATAGGCAATCTTGCCAACAGACATACGCTGGCATATTCCCTATTAGTAATTAGTTCCGTAGATAAGGACTGTGCGTGTTGTGGTGGGTGATCAAAATAGAACTTAATGAAGGTGACATGAAGGTTTAGATTGTTAACTGACAGTGCAAGACCGGTTTTAATCCTTTGAGCACACGTGATTGGAGACACAATAGAAAGACAATAGCAGCGCGTGGCCGTTGAAAGGTTAATGGTAACAGTGGGTTATCTTTTTTTTTATTGTGGTGATTCTGTTCTCTTATTTAATGTCTTTGTTACGGACGACGAACAAAGTACAGTGTAAAGTGCTTGTGTATTGAGAACAAAGTACAGTGTAAAGTGCTTGTGTATTGAGAACAAAGTGCTAGATATAAGTTAACTAGATTTAGTATTTGATAAGTTTTTTTTTTTGTCATACTTTTACTAATTCCGTTCCATATAATAGCATCCCTTGTCGTATGTATAGCTCGCAGTACGTAGCTAACTTTAGCCGAGCGCGAGGGCAGAGGGATGCCTTATATGGTAACGGATTAGGGCGAGAACGCTGATTGGTCGGCTATCGACAGTACGACCGTCTGACACTTGTGATTGCGCGGCCATTTATGGTAAGGAGAGCTTTCACGCAATGTTATTGGCTACTTGCTGTCTATCGCAACGTGTGCTCGCCATTGCTATTTTTGGTAAGGGTCTCGCCTGGTCGCTGGGTTTATAAACAGGTGCCCCGGCGAGATCCCGGCAGTTCAGTTCAGTTCTGTAGTTCAATTCTGTTTGTTTAGTGCGGTGCGGTTCAAGTCGTGAGACTCTGTCGAGTTTGCGTGAAAGCTCCGTCATACTGTCGCGTTGTGTATATAATCCATAGTGAAAGTAGTAATTTAATTTTCGTTTGTGTAAATAGTTATTTTATTATGTTTATTTTTGTTTTGTGTTGTGTGTGGTGATGTAAATAGTTAGGATAGTTAGTGCGGTTGTAAATAAATACTGTAAATAGTGTCGCAGTGTTTTTTACTTTATAACCTAATGAAGATATAGGTCCCGTAGGTTGGCTAGGGACGCTAGGTTAGGCCGTGACTTCTACCACCTTATCATCACCACTACCGCCGGCGCAGAAGGTCGGCAATAGTTTCTTGTCCGTCGAGCCGTATAGATATTAACCAGCGTCAACAGTTTCTGGTCCTTCGAGACGGATAAGAACCAACAGCAACAGTCTTTGTACCTATATTATTACAATCGGTTTAGCTGCCGGGTTGGTTTTTTAATCGTTGTCTATTGTCTATCCATACTAATATTATAAATGGGAAAGTCTGTCTGTCTGTCTTTATGTTTGTCTGTCTGTCTGTATGTTTGTCTTTCTTTCACGGCAAAACGGAGCGACGAATTGTCGTGATTTTTTAAGTGGAGATAGTTGAAGGGATGGAGAGTAACATAGGCTACTTTTTGTCTCTTTCTAACGCGAGCGAAGCCGTGGGCAAAAGCTAGTGCATAATATATTGTATCGAGGGAGTTCTTCGATAACTGACAACTATTTTGCATGGACTGTTGTCAGATAACAGTTTACTAATAATGTAATATTAAAACAAACATAAAGTAAAAGTATATAGTGCTATTCTAATGTTTAGGTATATGTTTTTCACCATTACAGTAACACGATAACGGAATTTTCTCAATAGCAAAAAATATGCCCATATTCATGATTTTGAAAAAAAAAATTGGTAAAGCCAAACGGCTTTTCCTAGAGACATGAAACTTGGAGGGTATATTCTTTATAATAGTAGGTAACCAATGAGAAGGATTTTTGGAGATTCTAATTCTAAAGGGGTAAAATAGGGAATAGACGTATCGACATGCACGCAGGGAAAGCCGCAGGCGAAAGTTAGTGTCCTAATAAAACTTGAAATACCTCTATGACTCTTATGGCGAGATAAATAGACGTAACTAAGCACTGGCTTTGGCTTAGCACTATACCAACTTAGCACTACATATAGGTATCATATTCAAGTAAAGTATAAGTAAATATAAGAGTATGTTTATTGTTTGTAACTTTATACTTTCATACTTTTTATAGTGCATCTACCTTATAATTTCTCTGCACCACCTGAAGGTAGACTGGCAGAGAATGCCTACTGCATTAAGTCCGCCTGTACACTACGTACAAAGTTTAAATAAATAAATAAATACCTGTCACTGTTACACAACTGCCAAACGTCAAGTGTACGATAGATACGAAGCGCAGCTAAGCCAAAGTATGGCTTAGTAATGTCTGTTTATCTTGCCATTATACTTTTTTATTCTATATTTTTGATATATTTTTGACGGGCCTGTTGGTCTAGTGGTTAGTAGCCCTGACTGCTAAGCCGGAGGTCGGGGGTCGATTCCCACCCAGAACAAACTTTGTGTGATGAGCATGAATGTTTGTTCTGTGTCTGGGTGTGATTTATCTATAATATGTTTGTATTTATAAATTATATAAGTACTAGATGAAAACCCGGCTTCGCTCGGGTGAAATGTGACTCCTAATACTACACCTCTAGATACAAAATGTAGGTAGATATTTCTGTAGTTATTAGTTCTTAAGGAATATTAAAGGCAAGCAAGGCATAGATTCGTATAGCTTTGGTCATTGTGTTTAATAAATATAGTAAATAAAAACTGCAATAGTTTTACATAAATAATTTTTATTTTAAATCAACTAACATAAACATTATGTTCGTCCTCAACCACAGCGTCAGAACTCTCGTAAATTTTAAGTAGGCCGGGGATTTTCTCGACAACTTGGTCGTTCAATTGAAAACAATCATCGTTTTTAGGAGTAAGTATAGCTTTCATTGAATAACTTTTATAATCATTTATGTTAAGGGAAACACCAAAAATATGGTCTTCAATTGATTTATCTACAATGCATCGCAGAGGCAGTTCAATATGGTCGTCACCATCTTCATTAGCTGATCCATCGCCTACCGTTAATACCCATTTAGCAAACTCTAAATCATCGTGAGCTCTCATATTATGAGCCAATTGGAGTTGAGTAAAGTTTGGCCACATTGAAAAGTGCTTAATTGAAGCATTTATAATATCATTTCGTGACCCATTACTACAACTGGTAAAATCTGACGAAAATCTCCTGCGAATAATAAAGTTTTGCCTCCAAATGGTAATTTATTTTTCATTATATCTTGAAGGAGTCGATCAACTACAACAATATCATGACCTTTAGTCATGGGTGCTTCATCCCAAATGATTAAATGAGTTTCCTTCAATAACTTAGCGGCTGGTGAGCCTAACGACATATGAGACGTAGAATCTACATCTGAATTAATTGGAATTTTAAATCGCGAGTGAGCTGTTGTACCACCATCTAACAGAGTTGCTGCAATACCAGAAAACGCTATGGGCAGGCATATTTTGTTTTCAGATCTTAAAATATGTAAAATAGTTGTAAATATAAAAGTTTTTCCAGTTCCTCCTGGGCCGTCAAGGTAAAACAGCTTTTTCTCTGTGGGATTATTCACAGCGTTTAGTATTGTATCGACCACATACTTTTGTTCGGAGTTCAATTTGTGGTATTTTTCATAGCCATTTGCTTTTTCATGTTCACAGTCATAAACGGAATCAGATAAGAAAGCATCATTTTCACTAATATCGGGCTCTGGAAGTCCGAAATCTATCAGTCTCTTTCCGTGGAGTTTTAATGCTTCATCAATTTCTTGTAAAGCCAGCTGTTTGGATAATATTTCAGGGCGTGATCTTGTAAAGTCTTCGATAAAATGTGATGCAAACTTTTTCCAAAGAGCGTTAGGATCAGTTACTTCACAAAATACGCAAATTAACGCAAACAGCTGTCGTAATTGCCGAGGAAGTTTAAAACCGATTGCTTCATCCAAACATCTTTCCCATTCTTGATCGTCAAAAAGGAGCCCCCTTGCTTGAGCAGCTTCTCGAAATGAGTTGTAAATAATATTTTCATAAGTTCTAACATCTCTGAAGCAAGTCGGCCCTTTGACGTGAAGAAGTAATAGCCGGAGATAATATCGTTCCCGGTCAGAAAAGGAATAATTATACATTCTTGCAATTACTTTATCTGCCGCTGACTGAGATATTCGTGGTTGCCACTGTCCATGGATAAATCTGAAATGTGTCGGAATTTCAGTGTAAAGATATTGTCGAGCACTTTCTTTGGTTCTGTTTACTTCAAAAAATGCTAATAATGTTAATTTTTCTGCTGATCTAGCTGCTGCTTCATGAACATTCAGATCTGTAAATACGACTGTATAATTGTGTGACTCATTTTGTGCATTGAAAATTCAAATATTCGCCAAACTGCTTCAGGAGCCGAAACATACCTGGTATCAATATAAGTCTTAATTTCATCATGGTGTTTCATTTCATTGCTTGATGTCGATTGATCACTGGACTCCTGTAGCGCTACTGTGATTTGTATCTTTGCTCGGTCATGACCTTTATAAATATATTTATTTATATATTTCACACTTTTGACACTTGAACAAATTTCCACATTTAAGTATGTGAGCATTAAATTATTTACATAGATAGGGATTGTAAGGCACCACCCATCTGTTATCACACTTGAAATCCTTCTTTTTTATTGTTCTTCCGTCGTCACTTCTTCTTATTATAGCATAACCTTCATTTTGGGTACCATCTCTAGTTTCTCCGCAAAATGTCTTTGGATAGTTTTTAAAACATTTAGAGGAGCATTTAGAGCAGGGTGAATTCATATATCCAGGGCCACATAGCCCATGGATCATATTTTTTGACAATTCTGGATTGTAACCGCGGTGGTTTCTTAGTCATTCTTTCACTTTTTTCATGAAAATAACAAATGTAAACAAACTAATGTCACTTGACAGATGACATGACAACAATACCAAAAATCATTATTTGTTTTACTTTTTTTTTGTCATGAGTTACTGGTACACATATAGGTATGGTCGGAATAATGTACTTTTTTGACGCGACAACGTGTTGATTGGCGAGACGTATTTGAGAGATTATATTGTCTACTCAAAATGTCGACTGCGGTTTGTCCGTCAGTGTCATTACTCAAAATTTAATGAATTAATAAAACGAAAAAATCTCCGTAATCCGAATTTTGCGGATATATGTTGTCGACTCGAAATCGATATTTTTTTATGTTTTGTTATTCAGGTAATGTTTCGATCGAGTCTACCGTACCCCTTGACGAAATTATTAATATAGATGTTTATCAGTTGTCTGGTTACCATAACACAAGCTCTGCTTAGCTTGGGATCAGATGGCCGTGTGTGAGTTGTCACAAGATATTTATTTATTTATTTATATACACGGTTTGTGTCATTATCATCGCTTTAACCTTTTTACGTTTTTAACTATGTTAGGTTTCCAGTTTAAGTGCATGCAGCTGAATACCAGTGGTCCACATGAACCGGATGTCTATCAGACCTAAGCGATACTTCACGCCGGGACAGCTTCTAACACTTTATAAAGCTCAAGTCCGATCGTGTATGGAGTATTGCAGTCACCTATGGGATGGCTCAGCCAAATACCAACTGGCCGCATTGGATTCGGTGGATCGCAGGGCCAGAAGGTTGATTGGCGACAAGAAGCTGGTGGCTCAACTTCAACCACTAGCACATCGGCGAAAAGTTGCCTGTCTGGCGGTATTTTACAGATTGCACTTCGGTGAGTGTGCTCATGGGCTACACGAGCTCATTCCCTCATCCCCATTTTACCACCGGACATCCAGACGTACGGCGGGATACCACCCTTTCTTGGTTGATATTCCTCACATCCGCACGCAGCGCTTCTCAAAATCGTTCATAATGCGCACCGCAAAGGAATGGAATTCCCTGCCGACGTCTGTGTTTCCAAATTCATATAACCCGGAAGTATTTAAGAATAGAGTGCATAGGCATCTACTGGGTAAGCTCGCTCCATCGTAGGCTCCGTCTATGCCCTCGGGCTAGTCTGGGACCAAGAGCAAGCCCATTGTAATAAAAAAAAAAAAAAAGACATTCACAGCCCAGTTACCCCTTTGTTAGACTTTATGGCTTCTAGCAACGCTAAATGATAAAAAAAAAACCACAGTTGATAACCGGACCAACGGCTTTACGTGCTTTCCGAGGTGTGATGTCTAAGATGAACTGAGAAAATACATATGAATTGAAGAAGTCACTTTAGTTGGCGATGGAATGGGGTATGGGAGGCGAGTACCTTACGCCTCGTTTCCACTATGCAACATTTATCGCACGATATGTTGCACAACATGTTGCCCAATATGTTGAAGGCCAGCACAGAACTTTTGTTGAACAACGTTGTCTGTCTACGCATCTACTACTACGTTAGTCGTCGACAACACGTCGCTAGTGGAACTAGAGTTGATTTCAGCGGCAGTCGTTATAATTTTATTGTTAAGCATCACGTCTTTAGTGGCTAACGACACTCTTTTGCAGAAGATACCTTATCTAGAAGACGAATTACCTTTTTATCATATTAAGGGGTTTTTTAAACAACCTCTTCTTTAGTCCTTATCTTCTGGATAAATTAAAAAATGGAACGGATTTTGTATGAATTTATCTGCCAAATATTTTAATCAGAACCTTTCAGAAAAAAGTGAAACAGGCGATAAATAGAGTTTCTTTATAAACACTACTTTTACCCTTAAATGCAGAGACACCAACATTTGAAAGAGCTAAATGGAAGAAATTCTCTATAGACTTTTAATCGCCTTGCGATACCTGTATGGGAATATTATAATACAATATTATACCTGTAAACACAACACAATGAACAAATTTATAATAGCCTTATAATATAGGTACTATTGCAATGTCATGATCGATGCTTGTGCTTCTAACAGCACACGAATCAAGCAGGATTCTATTTTGCATCGACAAAGCTTCTATTCGCTTCGCCCCATCAACATTGTATGTTTGGGCTCCATTTTTGGCAGTGCGGAGCTATTGAGCGTTTTAAGAGCCCCAAATATTTCAGCAGCCGTAGCGTTAGTGATTGCTAAGCGCAGTGCGTACCTGAGCACATGGCACGTGCCAGTGACGTGACGTGTTGACCTTCGGTTGACCTAATTGGGATTACGTTTATACCTTGTACCATTAAGTCCCGTTTTCGTACCTTGTAGAGTCGGGATCCTTTTTGTACCTTGTACCGTCGCGTCGGTATTAGGTTCCACATTAATAGGATCCGTTTTTTCACCATTGGTAAAATATTGATTGATAATGATTTCCCTGACTTATGTAAGTAATGCAAGCGACACACAAATGAAAATGTTTATTTTTTATTAATTGTTTGTTATTGTAAAAATAATGGTTGCGTGGCGAGACTTGCTCACGTAAGGCAGTAGTTATGAGGCTAACTTTGGGTAATTGATGATAAATTTAATTTTTTAAACCTTGAACTAATTATGTTCGGGATTTAAATTGGAATCGCAGAATGGAGTCTGATTGTTTAAGTAATTTACGACAGTACGAGGCATATTTCAAGGGTAATTTATGGGACTTTGCTTAACAGGTATATGTTTACAAAATATGAATAAAATCTAATTATAAATTCATGAAATATTTAACTAACACGAGAAACTAGTTATATAAACTTAAAATTTAGCTCCGGTACTTTGTTAGTTTGTTAAAGAGAGAAGAACGCTGATAAAAACTTAGAAGATCAAGAAATAGAACGAAACAGAACTTTTGTGCCTGTTCTATTTAGATTTTGGTTTCCAGGATAATTTTTTTTTTAATAATATTAAATTTCGATTATGTAATAACTTTGTTTTTCTTATTTGGTTTTTGACTAATAATCTATTTCTAATGTCTTTTTGCTAATCTTGTTTTTCCACAGACTAGTCCGAAATAGCCATATACACAAAAAATGGAACAAGATTAGGGAGGTATAAAAAACCAGTTCTACACTTTTATTACTTTAAATCTATCATCAACCTTGACTTTAAATTAGTTTAAATCTATCATCAACCACCCAAACCTGGATCTAGCATAGGTGTAAAGTGTAGGCAAAGCCGCGTGCGTACCTAACTCACCATCATGCATGGGATCGATGGTGTGTATCATGAGCTGCAGCAGACCATGACGGAACTTGGCGGCCGGCGGGGGGCCCTTGCTGGGGCCCGCTGAAGGGGCCGCGGTTGCCGTGTTCGTTCCCACCGAGGTCTCGCTCGAAGTGGTGGCGTTGCCGTGCTGTGGGCAAGAGTTGGAGGTTAGAGGGTGTAAATTAATAATGAATAACCTGGGACAAGTCATACATGGTCATCTGATCTTAAACTAGTCAGAGAGTGTACTGGCGTAACCATAAAACTGATATACATTCTTATATAATTTATAAACATATACATATACATATTATAGATAAATTACACTTAGACACAGAACAAACAATCATGCTCATCACACAAAGTTTGTCCTGGGTGGGAATCGAACCCACTAGACCAACAGGCCAGTTGGCTGTTATATATATAATATTTAATCCTTAAGTGAAAACTGAAAAATCTAAAATAACGGAAACCTTTCTGGGCGTCTATAATGCTTTCCGTTGTAATAGATTATCCCGTAATTTGTTTATGATATTATTTTATCAACATTTTTGACTCGGTAGTTTTCATAGTACGGTTTACAATCTTTGATCTAAACTATTATTATAAAGCGTTTGTTTATTTGGTTGAACGCAATAGTTTTAAAAAATACTGATCCGATTTAAAAAAAAACACGCTAATTTCAAGAATTACTGCCCCCCTAGACAAGTGGCATTGTAGAATAGATAGCGGAATAGCTGTTATAGATTGTCGAATGTATAGCGATGTCAAATTATTTAGCGAATGCTTATGTTAACCCCATACATTTGACAATCTATTCTAATCTACAATGACACTTGTCTAAGGGACCTGTCCCCCTAGACAAGTGGCATTGTAGAATAGATAGCGAAACGAAAACGATTGTCAAATGTATGGAGATGTCAAATTGTTTAGCGAAAGCTTATGTCAATTCCATACATTTGACAATCTATTCGTTTTCGTTTTCTATTCATTGTAGAATTGCCATAGCCACTTGGCTAGGCCCTCATTTGAATTGGAATAATATTCTTGTGTTGGATAGCCCGTTTATCTAGGAACACTATGAGCTATATAACATCACGCTACGTCCTACTGGAGCAGAGTAGTATCTAAAAATGCGGGCAAACCCCAAGGATCAGCTAGTGCAACACAACACCACTACAAAATCCGTTTAAAGGCCTTACAACTAAAACGTGCCAACATCTAGTGATTGCATCGACCGCTTCATTTGTGTGTGAGAGATCCATCAGTGTTATTAGTAACTCGGCGATGGACATAATTCAGTTGTGTTGATGGTTCAGTATCGAGTTAACTGGTTTACTAGAACTTGTGAAATGAACGTGACTATTTATTTTAGAGTGTGTTTTCTATGTAGTTATAGATACACTTTGAATTGATGGGATAGTCTATAAAACACATTAACAGATGTGTTTTTATTGATCATCCAACGTTGCGTAGTAGGTTTTTATAGCTTTCGCAAACACAAATTTTAATTAGTGGCTCAAATCTCTAGAATAAGGAAGTAGCTGTAAGCTTCAGTAAGAATGTAAAGCACTAGCCTCGCGATTAAAACCTTTACATTGGTGTCAAATTATCGTCCTTTATACTAGCTTTCGCCTTCCCCTATCCCTTAAGAGGTCGGATTTCCCAAAACATTTTATGAATGGCTACCTACTTTTCACAAAGAACACATCGCCTAGGTTTCACGTCTCTAGGCTTAACGGTTTGGGCTGTGCGTTGATAAATCAACAATTAGTTAGTTGACCGTTTTGTATTAAAAAAAATTACTCTGTGATTTCACCAGTTACTGAGAATATTTATTTGTGGGTATAAGGCAATCCTTATCCTTCGCTTCCTTCCTTCCTTTTTTTTTAACATGGAATGAGAATTGATCCTCCCATCAATATGGGAGGATCAAATCTCATTCCATGTTAAAAAAAATCAATACCTTAATTTTTGACTAATTGTCTCATTTAATACTAAAAGAGCCTTATTGGGACAGACTTTAAGATTTATATATTTTTTTATTATTATTTTAATTTTTTTTAGTTATATGTGAGCACTCGCGCCCTTGTGTCCCTTGTCTCACAATTGTCATTTATGAGCCACAAATCCTTATGACACAATGAAATAAATAAATAAATGACACTTACAAAGCAATCCGGGCAAGTACCAATGTGACTTTTTCAATTCATATGTACTTTCTAAAGATTAACTAAGACATCACAGACATCGGTTAAGGAAAACATCGTGAGGAAACCTGGACTTGTAATGAATATAAGTCCGAAATCGCCAATCCGCCTTGAGCAAGCGTGGTGATCAATGATCGTACCTTCTCTGTATGAGAAGAGGCCTTTGCCCTGCAGTGGGACAGTTATAGGCTGGTATTATTATTATTATTATTATTACTTACAAAGCAACTTTTCATTACAACAAAACACCGCTAACATTCTAGAACACATGTAAATCTCCAACATAATACCGTTGCACATTTCCACAACCATTTTGGTTAATATCGCACACAATACTCCCTCTGGACGGCAGGCCATTGTTCTGACAATGATTGGCGCAGAACAAAAGGGACAAAGTAATTGAGAAGCAGACTTTGTATGTCTTTATTAGTATTAAGAATGGGGTATTTTATGTGGATGTGGAAAAAAGAGATGTAATACTAGGTATTGAAGAAATGTCGTGTTTTCATGAACTCAGAACAACGAGCAATTAACGTTCGCTATTGTATTGTTATATTTTCTATTTTCTTATTGAGTACATAATTGATAATTTCATGAAAATATCCTAACCTAACCTAATCTTTGAAATGAACACAACTGTTGTATGAAATAAAATAAAATAAATATAGTCGAAAGCTGAAAGAAATCATCAATTTTAAGATATGGCCAACACTGTATACTCTTGTTTGCGCAAATACAATTTCTTGTATCTCATGTCAGACTAATCATTCCACTGCTAAACATTCGCCTTCAATTACTTCTAATCATTACGTTTTTTTCGTTCGTTTCGTTCATTAAGCTAAACGATCACTGACAACTTGGACTGCCTGGGCAGATCCACTCAATTTTTTTTTTTTTTGGTGAGTGGGAAATCATCCAATGACTGCTCCCGTCCTGGGTGCGGCGGGAGGGCGTGTCAGACTCTTACTGACTAAAACCCACTCATGTTCCTTCGATTGCCCTTTATGTCCCAGGGTCACGGTAACTATTATACTCATTCCGCAACAGGTCCACTCAAATATTATATGTATGCTTCTCTCATCAAGACAGCACCGTGAATTTTGTTTTTGTAAATCCAAGGCTATTATTTCACTTAGACCATTTACAGACACTTATGAATTGTCAAAGAGTGAGTCGGTTGGTCAAAAATGTGTCGCTAGTTGCTTGTTCCAAAACATAATATGTAAATCTCTATGAGGAAGAATAAGCAAGGCACACTTTTCAAAACTTTGTCTAACAAAATTTTGGTTACATTATTGTTGGTGCTTCTGTATGTGAAAACAATGTAATTAAAGAGTAAAAATAAAAATAAAAGTCGTGGCACTTAAGTGACCTAAAAATAGTCCTTAGTAACCTAAATAATCCTCGCATGGCTATACAATTTGTATGGTCTTTAATAGAGACTTTGACCTCCTAGTATGTTTCGGATGTTTCATCTCAGAGTACAAATTTTTACATTTGTCGATTTGCGGATTATATAACTACTAGCCACAACCCTGAAACGTTGCAGATGTAAGGTAATTTACTCTTAAGTTTTGTCAAAATACGTTTAAGAGTTTTGCGCAAAAGAGTATTATCCATACAGACATTTATTCTCCCAAACTTTTACTTTGCTAAAATCCCCGACAGCAAACGATTAAATTCATGCTCTTAATAACTTAAGAAAGGTCTCGTTTCTACTGGGCCAGCACTGCCTTTAAATTAATTCAACTGCATGGAAACACACTCAAAACCTTTTCTTTTTAAACCAAACAAAAACAAATGACGTACTAATTAATAAACATGATTTGTCATTAGGAAAAATCTATTATTTTCGCTGGTCATTGTGAGAAACAACCACTTGTAATGAACGAGCTGTATTTAATTGTGACAAGAGAAATGGGAAGAAAACGTAATTTATGCTCGATGAAGCTTTTTAAATGATTTTGAATTTTAGAGAGCGGGGATAAAGTTCTGTTTCGCGTAACGTAGCTTTACAACTGTTTTCTTTAAGAGGTAGGAAGACGTCTATATTGCTTACGTTAAATCTTTGGGTTCTGCATCTCTGCCTTTTGTTATAGCTTAATGTTAATAAATAAATAATAAATATACTGGGACAACTCACACACGGCCATCTGATCCCAAGTTAAGCTCTGCTAAGAGCTTGTGTTATGGTAACCAGACAACTGATATACATACTTATATAATTTATAATTACATACATATTATAGATAAATTACACCCAGACACAGAACAAACAATCGTGCTCATCACACAAAGTTTGTCCTGGGTGGGAATCGAACCCACGACCTCCGGCTTAGCAGTCAAGGTCACTAACCACTAGACCAACAGGCCCGCCAATGTTATATTGTCTATTTAAATATCTAATAAATATCTTAAGAAAAATTACACACCCAAGCTCCCAAGCTAAGCAGACCTTGCGTTATGGTAACCAGACAACTGATATACATACTTATTTATATAATTTTTTGAATACATACGTATTATAGATAAAATACACCCAGGCACAGAACAAATAATCATGCTCATCACACAATGTTTGTCCAGGATGGGAATCGAACCCACGACATCCGGCTTAGCAGTCAGTAACCAATAACAGCAGACCCGTTCAAACTCTACTCTGGAACTTCTACTTTAGCCTATTATGTTTAAAGCCTATATTAGGCTACCCTTTTGATATTAAATAGGCACAACCCCAAACTCTAGTCTACTATACGAATCCAATAACAATTTTCTCGGATTGAAACTACTACCTGTGTAGAGAGGCCAATTCTTGTCCTGAAGAATGTTTAAAGCTAGTGGCGAGTTTACCACAACTTGTGAAAAAGATTTACTAAAACTTATATAAATTATGGATTTATTTCCTATACATGTCATTGTATAGTCTGTGATTGTCGTAGTAATTTATTTGTTCAATCACAAAAAAAAAATCATTAATATCAATTTATTTAATAAAAAAAAGTTTATTCGGAAAATTGACAGTCACTTATACTAGTCACCCTACAATGTTTATAAGTGCCCCACATTACAGGAATAAATCTTAGTACCATTTTTTTTTTGGTGAGTGGGAAATCATGCAATGACTGCTCCCGTCCTGGGTGCGGCGGGAGGGCGTGTCAGACTCTTACTGACTAAAACCCACTCATGTTCCTTCGATTGCCCTTAATGTTCCAGGGTCACGGTAACTGTTATAAACATTCCGCAACCCCGGCAGGCGTTGGCCCTGTTGGGCCCCTTCCTGTGCTGACTCCTTCTCTTTGAGGCGCGCGTAGAACAAAACGCGCTGTCTACGCGGTCCTGCCATGGTCCTAGCCGGGCGGCGAGCTACCCATCGCTCGCCATCCGCAGAACCGTGCCTACGGTGGCCGGTAGTCGTCTTGCGACTCTCGACGTCTTCGCCTGGGTCTTAGTCCGGGGCGAGAGGCTCGTCGTTGCCTCTCGCGCGCAGCCGCTTCCTTCACTAGCATAACTGCTTCGCAGAAGGAGGCGACGGCATCCCATTCCGTCTCGCCCCGAAGCATGGCCTGAACCAGCGCCGGGCGCGAGAGGTCACCGCCGCCGATCGCCTTTACGAGGACACGTCGATGCTCCACCCATGCGCGGCACACCTCCACTGTGTGCTCGACCGTGTCCTCCAGGCGACCGTTACTGCAGTGGTGACACCCAGGCGTCGCTTCCGCCCGAATCCGACACAGGAACCTCCCGAACTGACCATGTCCGGTGAGGACCTGTGTCAAGCGAAACGTGAGAGTGCCATGACGCCTCTCCAGCCACTCCTCAAAGAGGGGTCTTACCGCCGCTATCACGGCGTGCCCAATCTTAGTACTATTAATAGTACCTATGCCAATTCTATACTAAAAATGATTACTAGAACACCGTTTAAAAAAAACTGTCTCAGCTAAATATTTTGCCAACACAACTTGAATATCTCTGGTAATTCAACACTCTGATAAGCCGTCATACGCAAACGGTACTTACTTTAATTAATTGCCAAAAAATAATTCAACACGATTCTACGGTAGAACTGTAATTAAAAATCCACTGGTTCGGGACACGGAACACAATCGGACTTGTATAGCAGTAATTGGTTCAAAAAGCAATCATGATGGGAAACGTATCGCCAATCCGAAGCCGATATTTCAACACCTCTTTAATCGGTATCGTTTTAAAATAAAATTGTTTTACGATTCGTTATTGATCTTTAATAGGTCGGTTAAAGGATTTCGTGATTTGAAGGTTTTCAATTACTAGCTGATAGTATTTATGGGACCGTCGTTTAGGTTTTTTGGGGAAGCGAGTAGGTACCATATTTTAACATAAAAAATATGCTTTTAGTAAATATATATAGGTTACGAACCTTTTTTGACGAACCCTCAAACTCTGACACTAGGATGTATGATGTTATACCTGTGTTTTTACACACTTACTACAACTAATGGATGGAAATCCTTAAGTATTATAAAGTGTAGGCGCGGTTCTGCGGATGGCGAGCGATGGGTAGCTCGCCGCCCGGCTAGGACCAGGACCGCGTCGACGACGGCGCGTTAGTGTTCCACGCGCGCCTCAAAGAGAAGGAGTCAGCACAGGAAGGGGCCCAACAGGACCAACGCCTGCCGGGGTTGCGGAATGTTTATAATAGTTTCCGTGACCCTGGAACATAAAGGGCAATCGTAGGAACATGAGTGGGTTTTAGTCAGTAAGAGTCTGACACGCCCTCCCGCCGCACCCAGGACGGGAGCAGTCATTGGATGATTTCCCACTCACCAAAAAAAAAGAAAAGTTTTATAAAGTCAAAGACCGTAAGGGCCCCAATGGCCAGCTTTCAAAAGACTCTTCGATCTCTTTTACAATTATTCATCTGTCATTCGCACCTAACTTACCTTTCATTCTATTCACAATTCATTCATAACACATTAATATCTAACAGCAATAACGCTAGAAGTTGCTAGTAGTTGAAGCAGACGTACGGCAGGATACCACCCTTTCATGGTCGATATTCCTCGAATCCGCACGCAGCGTTTTTCGAAATCCTATATTATGCGCACCGCAAAGGAATGGAATTCTCTGCCGGCGTCTGGGTTTCCAAAAGCATATAACCCGGATGTATTCAAGAAAAAAGTGCATAGGCATCTTTTGGGTGAGCTCGCTCCATCGTAGGCCCCGTCTATGCCCTCGGACTATTCTGGGAACAAGAGCAAGCCCATAAGTTACAAAAAAAAAAAAAATTTCAAGGTTGTACAATAATTTGTAACCTTTGATATATTGCTTAGGTAATCGACACCCGGAACAAAGTCGGCCAAGAAAACTTTAGAAGTCGCAAAGGCTTTTACAAAATCGTCATCATCTAGCTGTTTCCAGTCTTCCAGTTCAACAGGGTCCAGCTAAATGTTTTACGTGAATCAGTTCACCAGGTTGCGGAATAGTTCTAATAGTTACCGCGGCCCCGGAACATAAAGGGCAACCGAAGGAACAAGGGTAGGTTTTCAATAAAAGTCTTACACTCCCTCGCCTACCAGGACTGGAGAAGGAGTTTGATGATTTCCCATCTTTAAAAAAAGCAGTTCAGCTATCAGACCTCTAGAATTAAGCTACAGGTTAGCTTTATACACTTGTCAGTATGACACTTGGGATCAGAGGCTTTTCAGGCCCCGACGCTCATTCACTTGTGAAGAAAGAATAAGTAGGTTATTCAGCGATGTGTCTATATTTGTCTAAAACATTATTTTATTTTACCATGTGAAAAAAAAATATTCTTTTTCTCATTCATACGATAAAACAAGCTAAAAGTCTTTGAAATAGTTGCTATCTTCGCTTTAATTAAAGAACCTAAGTTGAGCGAAGAACTTCTTGAATAAGTTCTAAGTTACTAGTGTGGAGTAGGTAAGTCTGCACTTGGTGGTACTTTGAGTTGCATAAGCGGGTAAAACTGCCGCAGTAGTTTAGAAAAGTAAATGTGTTATTTGAAACGTTTTTGCCACTTTCCCTCGCATAATATGGATTTTCTTCTGATTATTCTTTAAGACCGGAAACTGTGTTTTAAAATGTACAATTCCATTTTATTTACATCGGAATTAAAACGGAACCTTTAGAGTTTTGATAGTGTGTTATTCAGTCTGTCGTTCGGTTCGATGTTCTTTTCTTTATTTTGAACCTAAAATTTTTAAAAACGTACGCAAATAGTTCTAAACTTACAGGGTAAAGTAAAGTAAAATAAATCTTTATTGACACATCATGACACATTATTTTATGAAATTCCCTAGCTCCTGCGCTAGTGTACACTGTATTACAGGAGCTAGTGTCTTCCCCTTATTAATAGATAACATATTTTATGTCTCTAAAGATGAGCGAATTCGAAACATGTAAATCTTTTGTCTGATTCTTATCATTTAAAATGTACAGTCTAAATTATATATTTACAAAATAGTAGGCTCAATTAGCCCGATAAGAACCGATTTGGCTGAAAATTGGTGGGGAGGTAGATTAGGACCAGGAGAAAGACTTTTTATCTTCTTTTTTGTTTTCATCCTGTTTCCGTTTGAAGATGAGACTCTTTCGTGAGTTTTAGTAAATTGGTAAAAACTATTTGATGTCAAAGTTTGTGAGGAGGTTTGTTAATCTTTTTCGCAAAAAGTAATGAATGTGCTTCGTTGAAACTTAGCTTAACTTACTTTAGAATAAGAGATCAGAATAACGAATCCATACTAATATTATAAATGGGAAAGTGTGTCTGTCTGTCTGTATGTTTGTCTTTCTTTCACGGCAAAACGGAGCGACGAATTGACGTGATTTTTTAAGTGGAGATAGTTGAAGGGAAAGAGAGTAACATAGGCTACTTTTTGTCTCTTTCTAATGCGAGCGAAGCCGCGGGCAAAAGCCAGTACTTTATGAAACGTAATTTGGTGATCATTTACTATTTTTGGCTGTCATATATTTGGTGGTAAGTTAAACACAAGCCTACACCCCGCAACTTTCATGACCACAGATTTGGGTTGTACGTTGTTATATCAACAGTCAGTCAATTATTCAGTTTTCCATTTTATATGTATAGATAAATACTCCATCATCATCATCTCCCTAGCCTTTTCCCAACCGTGTTGGGGTCGACTGCCAGCCTAACAGGATTCAGCTGGATACCGGTGTTTTACGTGGAGCGACAGCCTATCTGACCTCCACAACCCAGTAACTGGGCGACACGATACCTCTTCGTTAGGCTGGTCAGAGTTTCTGGCTAACCAGAAACGACTGTCAAAGTTCTACGAATGACAACCAGGACCAACGGCTTTACGTGCTTTCCGAGGCACGGGATGTCAGTGATGTCTAAGATAAACTTTAGGAAGTACATATGAATTGAAAAAGCCACATTGGTATTTGCCCGGATTCGAACCCACAACCTCTTACACGAGAGGCGGGCGCCATATCCACTGGGCCATCACGACCACGATCATGACGACGATGTATAGATAAATACAAAAAAAAAACGTCTTGCAAACAACAACTTGGTTCCGAACGCGTGGACACCAATTTATTTAATGCAGCCCTAAAACCGGCGTAAGGAGACTTACGCTCATTTTCCTCGATACGGCAGGGTAAGCATTCCTTGAGATAAGAAGTAATATTTCACGGACACTGATTCATCCCAGCTTACGTGTGCTGACATTCTATGTAATCCTACTGGTAACAGTCTTCTGTATGGTTGGCCCATTAGATTTTTGCTTCGTGTGCCAAAATTATACTGGGTGTATTTTTGGTCTTGCACAACCCGCTAGGAGATGATTCTACTCATAAAAACAAACTACTTTTATTATGGCACCAAGTCTGAAATCTGTGAACACACGTGATTTCAGACACAATAGAAACAAAATAGCAGCCCGACAGCCGGCTGTCGCTTAGTCGTCTAAAGGTAAATGTTACATGGACTAAAACAAACGCCTAGTTTTTAAAACTTAATGTTAAAAGCAATTTAACAAGATAATCTTTATACATTTAATTTTGATGTGACAGCCCTAACTACTTCTAACAGTGGCTGGTATATTCACATATAGCCAGGGTGGCCACTCCAGCCTCCCCACAGTTCTAATCGCCGCATTAATCGGCCATTAAGTGACGATAATAAAAAAAAACGTTTACGATTTTTTAATTCAATGGTCGTACAGTTTTAGGGTCCATGGGCTGTTTCCAAAGAATTGAAGGAGGAATTTATTTAGTTTTACATTTGAAATAACGGGCCCGTTGGTATGTATAATATGTATGTGTTTATAAATTAGTTATCTGGTTACCATAACACAAGCTCTGCTTAGCTTGGGATCAGATGACCGTGTGTGGCTTGTCCCTAGATATATGGGTTACTAGCTTTTGCTTTGGATTAATAGTTCTAAACTATCCTATGATCTTTCTCGGGTCCCAGACTATATCTGTACCAAATTTTAATTCAAATCGGTTCAGTGGTTTAGGCGTGAAGAAGAAACAGACAGATAGACAGAGTTACTTTCGCATTTATAATATTAGTACGAATTTTACTTATTTATGGGGTCGGAATTGGGCAAGTACCATTGTGACTTTCCAATTCATAATAATATATATATAATTTTTTAAGAATTTATTGAACTTTATATGTTACTAGCTTCTACTTCTGGGCCCCGGTTGTGTTGTAGTCAAAAGTCAGAGAGTCTGACTATTGAGTAAGAATAGAATAGAATAGAATGATAGAATAGAATGATAGTATGATTTATTTTTGTAAATAGGTAAAAAATTACACTTTTACACGTATTTTTTTTTTCTTATTTTAATCGAACGATGGGGCCGGTGTTTCCTAGCTGGACTACTCTGAGAAGAAACAACCGAAACAAACTCAGAGGTCAAAGTCTCTTTTAAAGTCCATACAATATTGTATTGGTCAAATTATGCGAGGACCATGAAGGTTAACCAATATGTCATGTCTCCCAATAACTTGTGGAGGTCTGATAGGCAGCCATCATCCCCAAACCTTTTCCCAAGAGGTCGGCTTTCAGGCGAACCGGATTCAGCTAGATACCAGTGTTTTAAGTGAAGCGATGCCTATCAGACATCTACAACCCAGTTACTGTGTCTATGCCTCTTGGTCAAACTTTCTGGCTTTTAAACATTCGAACATACGTGATTTGAGACACAATGAAAGACAATACGAGACGGGCCTGTTAGCCTAGTGGTTGTGACCCTGACTGCTAAGACGGAGGTCGTGGGTTCGATTCCCACCCAGGACAAACTTTGTGTGATGAGCACGATTGTTTGTTCTGTGTCTGGGTGTGATTTATCTATAATACGTATGTATTTAAAAATTATATAAATAAGTATGTATATCAGTTGTCTGGTTACCATAGTACAAGCTCTGCTTAGTTTGGGATCAGATGACCGTGTGTGAGTTGTCCCAAGCTATTTATTTATTTTATTAATAGCAGCCCGACAGCAGACTGTCAGTTGGTCGTTGAAAGGTTAACTAACCGTAACGTCTGTCAAAGTTCTATGAATGACAAAGGATGTTAGTGCTTTGGGAAGCACGGGATGTCAGTACTGTTTAAGATAAACTTTACAAACTTCATATAAAGTTCTAGGTATGACAAAGGCTTTACGTGCTTTGCTAGGCACAGGATGTCAGTGACATGCCTAAGATAAACTTTAAAAGGTACATATATGAATTGTAAAATGTCATATTGTACTTCCCCGATTTAAACTAATTTTTAGACGAGAGGCTTTCATCACTAGATTTTCGACTTTTTCTGAATCATTTAATAACCCGAATAATAAAGATTGATGTTTCTATACTGAGATTCACTTTCCCCACTTGATTTTATTGAGGTATAGTTATCTTATCTCTTCTTTAGAAGTGTTTATTACTTTAATTTACGGAATTCTGATTTTACAAGTCGCCTTAGTTTACGAATTATTTTACGCTACCTACTTTTTTAAACGAGCTGTCACCCGCAGTTTCTGTTCCATTTTTGGTTGCTACTCCGTTCAACATACATATATCCGATGCTGAAGTCGCCACGGCTTTTGAAAACTTCTTTGCAGATATTCCCGTTTCGACTACCAAGTATTTAAATTCATCCCTTTATGCTGCAGAATCTTTACTTAAAGATAACGTTCCGGTCTGTAAATCAGAGTTTCATTTCGAACATGTTTCTTGTAACAATATAATTAAAACTTTCCAGTCCTTAAATGTGAAAAAAACAGCAGATCTATGGGGTAACTCCGTAGATGTTGCCAAGTCTATAATAAATATAGTAGCACCTACTCTTGCCAATATTTTTAATAAATGTATTGATCGTGGTGAGTTTCCTGATTTAATGAAATACAGTAAAATAATACCATTATTCAAATCGGGTAGCTCATCTGACCCCAGTAATTATAAACCGATTTCAGTGCTACCTACTTTTAGTAAAATTTTTGAAAAACTTATTTTAAGTCAAATGCAAACACACTTTAATAAACATCAGTTGTTGCATATAATAAACAGTTTGGCTTTACAAGGGGTCGTTCAACCACTGATGCTGGTGTTGAACTTTTAGGACATATTTTTAAAGCATGGGAGGACAAATGTGATGCATTGGGCATTTTTTGCGATTTGTCCAAGGCATTTGATTGCGTTCTACATGAAACCTTAATCAGGAAACTGCGCCACTATGGAATCCGTGCCACCTCTCTGGATCTTCTCACTTCTTACTTGAGTGATAGGATTCAAAGGGTGGATGTAAACGGTAAAAGATCAGCCGGTTCTGTAGTAAAAATGGGGATCCTTCAGGGCTCAATTCTTGGTCCTTTCTTGTTTCTAATTTATATCAATGATTTGCCTTATCTCATTAAAGATAAGCATGACATAGTATTGTTTGCAGACGATACTTCACTTTTATTTAAAGTTAAACGTCAGCAACTGTTAAGTAACGATATTAATAGTGCCTTAGCGTCAATAGTTAATTGGTTTAATATAAATAACCTACTTCTTGATGAAAAGAAAACGAAACTTATTAAATTCACGCTACCTAATGTCACAAAAGTAGAGACTAGTGTTCTAATAAAGGGGGAAGAATTGAAACCCGACGATAACACTGTATTTTTGGGTATAACTTTAGATTCCAAACTTCAGTGGGGCCCCCATATCGAAAAACTCTCTAAAAAACTAAGCTCTGCAGCATACGCCGTGAGAAAAATCCGTGATTTGACAGATTTGGAAACAGCCCGCTTAGTTTACTTTAGCTACTTTCACAGTTTAATGTCGTACGGCATTCTGTTGTGGGGAAATGCCGCCAACATACAAACAATATTTGTGTTGCAAAAAAAGGCTATTCGTGCAATTTACAAACTGAGTCCCCGACAGTCCCTAAGAGACAAATTTAAAGAAATCAATATAATGACGTTGCCATGCCAGTACATATACGAAAATTTGTTATTTGCTCATAAAAATATTAATCAGTATAAAAAATACAGTGATGTTCATAGCATAAATACAAGGAACAAAGACAAATTTGTTGTCCCTTCAACTAGGCTAAAAAAAATAGGAGGTTCGTTTAGATGTCAATGTATACGCTTTTATAACAAACTTCCCAGTCAGATTCAAAAACTCAGTATTAATAAATTCAAATCATTTATAAAACGTAGATTATGCAAGAAATCTTATTACTCTGTTAAGGATTATCTAGAGGATTCAAATGCTTGGGATTGAGCTGCATCAATTATATACACGGGCCAATATTAGTTTACTTCTACTCTTTTATATAGGTATTGACATGATAATTATTATTTTACTTTTGACATTAATGTGTACTTCTTCAAGTATTTTTTTTTTCCTTTTTTATATTTCTATGTATAAAATTCATATTTATTGACATGATTATTTTGTATTCTTGACATTGATTTGTACTTCTACAAGTATGTTATTATTTTTATATACAATTTCTTTTTTTGTGAGTGTGAGGATTATGTGGGTCATTCATTATCCTAAGAATACACATGTACTAATATATTTTCTTTGACTAACAGTTTGAGTAGTTATGCGGCCTACCCAAATGTCCTTACTTTGGTATTGTTCGTCAAAACGTTAGGCTCCTTACGTCTTAAGTTGAGCTAAACGATTGCTGACAAATGCTTGCACTGTCTGAACAGGTCCACTCAAATCTGTGTGCTTTTCTCATCAAGAAAGCACATCAGTCATTAACCTTCATGATCCTCGCATAATTTGACCAATACAATTGTATGGACTTTAAAAGAGACTTTGACCTCTGAGTTTGTTTCGGATGTTTCTTCTCAGAGTAGTCAGTTACGAAACACCGGCTTCATCGTTCGATTAAAATAAAAATAAAAACAAAAAATTGACGTGTAAAAGTGTTATACATATAACCTATTTACAAAATAAAGTTCATTTTAATTCATTTTTAAAGCTCTAAGCTGTTTATACAATTTTTTTCAATTCGAACCAGTACTTCCTGAGATTGTGAAGTTCAATCAAAGAAACAAATTGTTCAACTTTATAATAGAATAGAAATTTTATTTCAGACTGTATAGGCCCATAAACCAATGTTAATCTTAAATATAAAATTCTCGTGTCACAATGTTAGTTACCTTTCTCCTCCGAAACGGCTTAAACCGATTTTTACCAAATTTTATATGCATATTCAGTAGGTCTGAGAATCGGCTACTAGATATCTATTTTTCATACCCCAAGTGATAAGGGTTGTTCACCCTTAACATTTTTAAGGCGGGTGAAGCTGCGGGAGGCAGCTTGTAATAAAATAATATCAATATAAATTAGTATAGCTTGTACCTATAATTTAAATTCAAGGAAAGGTCATTGTCTCGTTCAGAGGAACGCTTTTTGCTACGATAGCGTAGCACGTAGGCGGCAGGGTTACGACCATTGGCTACGATATTGGCTACGCCGTAGACCGCAGGCTACGAATGTTGATCCTGTCTCCGAAACGATCTTAATTACAATCTCTGATAAATTAAGCTGTATCAAACTAATTCCATATCCTACTAACATTATATATGAATTATGTAACTAATTTTTAAAATGTGAATATTTGAATTATGGTATGTGTGTTTGTTATTCTTTCATGCAAAAAATACCTAACTGATTTCATTCAACTTTCCAAGAACATAGCTTATACCACAGAATAACACACAGGCTATATAACAATACGCTATACCCTACGGGAATAGAGAAGTAATCAAAAGTATAAAATAAAGCGGTTGAAACCGCGGGGGACTGTTAGTGCCACATATTTCGTTACTGCCCAGTAATAACACTTCAAAGTATATAGATACTAGCTTCTGCCCGCGGCTTCGCTCGCGTTAGAAAGAGACAAAAAGTAGCCTATGTTACTCTCCACCCCTTCAACTATCTCCACTTAAAAAATCACGTCAATCCGTCGCTCCGTTTTGCCGTGAAAGAAAGACAAACAGACAGACGACAGACAGACAGACAGACAGACAGACAGACACACTTTCCCATTTATAATACTAGCTTTTGCCCGCGGCTTCTTATTGTAACACATATATTACAAATTTACATCAAATGTTAAAATTCACGGTCTTTCTTTTATTTGTGACACTATGTTATTTAGCAAAAAATAATCCTTATGATGAAACCTTTCGATCGGAATGATAAAACTAAGGGGTGATTATTTTTTCTCGTGAAACAAGTTCGATTCCGGGCCCAACCATTTAATTATTTAAAAATCTATGAATGCAATTTAAATTGTTTTCAAAATTCAAATAATGTCGTCTTTCAGTAAAATGTTCTATCTACAAGATTTAAGGTACTTTCCCTCCATGTGGCATAGCCGTGGGACACCCTGTATATGCTAAGCGCCTTACTAATAATCGCTGCATAAAGTTATGACAGGTTTATACGTCAAAAAATGTATGGTTACACAGGCTTTATTCATTGCATAACTTTAAACAGTGATTATTAGTAAGGGCATAAATGTTTAAGTATCTTTTTACTGTATAGCATCAGTTTTAGCTTGTAATATATTAACAAAAAAAAACTTTATACAAAAATAATTACTCTAATCTAGTCGGATAAGAAAAATTTCTAGGTAGATCCAGAGAAAAGCCAGCGTAAGCAAATAAATTGAAAAACAAGATATATCAAAATAATACCAGCCAATTACTGCCCTACAGGGCAAAGCCTCTTCTCATGCAGAGAAGGCACGGCTAATGATCACCAGGCTTGCTCAGCGTGAATTGGCGATATCAAACATATATAAATTTCTGGTTTAAATATAAATTCCAGGTTCCCTAACGGTGTTTTCCTTCACCGATGTCTGTGATGTCTAAGATAAACTTTAGAAAGTACATTATGAATTGACAAAGTCACTTTGTACTTGCCCGGATACGAACCCGCAACCTCTCACCACTGAGCCACCACAACATTTTATATTTTAAGTTATATCGTAACCATTATTCGGAGTATAGTAGAAAGGTTGACGTTATAAAAATAACATAAATCAAACAATAAAATGCATAACCATTATAACATTTTACGTTCTGTGCTAATGGGTAAATATTTTTTAACTATGAGACTGGCATTTACAGTTTAGACCACGAGTGCTTCATCTGGCTTCAATGCCATATTAAAATCCTTATATCCATACTAAGTAATATTATAAATGCGAAAGTAGCTCTGTCTGTCTGTCTCTTCTTCACGCTTAAACCACTGAACCGATTTGAATTAAATTTGGTACAGATGTAGTCTGGGACCCGAGAAAGTACATAGGATAGTAAATTATTTTAAAGTAGTGATTCCGTATCTGAAAATATCGAGATGACTTATGTGATGTTAATTGTAAAGTGATAATATTTGTATTGTTTTGAATATGGGTCTTGACCTGAATTAAATGAATTTTATTTATTCATATAGTTTTCATCCAGGAAATCCCCCGGGAACGGGAACTATTATTCCACGCGGACGAAGTCGCGGGCAAATGCTTTTAGCGGTATACCGCCGTTTACCCGAATTTTATTTGCCCTAATTTCATTTGCCATAATAGTCAACAGCCATAATATCATACGACATAATACTCATTTGCCCTACTCTCATTTGCCATAATAGTCACGTGCCAGAATCATTGTTTCCCATAAAGTCACTTACCATAACATCATTTGCCATAATCATTGTAAGCCATAATTATCACATGTCCTAATTATCACATGCCATAATTATGATATGCCATAACATAATTTGCCATCGACATCGGGTGTATAACGGTTGTTTATATCAAGAGAAATTGGATGCAATTGGGACTTTAGGGCACCCCGACTCGGACAGGTTAGGTTAGAAGGGGATGGCGGGGTCTATTCGCTCGCTTCGCTCGCTCACACGACCCCGCCATCCCCTTCGTGGTTATTTTTTTTATAAACCACACAGAAGTAGGAGCCCCGCGAAGCGGGGCTCCGTCGACCTAACCCACCATCAACCATGCACAGAAAAAAAAGTTTTTTCTATTAACACTAGCTGCTTAGAGTTAAATAAGTGTGCTCTAAATCTGCTTGACTGTCTATCAGTCTATTATGTAATGGATCCATTTGTTTACTTTTCATGACTTGGAAAAACATAGGCAACTTTTTATGCGACTTTGATTCCTTCGTCATACCTAACCCTCCACTATTCACGCGGGCCAAGAGCTGAAATGTCATTCCTAGATTTTTGCTACAATTAAAATAAAACTGTTTTAAGTTTTTTAAGCTAAGGGTCTCAGTCTCCATTGGAAAGAGAGTATCCTTCGACCAGACGAGCGTTGTGTCTGGTGGGTTACTGCCGACGCTTCTATTCGGGATTTTCTATTAATGTTCAAGTCACGTCAAACTCTTATATCGCGATGTAGAATGTCAGTTGTAGTTCGCATGTTGAACAATAGATGTCGCCACATTATTAATAAGATTTAATAAAATCATACATAAATAAATATTAATACATTTTTAAATAAATAACTGTAACAAATGACGCAAGTATACTTACGTCCATGATCTTGAGGTGCGGTAGTGTGTTGTGTGATTTTGTTTGTGAAGCTCTTGAATATATTGGTACGATTCCACCAAAATTCTGTGTGCAGCACAACATTATTGTGAAAATTTTCAGCAATGGATACTAAACTGAATCGAATAGAAGAAACATTTAGTGTCCAACATTGAGCATAACAGTGTCACACAGTGCACCACTGGTGGAATCGCAACTTAATAAACCAATTCCAAAAACCAATCCTTCTCATAATCTAGAAAAAGCTCTTTTCTCATTTTTTTAAACGCCATTCGCCGCTTCTGTTAAAGCGACATCTGTTGACGACCATAAAAGAGACACAATAAATTAGTTAATGACACGAATCTAATTATACTAATAAAACAGTTAGCTCGCCCGCTTTTTTAAGGGATAATCTAATCTAATGTCAAATGTCAACACTAGGTTAGAGTCTAGACCATGCTCTAAAGACCCCAGTACAAAATGAACCCATTTTTAATTTCATTGTCACTGTGTACGGGGTCATAATAATCTAGAAATCTAGACATGATAGTTCGGTCAGGATGCACATTAAATATGAGAAAATAATAATAAATGGTAATTAAAGTAAGATAGGCTATATAAAGTACTGATGGTTAATTATATTCTAAGTAAAATACATGGAGTGTCTATTATAATAATGAGTACTAGAGATCATTTATAAATCTGATGTGCTTATATGTTGACTGGTAGAAACCGATGTTTATATACGTAATTATGAGAGGTGTGTTGGCCAGTCGGTAAAGCCGAAAATCGGCTACTTTTGTAGTCGGCAAACAGTCGGCGACTAGTCGGCAGAGACCGCCGATTAGTCGACCTCTTATGTATGTAATTCTTAATAACAAAAATTTAAAAAGCCTTTACAAACATACAAGAGAAATAACTTAAATGTTTGAAGTCGGGGGCTTCCGTTCTGTTCGTTGTTCTACATTGCCACCGACTTCTGAAATTTAAGTTGTTTTACAATTTTTAAGGCGGTTATTTTTTAAAAATCAAGTACAAAAACCGGTAAACATTGAATTGTTAAATAAAAGACTTTCCTCAAACTGTGATATACGATAACTTCTTGATAGTAAATAGTTATAAGACACAAGATATCAAGTGTTAGTTTCGCTTGTCCAAACTTTATGTGGCACCCGGAGAGACGGCTAGTTTAAATTGAACACTGGCTGAATACAGGGAGTATACAGCCAGTGTTCAATTTGTGTGATAGTGTTAGCCACCATCTAGCTACAAATATTTTTTTATTCACTGGAACTTACATTTAGGCATAATAATATGCTCTAAAACTTTACGATGTCTTTTATTGCGCCTTTTTACATTCTGTCTTTGCAAAAATCACAAAAGTCATTCTCACAAATAGCTACTCCATTTACTTATACCTCTTTAAAAATACAGATTTGGGTTGTGTTCTAAATATTCAGTTTCTGGAAAAGTTTCACTCAAATGAGAATAAAATGGAAGGACCAGAAACTTTCTAGACGAAAAATAGCAAAGCTTTGAATACTTTTCAGACAAAACGTTTTTACTATTTGAAAACTCTTTATCGCTGGTACAAATACGTCTCAAGTAGTATATTATTTATATTATAATTCATATTTGAGTAATGATGGTAATGGGGATGACGACAAGATTAAAAAATGGCATTCTGTTTATTCGATCTAATACGGGACACGTATTTTTTGCTTGATCAAATAACAAAGTTCCGGGGGCTTTTGACGTCACTGTTCAGCAATAATTGTATCAGATCATGACGTCACGCTTAACTTTAACGCACTGAATCGTGGTCATTTCTTGTAACGTGAAAAAAGGAAAAGAATGTGTCCAAAATTGATAGTCTAACTGTCGGACTTATGTCTTTTTTTACTATTAAGTAAAGCCAAGTAATGTAGTCGTTTAAGCGTGAAAGAGATAGAAACATCCATCCATCCATCCACCTTTCCATCCATCCATCCTACCAAACGTAAAAACACAATCCCTCGCCACCACAACACGTATTAATGTGAACTGGTTCAAGTTTGCCTTCCCTCGAGAGTCATGAGTTGAATGTAGGAGAGGGAAATATAGCTCAAATCGAGATATACATTTTATAGGAGCCTCTTAAACTATGCTACATATGTTGAGGCGTAATCTGTGCCTTTGAGCTGGTTTATATACGGTTATCTTTATAGACGCCGGGGGAAATTTCGAAGTGACAAACAATTATTATTTGTGGTTAACGATAGTAGGGAAATATGCATGAGTTAAAACTTTAAAAGAGCGTCAAATCCGTATTTTTTATTTTAGAATTATGTTTAATTAACTCTTTTGTGTGTGACTAAGGTATTTTTAAATAGTTAAAAATGGCCAGAACCTTTTATATTGTCAATGTCAAAACTTTATCAACAATTGATGTTTATGTTTACTTGACATGAGCTGTGACGTCACACTAAGCCCGTTAAATGGGGTATTTTACATCATTAACCATTAAATGTCAGACATAATTTATACAAAAAATCTTCTAATTTAAGCCCTAAAAATCTGGTTCATATTCAATTTACCGTAAAATGAGATTTTAAGATGCTTTGTAATCAATAAACAGTTAGACAATTGAGTTGTTTACTTAGTGACGTCATAAGGTGTTTTGCCGTACAAAATCTATGGGAGAATATCGTTTTGACAGCTCATAAAAAGTAAGTCAATTGATGATGGTGTAAAATACCGTATTGTTTTTGATTGTTTGACTATTAATTAATTTTAATGTATATTTTTTTTAATTGAATATGTACCTTTAAACACTATTGTATTAGTGATTTGTAACGATGTAATCTATCGAAAAGAAAATGCTTTTTATTATTTACTAGCGACCCGCCCCAGCTTTCCAAAAATCCCGGCTTTACTCTACTGTAATAAGCATGTATTATACATATAAACCTTCCCTTAGAATCAGTCAGGTTTTTTTTTAATAAATAATTAAAAAAAAACCGCTTCAAAATCCGTTGCGTAGTTTTAAAGATCTAAGCATACTTAGGGACAGACAGAGGATAGCGACTTTGTTTTATACTATGTACTGATTATTTAATATCACCACACCAACTTTTTTATATACATTTACTTTTAAACTACATTTAATTGTTAAAGCCTTATTTAATTAAAATAATTGCGACAAATTACGCTCGCAACTGAACAATGCCAAAATACGTTTAATAACTCCACCTTGCAAATCCAACTGCGTTCATATTTAATATCTGTATGACCCTAAAAGAGACATATTTTTTAATTAGAGCACTTTACAGCTCGTTACAGTAATGCGCTGAAAACAGCCACATCAGTAACTGGCGAGATTCGACGAAACAAAACAAATCATATCTTAAAATTGTGAGAATAAAGTTCATTTTGTAAATAACAAGAACCTTCGGCAAAGCGTGGCTACATGGCTGAAGTATGACTCTCCTACATAACAAGCTTATCGTTGGCCGGTTTGTGACAAACCCGGTCCGCGCCGCAAATAATTTAAAAGTACCACTTGTGGCTTATTAAATGTCCTCTTTTCAACGAACTAATTGGATAATTTATGCGGGATAGCATTTCATTATTAAGTCCTTGTTTTAGAAAGCTGGGTGAAGAGGAAATAGGGATATAGGAGGTCTAGTTACCTCTGTTGATGACGTGTGATGTCGAACTATTGTGATAAGCGAATGGTAGGTTTAAGTCCGGCTAAGTTTATTTAGTACCTTACCTTGGTAGTTTTTGTGGGTAAGCCTGGCTAGGATATGTCTCGTTTTGCCAAAAATTTAATGAGGGTTATTAAAGAGGATATATAAATAAATATATTATGTCAAACTTATTGTGCTCTGGTTAGCAACAACTTGAAGTTAACGAGATCACTTATTTTAAATTGATGGATGAATAGAATATTATGGACTTGAAGGTCTGGGAAAAGTCTAATTGGTTATAACGTCAGTAAATCGGCAATAAATAAGTTAAGTATCCCAATGTATTGCTTTTTCATTCATTAATATAACTATGCGTTTTCTCTAATATATAATTATGATTCCAAAAAATAATATCAATTCAAATTTCTTAATCCACCTTAATTAGACCTGTGCACACTACGTTTATTAATCGCGCTGCAAACGCACGTCTGCAGCTATACAGACACGATACGCAACCGCTATATAAAAGCTACACTAACAAGTGTGTGTATCGATACAGACGCACCGATGTCGCGTATTTTAATGATGATAATGCGCGTTTGCTCTAACGCGTTTCTGAAACATGCTCCAAAGGCGCGTTTTAAAAAACGCGGAGTGCGTAGGTCCTAACCCGCTCCCTTTCAATTAGAGACATTTCTCCTGCACAAGGCTTACTATGACAAAACAACTACAATCTTTTATAACAAGTTACCAGCTAAAGGCTGGTTCTGGGGTGAAAGCTAAACCTCTCGATTAAGCTGCAGTGAAGTTGTCAACTATATTAAATAGTTGCTCAAGTCTAAAGTTTACCGTTCCACTCTCTAGAGGGATCTAAGTGACTGGAGACAGGCTAGATAGATTCAGTTACCGTTTCTTTGTTGGTTTAGTCTGGTAATTTTTCTATCTTCGTTTAATGGATTAGGGTTTTCGACGCGCTGTAGGATTTGTGGCAGCTGATGTCAGTCACATTGACCAGCTCGCTTGACAGCTTATTTGATAAAATATTCCTATTAGATATTGGCTATCCCCTGCGCGACGATACGTCACGTTTTTAGTCACTGCTACCACGGGGGAGGAGCTATTACATTTTTTCAGCTTGTGGCAGTTGTCGATACCTATTTTAGCTTTCTTTCACAGAAGCCTTGTTATTGAACCAGTAAGGACTTCCCGAAATTAACTGTTACAAATATTCAACTATATATACCATTCATAATATTAGTTTAAACTGACTCAACGATGTATGCAGCAATCACTATCCCGAGTAAAATTTAAATAAATTCTATCTGATGCGAGGATTTGAGTGCTCATAGTCACGTCATATTTCTGTACAGTTTTTATGCAGTGATTTTAAACTCACAAGAAAAATACTCGCTGCACAAATTCACTGCTGTTCAAACAAACAATTTCACACTACAGGAATTTTCACTGAAACAACGACCTTGTGCAGAACCTGTGCAGGTTGGATAAACAGTCGTATGTTCTTCTTGAATATACAGGAGTTGTAGAAATGTTGAACATTAGGAGAGATACCAAGTGTCACTTGCAGACAATTTTAAAAAGGAGGAAGATAAACTGGCTGGAACGCTGATGAAACTCACTTAAAATTGTCCTGGAGCACCAATTGTATACCAAAAATGGCTTAATAACCGCGATTGCTGAATTACATCTTTGTCGAAATATGGGAGCACGGGCAATCGTCTCGCCACTCGCCTACGTTACATCATCCTACCTCAACATATACTTAGTACATAGTTAGTCAAACGAAGTATTATGGAAACATAATAAAGGCATTTATTTCATTGAAGTCACGATTCCTTTAATTATCTCACCATACACTCACACAACAATCTAAAAAATGAAAGTTATAATAAAAGCAAAGAACACCTCTCCCAAACCACTTAAAAACATCCCTCAACACTGTCCAAAACTTTGGAACGAGATTTTTTACGACACGCGGAAGCCTACACCCTGGTAATCGTACAAAATAATTCCTTGTTCCTTTTGATTCAAAGATTCGAGTGTAAGTCCCAAGGGCACTTGGTACTGATCTGTCAGAGGGCTTATCGAAAGACTCGAAGGCTCGATATCAAACTGACGAGGGATAGAGGACCAGACATGATAAGCGGGCTGAAGGGCCAGCTTACTTATAAGCACTGCACTGTTTGAGGCATCGATGATTATTAATTTGGTTGTGATTAGTTTGGTTCTGTTTGTCCTTATTTGGTTTTGATTTTTATTGTTCAAGGTCAATTTTTTGTCAAAATACAACCAGTTGTCTGTAAATGTCTGTAAAAATCGTTGAAGTCACCGCGAGTTTTCCACCCCGAGTGTCAATGAAATGAGAAAATAGTATGTAGTATAACATTTTAACATGCAAAATTTTATATTAGGATATCAATTTGATATATTAATGCAGAATAGTAGTCACAATAAAGTCACAACCTAATATAGCCCAAAAAACTAAAGAAGAAAGTAAAACATCAAACCGAGGATAAGAGCCGAGAAAATCCGATTTATATACATAGAGTTATCCAAAATTCACTTCAATTCTCTTGTGCCGATTTTTAAACCGCCCTCGCGACCCAATTCCGAAACTTTGGCCACTTCAATTCTCATTCCGTATTGTAGGGCACGATTGCGACAAACCAAATTGACCCTTATCAGTGAGGTTACATAATTCAAATTGGGATAGCTGAAGTGTTAGGTTCGTGAGCTGATGGTATTCCAGACCTGGTTATCGAGTTTCAGGGAGTGTTTTACTTTGTCGCTTTTACATTTGTATTCGAATATTTTTAAGGTCGTGGTGAGAGCTGCTAAGAGTGTTGCGGAATGTTTATAATAGTTACCGTGACCCTGGAACATAAAGGGCAATCGAAGGAACATGAGTGGGTTTTAGTCAGTAAGAGTCTGACACGCCCTCCCGCCGCACCCAGGACGGGAGCAGTCATTGGATGATTTACCACTCACAACAAAAAAGAGCTGCTAAGAGTATACATAAAATTATTTTTAGCACCTTTACTAACTATCCTTTACATCGCTATCTGGTGGTCTAGTGTTTAGTGTTGCTGACTGCTAAGCCGGAGGTCGTTAGTTCGATTCTCACTCAGGACAGGCCTTTGAAAAGTTGTTTGTTGTTGTCACAAAGTTGTTGTTTGTTCTGTGTCTAGGTTATCTTTAATATGTAAGTATTTTAATTTAAAAATATATTTGTATTTTGATCAGTTACTATAGTTTAAGATCAGATAGCCGTGTGTGAGTGTCCCTAGGATATTCATTTATTTATCTTCAAACGTATCTTAAGCCGAGCATTTGCCAAAGTACCCTGTTAGTCTTATGATTTATGGTTTATCTATGTTATCGTCGTGGTGGCCTAGTGGTTAAGGCGCCCGGCTCTCATGCAAGAGGTCGCGGGTTCGAATCCGGGCAAGTACCAATGTGACTTTTTCAATTCATATGTACTTTCTAAAGTTTATCTTAGACATCACAGACATCGGTGAAGGAAAACAACGTGAGGAAACCTGGACTTGTAGTTAATATAAGTCCGAAATCGCCAACCCGTCTTGAGCAAGCGTGGTGATCAATGCTCGTGCCTTCTCTGTATGAGAAGAGGCCTTTGCCCTGCAGTGGGACAGTTATAGGCTGGTATTATTATTATACTATGTTATCTTATGATTAGCGACCCCTGACTGCTATGCTAGGTCGTGGGTCAATCCTCACTCAGGACAAATCAATTGTTTGTTTTGTATTTGGGTGTAATTTATTTAAAACTAGCTTTTGCTTGCGACTTCGTCCGCCTGGAATAATAGTTCCCGTTCCCGGGGGATTCCGAGATAAAAACTACCCTAAGTCCTTTCTCGGGTCCCAGACTATAACTGTAACAAATTTCACTCAAATCGGTTCAGTGGTCTAGGCGTGAAGAAGAGACAGACAGAAAGGCAGACAGACAGACAGAAAGACAGACAGAGTTACTTTCGCAATTATATTCTTAGTATATAGAATATGTGTTGGGTATATGTTGTATGATTGTCATAGGCTTTGCCTAGTTTAGAAACCAGAATCAGAAGGCAGTGTGTTAGTAGTCCCAAAAAAAAATATTGATTTTTCTAGACCAGTGGTTCCCAAACTTATTTTGTCTACTGCCCACTTTGAGAATAAACATTTTTTTAGCGCCCCCATTTTTTCACCTATTAAACCACTTTCAACTGCAAAATAAATTAATTAATGATTGTGACCTATATATGTATATTAATGGAGAATTGTAAACGAAACTTTTACTATAACCCGCAACTTGAAACCTGAGCGCAGTACGTAACATACTACGGCGCTTAGAATTATTACTCAAAGGAATTTTTCGGATAATATCTGCGGCCGGTTTATGAAGCACAGTAGTTATTATTTCATTTATTGCTGGCAATATTAACTCTTCTCCGATGTTATGTGGTTTGCCTTTTTGAGCAATTAACGAAGAGATATTGTACGAAGCTCGAAGTCCGTCATCATCTTGCTTAGCACCCGCCGAAAATAGTTTTGCTACACTTGGCTGAGTATTATGCTTCTTCTCTAGGTCTTGAAAATATGCTACATTCTTGTCTTTCTTATCTGGATGCATTTTATTCAAATGATCTTGCAGTCTTGAAGGCTTCATTGCTTCATTAGAAAATGTTTTTAGACATGATAGAAGACACAAAGGCGACGATAGGTTTGTGGGATTTTCAATGAATCCGAATTTAATTATGCTTAAGCAGCACGCACCGACAGGAATAATACAAACATGCTTAGGCCCTGTCCAGGAGGGCGAATTCGCCGCGATTCTCTCGGGCGTATCGATACGCGCGAGTGTTGCGTCCAGAGCCAACGCGTATAGAACGTACCTACGCGCGAGTCGTATTTCCTTCTCTTTCTCTTTTATACGTGCACTCGCTCTGAAATTCGCGCGAACTCTGGATGCAACAAGGCGGCCCTAGTATCTCGACTCGCGCGCATTACGCGCGCATCACGCGCGAGTCGAGAGTCCGGCGAATTGCACGCGTATTACGCGCGAGTTTATTACTCGCGCGATGCTTGTGGACGCGATGTATTGGTGCCTAGTATCTCGCCAACGCGCGAGTGAATTCGCGCGAATCGAATCGCGGCGAATTCGCCCTTTCTGGACAGGGTCTTAGACTCAGTTATCTCATTCGACGCTCAATCGTACTCAACAAGTCCGAACAAGTATTCAATGAACCAGCGGACTGATACAGGAATGCATAATTCGGGTTATTTAACAAAAACTTTTTAAAACATGATAGATATCTACGAGTACTAATAAAAGTGTGTTTGTTGCCTTTTTATTCGTTTGTTTGTGTCTACTTTCATTACAAAACGGAGCGACCGATTGACATGATTTTGATTTTTTCTACATCCAATAAAATAGGACAGATATATGAACTACGCGGAGAGAAATAAAGAACCGAGTTTGAACAATCTTTTAATTCATATTAGTTGATGTTCACAAGTTGTTGTTGAGAGTCGCTACACAACGCCCCCATTTTCTTTCTGGGTCTCTTACCGCCCCCCTTGAGACCTGCAGCGCCCACAAGGGGGCGTTATCGCCCACTTTGGGAAACACTGTTCTAGACGTAAACGTTGCTGGATCAATTACGAAAAGCACGGTGTCTTTAAATACCAGTCGGGAGATAAATTATATGCGTTTTAGACCTTAGACTTACCTAATTACTGATATTTTGTGACCTTATGACATTTGTAGAAATCAAATATTGTAGAACAAATAATTCATTAGAACTTTTTTTACATTCATATTAGTTTTAAAATAAGTGCAGTCATAATAAAATTGTGCCTATAATGCAGTGTTTAACTTATTTTTAGTAGGTGCTTAAGCGTAAATCTAAAAAGTGATTAGTGCAAGGCACAAGAAGCAAACGTACTTAAGGATTCAAAATGCAATACAAATATCATACCAACATTATCAGTTTAATTTTATAAAGATTTTGGATTTTACCTGCCCGTATCCTTCAAAGAAAGACAATAGCAGCCCGACAGCCGGCTGTCGGTAGGTCGTTGAAAGGTTAAATACAAAAAATGTCGATTAATCTAACCATTAATATCGTGCATTCCATTTAGGCGAGTAGGCAGTGCTTACCTTATTAAAATTTTAGTTCAATACATTCTTGTTAATATCTAGTTTGTTTATTTAGTCTACAACTAATAATGCCTAACTAAGTATAAAACAAATCTAGTCTGTCCTATAATTAGTTCTTTAACACAACGGGTATTTGATGCAGTTTTAATAGACAAAGTGATTCAAGTTTGAATGTAAAATAAATACATTTCATAGTACAGGAAAGCCCGGATTTTCAAAGAATTGTTATAGACGTGCAAAGCTTAGTTGCTAATCCTACTAATGTCATAAATGTGAAAGTTTGCACCCGTATGTGTGTAAGTGTGTGTGTGTGTGTGGAATTTTGTTAGGTCAAACAGCAGAATAACTTATAGGCCACATAACATCACGCTATGGCCTACGGGAGCGGAGCAGTAATAAAAAACGTAACATATCGCGGTTTAAACAACGGGCTAGGTCCCATATAACAAAAAAACTCACAAAATTCGATGCGTTACTTTGTAAAAAAATAATAATGCTAAGCAAATATTACTTTAGTAAGCTAATAAAATCTAATAATGGTTTTTAAATAAACAAGCCCAGTCATTCGTAACAATTCCTTTGCTTTTTCCCTTTGTATAATAACAATAATATGTCAAAATCAATGCCTAATAGCGTCACAGCTTCGGAAGCTATTAATTAAAGGAATTAATTAATTGACGGGACATAGAATCGTACTTATAGTCAAGCCATTTGTCACTCGAATTGACATCCAATTAAGGACCTATAATAATTATGTTCGCAATATAATCTTATGGTATGGGACTTAGGTACACATGTATATGTTACCGGCCAAACCTGATTTACGGACAAACTAGTTTTGCCTAGGTTAAACTATGTAGTTGTTCTTCCTCATTTCGACTCAGGGCACCCTGACTTGGACAGGTTAGGTTAGAAGGCTAAGGCGGGAGCTCCGCTCCTAGTCTTCGTGGATATTTTTTTTTATACCATCCAGAAATAGGATCCCCGCGCAGCGGAGCTCCGTCCACCTGTGTCTGTGACTAGTTTAGCCTAGGCAAAACTAGTTTGTCCTGAAATCGGGTTTGGCCGGTAACATAATATAACAGCTACGTTAATCGTAAAACAAATAAAGGGTATATAGGACACGTAAGCGACTTATGACTGAACTAGCTTTTGCCCGCGGCTTCGCTCGCGTTAGAAAGAGACAAAAAGTGGCCTATGTTACTCTCCATCTCTTCAACTATCTCCACTTAAAAAATCACGTCAATTCGTCGCTCCGTTTTGCCGTGAATGAAAGGCAAACATACAGACAGACAGACACACTTTCCCATTTATAATATTAGTACGGATACTGAAACGTCACTCAATTTTAAGACGCCTTAAAATCTCTTGCTGTCCTAATTTTATACTTTCGAGTGACAAAGACAGCATCAGATTGAGAGCACCTTAGCCTTTCGACGACCAAGCGACAGCCGGCTGTCGGGCTGCTATTGTCTTTCTATTGTTTCTCGAATCACGTGTGTTCCAAGGCTTAAGGCGATTATTACACTGCCACGCATTACGCTGCATGTAGCGTATTAACTCACCTGCATCATTGTAAGTAATAATTACATACCTTTATTTTAATTTCGTTGCGATGTTTTTTTATTTTTATCCCCAAAACAGCTGAGTGGTACTCCAGTAGTACAAAAAAAAACGCCTATTTCATTGCACGGTTTGGTATTCATTTTAATTTCATACACATTGAAACGTGCGATAGACAGGCGGACAACAAAATTATCCAATTAGGGTTTATCTGTTCCTGGTAAATAAATATTAAAAACATTTATACCACATCTATACAACTTTAATACCCAGTGGAGCGAAATCGTAAACTCCAGAATAAAAAAAATACCCAGCAGGTAGGCCCTGTTTTATTCAAAACGCTTTGAAATAGGGAAATATCCCAATATCTTTTTATTACGGAAGAAAAAACTGCTGGTATCCTCATTGAATATTTCAATGGATTCGCCTTACCGTTTCCCATTTATAACACCCATGAGTGGAGACGTAGCAGTATCAGGTTGTAATACAAAGCATTCCGATATTAGATGGTTCAATTTTAAGCCTTCGAACACACGTGATGCGAGATACAATAGAAAGATAATAGCAGCTCGACAGCCGGCTGTCGCGTCGTCGTCGAAAGGGTTCAGGAGTTTCCCCACCGCCACTATGGTCGAAGCGGCCAGGTGCTGCGACAATGGTGCTGATTTCCTTGTTCACAAACTTAATTAAGTACAGAAAAGCTTATACTTTCCATTTATTTAAAAAACGGGCAGCAATTAAAATATTAGTTTAGTCCTGTCAAATTAAGACATTCCATAGATAATTTAGACACGATTAAAAACATGGCCACTTAGGCTGGTTTTAGTGTCATGCTTACCGTCTGTACGGATCGCTCCGCGTAGACATATCTCGTAGACATATCGAGGGGCCCGTACGGACGATCGTCCGTATTAGTGCCAGGCCACACGGTGCGGCAACGCACCGCACCGCATTACTCCGCACCGCACTGGCGGCCACACGAGCAATGCGGCGTCGCAATGTTCTTACGGCGCCGCTGCGGCACCGTATGATATACTTACATGTAATTATTATCAACGAGCGAGCACTTTTGCCTATGCCGTATCGTATAAACAACAGAGCGGTGCCGCTGCGGCACCGCACTGCTTGCACCCCTCCCCGCCTCGTCTGCCTCGCGCCGTTGTCCGGTGTGCATGCGGTGCGACGCCGGAGCGGTGCCGGACGTACCGTGTGGCATACCATTCATTTTTATATGTAAAAAACCGTTGCGACACCGCTCAGGCGCCGCGCCGGAGCCGCACCGCACCGTGTGGCCTGGCTCTTACTCTAAAACACTCCCTGAAGCTTGAATAGATAATGTCTACGCGGAGCGATCCGTACTGACGGTACGCATGACACTAAAACCAGCCTAAAAATGCGTCGATATTTCAGGCGCTGCCTAACTTGACAGGACTGAACTAATATGTATCTCCTATCTTTTTCTTAATGAAATGGAAAGAGAAAGATGCACTTAAATGTTGTTTAGTTTGTGAACAATCGAATCCACAGCAATATTACATTTTCTATAACGATAACTACATTAGATACATCAAAATGTATGGAGTTGACAATAAGGTCAATACTCTGGAGGCTAATACTCTATTTATTATGCTCTCGATGTCGTCTGCGCATAATTTTATGGCACTCAGGAATATCAGGAGCTTTCTATCAGTTAATATAAAAAAAAAACAAATCGATAGGCTTACGTCAAAAACGAAAACCGAAATAAAAAGTAGGAAAGAGCTGTGATTTATTACGTCATTTGCGGGTCCCAAAACACGGGGTCAAAGAAACCTCGTAAAATCCTTATGGATGGCGGTATTTCCCTTTCTTATCTCAGAACGCCTGCCATTTTTATATCCCGCTGTTAAAGAGACAACTGCCTGGGTTGTCGCTAAATATAGGTTTTTTTTTGTTTTTGATATTGAGCAAAACAAAAGGTTTTGTCTGATAGTCGTAGTCTACACAATACGTTATTGTTGCAATCATGAATGTTAAAAATTGTTTTTTTTGCGTAAACACAACATTACAGTTTTATACAATTTTTTTTTATAAAAAAAAACTGATTATAATAACAAGAGGGTTTCGTTAAAAGTGCAGAAGAAACCGATAAAATTAGTCTTATCGGTTTCTTCTTCTTCTTCACTTCAAATGCATGCATTTCCTGTGTATTTTATTTCACACATCTCAGAAACGGCTCTTACGTTTGGATGAAATTACGTATTTGAATAAAAAATGAGCTCGGTTGGTAACTACTACCGGGTACCCATTTACCCGGTTTGTTATTTATAAGTGACTAGCAGCCCGTGCCCACTCCGTTGGGCGCCAAACATTTTAACTTAAAACTCGAAAACATGCGCTTCCCCAGACATAAGACTGAGCTAGATCGATTTCTCGTTCCCGAAAACCCCCACATATCAAATTTCAGCGAAATCGTTAGGGTCGTTTCCGAGATCACATGCTTTTTCAAGCAATTAGCGCCATCTGCCGGGCTGATTTGTGAATCTAAACCATCCAGGGCGCCACTCAAACGCATACAGAAAAATTCATTTAAATCGGTCAAGCCGTTTAGGAGGAGTTCAATGACATACACACGCACAGCAGAATTATATATATAAAGATGGTGCGCAAGTAAGCAGCATACCGTATAGTTATTGCTTGTCTATAGACATATAAAATACAATGGTTAGTAGAGATATTATTGCCTCTACAAAGATTTCTTTGCTTGCTTCAAATCGTATATACTAGGTGTATTTTTGGTCTTGCTCAAGCCGCTAGGAGATGATTCTACCCATGAAAACAAACAACTTTTATTATGGAACCAACTCTGAAATCGCGAAAAAAATATCAGCTGTTCCAAACATTACAGTCGGAGGGCATTGAACTTTTGTTAGTCCAGCTAATTTAAAAAAATATATTTGATGTGTAAAAGGGATTCTTATATCCTACTAGCGGCTCCGCCCGCGTGGATGTTGAAATTTTTCCTGAATTTTCTTTGCTATAAACCTCACGGAGCCCGAGACCTTTCCAACGAATGCAAAACCGTGGAAATCGGTTCGTGCGTTCTGGAGTTATAGCGTCAGGAAGGAAAACCCGACTTATTTTTATATAGTAGACTTACAAAATAAACAATTTTATTTCATTTCACAGACACAGATTGAGATCTGAATAAGTGCAAAAGCTACTTTTTATTTATGAATTTCATGCACAAAGACTTGGTTATACGCGAGTTAAGTTACGTATCAAAGAACAATGTAGAAACATCAAACACGGCTTACCGAAAGTTATCGTTAACTAAAATCTCTTACAAGTCACAACGTTTCCGTTTATTTCCATATTGTGCTTAACCCTAAAAAATCAAATCAAAAGGGTTTAAACACGAAAGGGCTAAATTTCTCGCCTTTCTGTATAATATTGTGGTACAGTCAAGGGCTTAAGTGTTTCGTACTTTTCTATTTATTTATTTTTATCAGTCTGTTAGTCCCACGTTTTGGTAGAAGTCTTTTCTCTTTCAAAGCTTTGACTGACTGCAGAAACGAGTGTTATTCAAAGTGAATTTATTGGTTATTCAAGTTAATTACTAGCTGTTTCCGTGTTTTTTTCTGCGATATGAAAGGTGTTTGGCCGGCTCCCATAGGTGATAACGTGATATTATCTAACCTATTTGTTATTCTGATTTCTGTATGGATTTTTTGCCCATTCTTCTCCGTACGAAACAACATTTTGAAATGGGCAACTTGCCCCCTTACCATGACGTTTAAAGTAAGATTGTTTTATTCCTGTTCCAGAGTGTGCAAGTGACAGCGTTAGACACGTTGTCTAGCGCCGTCTCTTTCCCACTGATAGTAATATCGAAGTAATACTGCTATAAGGGCTAGTGGTAGGCCCCCTTATTCATTTTCGTTTAAAGTACCCTTTTTGGTCAAATGGAAATAAATGTTTTTACTTTGACTTTAAGTTTCATAACTGAAATTTCCTCGAAGTCCATTCAGTGGTTTTTGCGCGAAAGTCCCTCACAATCTTCACATTTACAATATTAGTAGAATATTATTCACTTTTCACTTAGACTGTACACAACAGCCTTGCAGTACGCCAAGAAGTGATTAATTGCCCAACGTAACGTATTTACGTTCATACACACACAAGTGTGTTTGTATGTGTGTCGTGGAAGTTAATTTATTCGTTTGCTGAGCACCGTCGGGGGAATTATTCGGTAATTCGACTCGGATTTGGTACGAATTACCGCGCTTTGTAACATAATAATATTTAGGTAATAACGGTGTGTTTTTAATAAAATCTGGGCACTTTTCTAAGTTGGAATAAATATTTTTATTATTTTGGTGTTAAATATTGAAATACCAGCTAACTTGGCCACGCATTGTTGTTACCGAAATAAGATATTTTATGGCCTATCTTTTGAGTTGGATCGAACTGCATACGGGTTCATAGGAGGTGTTTTTTTTCTGGCCCAAACCTGTACCTAGGTACAAATGACTAATAAAATTCCTTCTAATAATTTGTGTTTTTAGCAGTATTTAAAATCCTTTAATATCACATAGATTTAGAAATAAAAGAATATTAAAAAAGCTGCCTCGCGACGTTACTGCGTAAAAAGAAACGTTCATGAGAGCGTTGACAGCTGTTAATCTGTTGTTTTTGTTCAACTTCTTCAACTTTATATTATTTATGGCAATCCATCGAGTTTCGATGATTCCTACCAATGTCCAGGTTGGAAATAATACTTTTCTGTAATTGTTTTTTGTTTGTTTGTTCTGAAACGGAATGATTCTAATGACAACTGACAGCAGAACAAAACTATCGGCCCTGGCTTTGTTGCCCTGTCTTTTTGCCCAGTAGATAACCAAACGGAAAAAATGATATGAATTGTGAAATACGTGTTCCTATAATAATTTATGACAATGTAACTAGAAAAAAAAACTATCTGTAACACAGAAAAAAATCCTTAATAATTAATACATTTTTAGGTTAATAAAAAGAAGCAACGAAACGCATTACCGAAGAAGTCAATCATGACATTGCCAGACTGAAATTCTTGGGTTGCAAGTTTTAACATCATCGATCGACAATATTGCAGGTGGTACAAATGCGCTTAAATAAATCCAATATATTTTTTTCAGATTCTACGATTTTTTTCACGTAATTTGATACTTTTATTTTTGAGGTACACGCTGGGGCCCAAGTTGTAGGGAAAAAGAAACACCTCCTTTGATTAAAATCGGTTAAGTAGTTTAGGAGTCTATTGCAAACAAACACGTGGCGCGTAATTTGTACATTATATTATTATAAATACTAACAGGTTAGGTCCGTTCTCGTCTTCTAAAGGTATTAAAAAATCAAGCTTCTTAGTTAATGCAATCAAAAGATTATTAGTCACAATTCTATCTTTAGTAGCCTAAAATTGTCAATTAAATTGGTAATTGGCAATTTTTATACGGCGTTTAATACAAACTATACTCTACTAATTTTAGAATAAGGTTCTTAATTCGTTGTATCGAACCTGCAAATATTGCCAAATGAATTCCGCCAGCAGATAAATTATTGACATCTATCGTTAGCAAATTGTTGCCCGACTTGAGAATCGCACAGAGAACCCCGTGTTCAACAACCACGCTTACTACAGGACTAACGATCGAAATCGAAAAAACATCGCAGTTTCAATTTCCCCCAATATTTTATGAAGTAGCCAAATTTTTTTTTTTATTTCTTCCCATCATTGTGGAGTTTGTTTCATCGTGATACATCATTTTGTTTAAAGGTTACACAGTTTTGTTTACACTGGGGTCACAAAAGCAACGATTTTTGAAAACATAAAAAATATAAATAAATATTTAGACTTTTTTATATTTTTACCATCGATAAATTGAAGCATAGATTTCCTCTTTTCTATTAGACTCGCACTGTATATAACATAATATTAAATGAATGTGAGACCTCATTGGTGGAAGAGTTTACAGGTGGTCCCGACAGGTGGCGGCACTGTCGTCACGCAACATTCTGCTTATTAATTATTAAAGAAGGCTTTACGGACTGGCTTTAACTCGTTTAATTACCAGCATTGATATCAACCTTGGTTACTGGTCATTACTTAATGAGGAAAAGAAAGGACGGGTACATTTTCCAAGGATTATTTATCATAATAACTAGCTTCTGCCCGCGGCTTCGCTCGTGTTAGAAAGAGATAAAAAGTAGCCTATGTTACTCTCCATCCCTTCAACTATCTCCACTTAAAAAATCACGTCAATTCGTCGCTCCGTTTTGCCGTGAAAGAAAGATAAACAGACAGACAGACAGACAGACACACTTTCCCATTTATAATATTAGTATGGATAGTATGGATGCTGTCCCCCGCATTTTCACCCGCGTTGCTGTTTTTGACTTCTGTTCCGCTTCTGAAGGTTAAAGTGTGATGTTATGCAGCCGATATTTGATTCTGATGAATAAAATATAGGCCACTAACATATAGGATAATATTATTGTAAGGTTTCATCAAAATCCTTTTAGTAGATTTAACGTGGAAGAGTAGCAAACATCCACACACTCATACAAACTTTCACATGTATATGTTGCCTATTGGTAGGAGGTCCCACTGTCCCACCAGCCGGGCAGCCGTTGCTTGGCAGGTTAAACTTAAACTGTACAAACTTGATACAGCTTTCAAAAGTGCATGAATTCTAAACTAAAGCTTAAAGTTCAAACTTGCCCCTTCCCACCCAAAATTAATTTCTGCCTATTGATTTTGCCCACTTGCTAACATCACTTGGCGTAATTTTTGCTCTCTAAACGCTGGATTTAAGACTGACTGAAGACATAAATGACTCCTTGATTTTGAACGAACGTTAAACTTTTTCCACCTTATTACAAAACATGGTTTTTCTCTAAACCAGGTTTAAACCATTGAGCCAGGTTTTGTAATTTGAATCTTATTCTGATACATTCAAGATTCGAAATACAAAACCTAGCTCAATGGTTTAAACCTGGTTTACAGAAAAATCTTGTTTTGTAATAAGGCGGTTTGGGTTACAGTCATTTAAACCGTAGAGGAATAATGCTCATGCCTTCACTGCACGAGAAGAGAGGTTTGCCGGGTGTAAGTAAAGATAACCAAACATTAATCCTTCGAACATACGTGATTCGAGACACAATAGAAAAACAAATGCAGCGCGACAGCCGGCTGTCGCTTGGTCGAAACGTTAAAAGCCGTGTGCGACTTGTCTCAAGATATTTATTTTTATATCTTGGGACAAGTCGCACACAGCTTTCTGATCTTAAACTAAGCAGAGCTTACATTAGGATAAGATGTCTTATATAAAATAATAAAAGAATATTTCACGAACATTT